>CAJHXA020000005.1:2246783-2592486 GCA_905147815.2 Phalera bucephala
GTCTGTTCGGGCCAAAAACTGACAATTCTCATAGGCCGCGGGTGTTTTTTCGCCTATGGTGGCTATAGTAGGTCGAGTACCACTCTGGAATTAATAGGGTATATAGACAGTCATTATATCTATAAAATGAGGCCAAATTTATGAACTCTAGCGCCGTCTAAGCTGTCTGTTCGGGCCAAAAACTGACAATCTTCATAGGCCGCGGGTGTTTTTTCGCCAATGGTGGCTATAGTCGTTCGAGTACCACTCTGGAATTAATATGGTATATAGCCAGTTATAAAAGCTATCAAATGAGGCTAAATTTATGAACTCTAGCGCCGTCTTAGGGGTCCGTTCGGGACGAAAACTGACAATCTTCATAGGCCGCTGGTGTTTTTTCGCCTATGGTGGCTATAGTAGGTCGAGTACCATTCTAGAATTAACAGAGTATATAAACAGTCATAATAGCTATTAAATGAGGTAAATTTTTGAACTCTAGCGCCGTCTAAGCAGTCTGATCGGGCCAAAAACTGACAATCTTCATAGGCCGCGGGTGTTTTTTCGCCAATGGTGGCTATAGTCGTTCGAGTACCACTCTGGAATTAATAGGGTATATAGCCAGTTATAAAAGCTATCAAATGAGGCTAAATTTATGAACTCTAGCGCCGTCTAAGGGGTCCGTTCGGGACGAAAACTGACAATCTTCATAGGCCGCGGGTGTTTTTTCGCCTATGGTGGCTATAGTCGTTCGAGTACCACTCTGGAATTAATAGGGTATATAGCCAGTTATAAAAGCTATCAAATGAGGCTAAATTTATGAACTCTAGCGCCGTCTTAAGGGTCCGTTCGGGCCGAAAACTGACAATCTTCACAGGCCGCGGGTGTTTTTTCGCCTATGGTGGCTATAGTAGGTCGAGTACCACTCTAGAATTAACAGGGTATATGGAGAGTCATAATAGCTATCAAATTAGGCTAAATTTATGAACTCTAGCTCCGTCTAAGGGGTCCGTTCGGGACGAAAACTAACAATCTTCATAGGCCGCGGGTGTTTTCCGCCTATGGTGGCTATAGTAGGTCGAGTACCACTCTAGAATTAATAGGGTATATAACCAGTAAAAAAGCTATGAAATGAGGCTGAATTTATGAACTCTAGCACCGTCTAAGGGGTCCGTTCGGCCCGAAAACTGACAATCTTCATAGGCCGCGGGTGTTTTTTCGCCTATGGTGGCTATAGTAGGTCGAGTACCACTCTAGTTTTAACAGGGTATATAGACAGTCATAATAGCTATCAAATGAGGCCAAATTTATGAACTCTAGCGCCGTCTAAGGGGTCCGTGCGGGACGAAAGCTGACAATCTTCATAGGCCGCGGGTGTTTTATCGCCTATGGTGGCTATAGTAGGTCGAGTACCACTCTCGAATTGATAGGGTATAGAGATAGTCATAATATCTATAAAACGAGGCCAAATTTATGAACTCTAGCGCCGTCCAAGCGGTCCGTTCGGGCCGAAAACTGACAATCTTCATAGGCCGCTGGTGTTTTCCGCCTATGGTGGCTATAGTAGGTCGAGTACCACTCTGGGATTAATAGGGTATATAGACAGTCATAATAGCTATCAAATCAGGCTAAATTTATGAACTCTAGCGCCGTCTAAGCAGTCTGTTCGGGCCAAAAACTGACAATTCTCATAGGCCGCGGGTGTTTTTTCGCCTATGGTGGCTATAGTAGGTCGAGTACCACTCTGGAATTAATAGGGTATATAGACAGTCATTATATCTATAAAATGAGGCCAAATTTATGAACTCTAGCGCCGTCTAAGCTGTCTGTTCGGGCCAAAAACTGACAATCTTCATAGGCCGCGGGTGTTTTTTCGCCAATGGTGGCTATAGTCGTTCGAGTACCACTCTGGAATTAATATGGTATATAGCCAGTTATAAAAGCTATCAAATGAGGCTAAATTTATGAACTCTAGCGTCGTCTAAGGGGTCCGTTCGGGACGAAAACTGACAATCTTCATAGGCCGCTGGTGTTTTTTCGCCTATGGTGGCTATAGTAGGTCGAGTACCATTCTAGAATTAACAGAGTATATAGACAGTCATAATAGCTATTAAATGAGGTAAATTTTTGAACTCTAGCGCCGTCTAAGCAGTCTGATCGGGCCAAAAACTGACAATCTTCATAGGCCGCGGGTATTTTTTCGCCTATGGTGGCTATAGTAGGTCGAGTACCACTCTAGAATTAACAGGGTATATAGACAGTCATAATAGCTATCAAATGAGGCTAAATTTATGAACTCTAGCGCCGTCTAAGGGGTCCGTGCGGCCCGAAAACTGGCAATCTTCATAGGCCGCTGGTGTTTTCCGCCTATGGTGACTATAGTAGGTCGAGTACCATTCTGGCATTCACAGGGTACATAGACAGTCATAATAGCTATCAAATAAGGCTGAATTTATGACCTCTAGCGCCGTCTAAAGGGTCCGTTCGGGCCGAAAACTGACAATCTTCACAGGCCGCGGGTGTTTTTTCGCCTATGGTGGCTATAGTAGGTCGAGTACCACTCTGGAATTAATAGGGTATATAGACAGTCATTATATCTATAAAATGAGGCCAAATTTATGAACTCTAGCGCCGTCTAAGCTGTCTGTTCGGGCCAAAAACTGACAATCTTCATAGGCCGCGGGTGTTTTTTCGCCAATGGTGGCTATAGTCGTTCGAGTACCACTCTGGAATTAATATGGTATATAGCCAGTTATAAAAGCTATCAAATGAGGCTAAATTTATGAACTCTAGCGCCGTCTAAGAGGTCCGTTCGGGACGAAAACTGACAATCTTCATAGGCCGCTGGTGTTTTTTCGCCTATGGTGGCTATAGTAGGTCGAGTACCATTCTAGAATTAACAGAGTATATAGACAGTCATAATAGCTATTAAATGAGGTAAATTTTTGAACTCTAGCGCCGTCTAAGCAGTCTGATCGGGCCAAAAACTGACAATCTTCATAGGCCGCGGGTATTTTTTCGCCTATGGTGGCTATAGTAGGTCGAGTACCACTCTAGAATTAACAGGGTATATAGACAGTCATAATAGCTATCAAATGAGGCTAAATTCATGAACTCTAGCGCCGTCTAAGGGGTCCGTGCGGCCCGAAAACTGGCAATCTTCATAGGCCGCTGGTGTTTTCCGCCTATGGTGACTATAGTAGGTCGAGTACCATTCTGGAATTCACAGGGTACATAGACAGTCATAATAGCTATCAAATAAGGCTGAATTTATGACCTCTAGCGCCGTCTAAAGGGTCCGTTCGGGCCGAAAACTGACAATCTTCACAGGCCGCGGGTGTTTTTTCGCCTATGGTGGCTATAGTAGGTCGAGTACCACTCTGGAATTAATAAAGTATATAGACAGTCATTATATCTATAAAATGAGGCCAAATTTATGAACTCTAGCGCCGTCCAAGCGGTCCGGTCGGGCCGAAAACTGACAATCTTCATAGGCCGCTGGTGTTTTCCGCCTATGGTGGCTATAGTAGGTTGAGTACCACTCTGCAATTAATAGGGTATATAGCTAGTTATAATAGCTATCAAATGAGGCTAAATTTATGAACTTTAGCGCCGTCTAAGGTGTCCGTTCGGCCCGAAAACTGACAATCTTCATAGGCCGCTGGTGTTATTTCGCCTATGGTGGCTATAGTAGGTCGAGTACCACTCTAGAATTAACAGGGATTATAGACAGTCATAATAGCTATCAAATGAGGCCAAATTTATGAACTCTAGCGCCATCTAAGGGGTCTTTTCGGGCCGAAAACTGACAATCTTCATAGGCCGCGAGTGTTTTTTCGCCTATGGTGGCTATTGTAGGTCGCGTACCACTCTAGAATTAATAGGGTATATAGCCAGTAGAAAAGCTATCAAATGAGGCCAAATTTATGAACTCTAGCGCCGTCTAAGGGATCCGTTCGGCCCGAAAACTGACAATCTTCATAGGCCGCCGGTGTTTTTTCGCCTATGGTGGCTATAGTAGGTCGAGTACCACTCTAGAATTAACAGGGTATATAGACAGTCATAATATCTATCAAATGAGGCCAAATTTATGAACTCTAGCGCCGTCTAAGGGATCCGTGCGGGACGAAAGCTGACAATCTTCATAGGCCGCGGGTGTTTTATCGCCTATGGTGGCTATAGTAGGTCGAGTACCACTCTCGAATTGAAAGGGTATAGAGATAGTCATAATATCTATAAAACGAGGCCAAATTTATGAACTCTAGCGCCGTCCAAGCGGTCCGTTCGGGCCGAAAACTGACAATCTTCATAGGCCGCTGGTGTTTTCCGCCTATGGTGGCTATAGTAGGTCGAGTACCACTCTGGAATTAATAGGGTATATAGACAGTCATAATAGCTATCAAATCAGGCTAAATTTATGAACTCTAGCGCCGTCTAAGCAGTCTGTCCGGGCCAAAAACTGACAATCTTCATAGGCCGCGGGTGTTTTTTCGCCTATGGTGGCTATAGTAGGTCGAGTACCACTCTGGAATTAATAAAGTATATAGACAGTCATTATATCTATAAAATGAGGCCAAATTTATGAACTCTAGCGCCGTCCAAGCGGTCCGGTCGGGCCGAAAACTGACAATCTTCATAGGCCGCTGGTGTTTTCCGCCTATGGTGGCTATAGTAGGTCGAGTACCACTCTGCAATTAATAGGGTATATAGACAGTCATAATAGCTATCAAATCAGGCCAAATTTATGAACTCTAGCGCCGTCTAAGGGGTCCGTTCGGCCCGAAAACTGACACTCTTCATAGGCCGCTGGTGTTTTTTCGCCTATGGTGGCTATAGTAGGTCGAATACCACTCTGGAATTAATAGGGTATATAGACAGTCATTATATCTATAAAATGAGGCCAAATTTATGAACTCCTGCGCCGTCTAAGCTGTCTGTTCGGGCCAAAAACTGACAATCTTCATAGGCCGCTGGTGTTTTTTCGCCAATGGTGGCTATAGTCGTTCGAGTACCACTCTGGAATTAATAGGGTATATAGCCAGTTATAAAAGCTATCAAATGAGGCTAAATTTATGAACTCTAGCGCCGTCTAAGGGGTCCGTTCGGGACGAAAACTGACAATCTTCATAGGCCGCTGGTGTTTTTTCGCCTATGGTGGCTATAGTC
The DNA here is from genome assembly GCA_905147815.2 of Phalera bucephala. Taxonomy (NCBI): domain Eukaryota; kingdom Metazoa; phylum Arthropoda; class Insecta; order Lepidoptera; family Notodontidae; genus Phalera; species Phalera bucephala. The sequence continues at coordinate 2,251,926 of CAJHXA020000005.1, forward strand.
GTTCGAGTACCACTCTGGAATTAATAGGGTATATAGCCAGTTATAAAAGCTATCAAATGAGGCAAAATTTATGAACTCTAGCGCCGTCTAAGGGGTCCGTTCGGGACGAAAACTGGCAATCTTCATAGGCCGCTGGTGTTTTTCGCCTATGGTGACTATAGTAGGTCGAGTACCATTCTGGAATTCACAGGGTATATAGACAGTCATAGTAGCTTTCAAATAAGGCTGAATTTATGAACTCTAGCGCCGTCTAAAGGGTCCGTTCGGGCCGAAAACTGACAATCTTCACAGGCCGCGGGTGTTTTCCGCCTATGGTGGCTATAGTAGGTTGAGTACCACTCTGCAATTAATAGGGTATATAGCTAGTTATAATAGCTATCAAACGAGGCTAAATTTATGAACTTTAGCGCCGTCTAAGCTGTCCGTTCGGCCCGAAAACTGACAATCTTCATAGGCCGCTGGTGTTATTTCGCCTATGGTGGCTATAGTAGGTCGAGTACCACTCTAGAATTAACAGGGATTATAGACAGTCATAATAGCTATCAAATGAGGCCAAATTTATGAACTCTAGCGCCATCTAAGGGGTCTTTTCGGGCCGAAAACTGACAATCTTCATAGGCCGCGAGTGTTTTTTCGCCTATGGTGGCTATTGTAGGTCGCGTACCACTCTAGAATTAATAGGGTATATAGCCAGTAGAAAAGCTATCAAATGAGGCCAAATTTATGAACTCTAGCGCCGTCTAAGGGATCCGTTCGGCCCGAAAACTGACAATCTTCATAGGCCGCCGGTGTTTTTTCGCCTATGGTGGCTATAGTAGGTCGAGTACCACTCTAGAATTAACAGGGTATATAGACAGTCATAATATCTATCAAATGAGGCCAAATTTATGAACTCTAGCGCCGTCTAAGGGATCCGTGCGGGACGAAAGCTGACAATCTTCATAGGCCGCGGGTGTTTTATCGCCTATGGTGGCTATAGTAGGTCGAGTACCACTCTCGAATTGAAAGTGTATAGAGATAGTCATAATATCTATAAAACGAGGCCAAATTTATGAACTCTAGCGCCGTCCAAGCGGTCCGTTCGGGCCGAAAACTGACAATCTTCATAGGCCGCTGGTGTTTTCCGCCTATGGTGGCTATAGTAGGTCAAGTACCACTCTGGAATTAATAGGGTATATAGACAGTCATAATAGCTATCAAATCAGGCTAAATTTATGAACTCTAGCGCCGTCTAAGCAGTCTGTCCGGGCCAAAAACTGACAATCTTCATAGGCCGCTGGTGTTTTTTCGCCTATGGTGGCTATAGTCGTTCGAGTACCACTCTGGAATTAATAGGGTATATAGCCAGTTATAAAAGCTATCAAATGAGGCTAAATTTATGAACTCTAGCGCCGTCTAAGGGGTCCGTTCGGGACGAAAACTGGCAATCTTCATAGGCCGCTGGTGTTTTTCGCCTATGGTGACTATAGTAGGTCGAGTACCATTCTGGAATTCACAGGGTATATAGACAGTCATAGTAGCTTTAAAATAAGGCTGAATTTATGAACTCTAGCGCCGTCTTAAGGGTCCGTTCGGGCCGAAAACTGACAATCTTCACAGGCCGCGGGTGTTTTTTCGCCTATGGTGGCTATAGTAGGTCGAGTACCACTCTGGAATTAATATGGTATATAGCCAGTTATAAAAGCTATCAAATGAGGCTAAATTTATGAACTCTAGCGCCGTCTTAGGGGTCCGTTCGGGACGAAAACTGACAATCTTCATAGGCCGCTGGTGTTTTTTCGCCTATGGTGGCTATAGTAGGTCGAGTACCATTCTAGAATTAACAGAGTATATAAACAGTCATAATAGCTATTAAATGAGGTAAATTTTTGAACTCTAGCGCCGTCTAAGCAGTCTGATCGGGCCAAAAACTGACAATCTTCATAGGCCGCGGGTGTTTTTTCGCCAATGGTGGCTATAGTCGTTCGAGTACCACTCTGGAATTAATAGGGTATATAGCCAGTTATAAAAGCTATCAAATGAGGCTAAATTTATGAACTCTAGCGCCGTCTAAGGGGTCCGTTCGGGACGAAAACTGACAATCTTCATAGGCCGCTGGTGTTTTTTCGCCTATGGTGGCTATAGTCGTTCGAGTACCACTCTGGAATTAATAGGGTATATAGCCAGTTATAAAAGCTATCAAATGAGGCTAAATTTATGAACTCTAGCGCCGTCTTAAGGGTCCGTTCGGGCCGAAAACTGACAATCTTCACAGGCCGCGGGTGTTTTTTCGCCTATGGTGGCTATAGTAGGTCGAGTACCACTCTAGAATTAACAGGGTATATGGAGAGTCATAATAGCTATCAAATTAGGCTAAATTTATGAACTCTAGCTCCGTCTAAGGGGTCCGTTCGGGACGAAAACTAACAATCTTCATAGGCCGCGGGTGTTTTCCGCCTATGGTGGCTATAGTAGGTCGAGTACCACTCTAGAATTAATAGGGTATATAACCAGTAAAAAAGCTATGAAATGAGGCTGAATTTATGAACTCTAGCACCGTCTAAGGGGTCCGTTCGGCCCGAAAACTGACAATCTTCATAGGCCGCGGGTGTTTTTTCGCCTATGGTGGCTATAGTAGGTCGAGTACCACTCTAGTTTTAACAGGGTATATAGACAGTCATAATAGCTATCAAATGAGGCCAAATTTATGAACTCTAGCGCCGTCTAAGGGGTCCGTGCGGGACGAAAGCTGACAATCTTCATAGGCCGCGGGTGTTTTATCGCCTATGGTGGCTATAGTAGGTCGAGTACCACTCTCGAATTGATAGGGTATAGAGATAGTCATAATATCTATAAAACGAGGCCAAATTTATGAACTCTAGCGCCGTCCAAGCGGTCCGTTCGGGCCGAAAACTGACAATCTTCATAGGCCGCTGGTGTTTTCCGCCTATGGTGGCTATAGTAGGTCGAGTACCACTCTGGGATTAATAGGGTATATAGACAGTCATAATAGCTATCAAATCAGGCTAAATTTATGAACTCTAGCGCCGTCTAAGCAGTCTGTTCGGGCCAAAAACTGACAATTCTCATAGGCCGCGGGTGTTTTTTCGCCTATGGTGGCTATAGTAGGTCGAGTACCACTCTGGAATTAATAGGGTATATAGACAGTCATTATATCTATAAAATGAGGCCAAATTTATGAACTCTAGCGCCGTCTAAGCTGTCTGTTCGGGCCAAAAACTGACAATCTTCATAGGCCGCGGGTGTTTTTTCGCCAATGGTGGCTATAGTCGTTCGAGTACCACTCTGGAATTAATATGGTATATAGCCAGTTATAAAAGCTATCAAATGAGGCTAAATTTATGAACTCTAGCGCCGTCTAAGGGGTCCGTTCGGGACGAAAACTGACAATCTTCATAGGCCGCTGGTGTTTTTTCGCCTATGGTGGCTATAGTAGGTCGAGTACCATTCTAGAATTAACAGAGTATATAGACAGTCATAATAGCTATTAAATGAGGTAAATTTTTGAACTCTAGCGCCGTCTAAGCAGTCTGATCGGGCCAAAAACTGACAATCTTCATAGGCCGCGGGTATTTTTTCGCCTATGGTGGCTATAGTAGGTCGAGTACCACTCTAGAATTAACAGGGTATATAGACAGTCATAATAGCTATCAAATGAGGCTAAATTTATGAACTCTAGCGCCGTCTAAGGGGTCCGTGCGGCCCGAAAACTGGCAATCTTCATAGGCCGCTGGTGTTTTCCGCCTATGGTGACTATAGTAGGTCGAGTACCATTCTGGCATTCACAGGGTACATAGACAGTCATAATAGCTATCAAATAAGGCTGAATTTATGACCTCTAGCGCCGTCTAAAGGGTCCGTTCGGGCCGAAAACTGACAATCTTCACAGGCCGCGGGTGTTTTTTCGCCTATGGTGGCTATAGTAGGTCGAGTACCACTCTGGAATTAATAGGGTATATAGACAGTCATTATATCTATAAAATGAGGCCAAATTTATGAACTCTAGCGCCGTCTAAGCTGTCTGTTCGGGCCAAAAACTGATAATCTTCATAGGCCGCGGGTGTTTTTTCGCCAATGGTGGCTATAGTCGTTCGAGTACCACTCTGGAATTAATATGGTATATAGCCAGTTATAAAAGCTATCAAATGAGGCTAAATTTATGAACTCTAGCGCCGTCTAAGAGGTCCGTTCGGGACGAAAACTGACAATCTTCATAGGCCGCTGGTGTTTTTTCGCCTATGGTGGCTATAGTAGGTCGAGTACCATTCTAGAATTAACAGAGTATATAGACAGTCATAATAGCTATTAAATGAGGTAAATTTTTGAACTCTAGCGCCGTCTAAGCAGTCTGATCGGGCCAAAAACTGACAATCTTCATAGGCCGCGGGTATTTTTTCGCCTATGGTGGCTATAGTAGGTCGAGTACCACTCTAGAATTAACAGGGTATATAGACAGTCATAATAGCTATCAAATGAGGCTAAATTTATGAACTCTAGCGCCGTCTAAGGGGTCCGTGCGGCCCGAAAACTGGCAATCTTCATAGGCCGCTGGTGTTTTCCGCCTATGGTGACTATAGTAGGTCGAGTACCATTCTGGAATTCACAGGGTACATAGACAGTCATAATAGCTATCAAATAAGGCTGAATTTATGACCTCTAGCGCCGTCTAAAGGGTCCGTTCGGGCCGAAAACTGACAATCTTCACAGGCCGCGGGTGTTTTTTCGCCTATGGTGGCTATAGTAGGTCGAGTACCACTCTGGAATTAATAAAGTATATAGACAGTCATTATATCTATAAAATGAGGCCAAATTTATGAACTCTAGCGCCGTCCAAGCGGTCCGGTCGGGCCGAAAACTGACAATCTTCATAGGCCGCTGGTGTTTTCCGCCTATGGTGGCTATAGTAGGTTGAGTACCACTCTGCAATTAATAGGGTATATAGCTAGTTATAATAGCTATCAAATGAGGCTAAATTTATGAACTTTAGCGCCGTCTAAGCTGTCCGTTCGGCCCGAAAACTGACAATCTTCATAGGCCGCTGGTGTTATTTCGCCTATGGTGGTTATAGTAGGTCGAGTACCACTCTAGAATTAACAGGGATTATAGACAGTCATAATAGCTATCAAATGAGGCCAAATTTATGAACTCTAGCGCCATCTAAGGGGTCTTTTCGGGCCGAAAACTGACAATCTTCATAGGCCGCGAGTGTTTTTTCGCCTATGGTGGCTATTGTAGGTCGCGTACCACTCTAGAATTAATAGGGTATATAGCCAGTAGAAAAGCTATCAAATGAGGCCAAATTTATGAACTCTAGCGCCGTCTAAGGGATCCGTTCGGCCCGAAAACTGACAATCTTCATAGGCCGCCGGTGTTTTTTCGCCTATGGTGGCTATAGTAGGTCGAGTACCACTCTAGAATTAACAGGGTATATAGACAGTCATAATATCTATCAAATGAGGCCAAATTTATGAACTCTAGCGCCGTCTAAGGGATCCGTGCGGGACGAAAGCTGACAATCTTCATAGGCCGCGGGTGTTTTATCGCCTATGGTGGCTATAGTAGGTCGAGTACCACTCTCGAATTGAAAGGGTATAGAGATAGTCATAATATCTATAAAACGAGGCCAAATTTATGAACTCTAGCGCCGTCCAAGCGGTCCGTTCGGGCCGAAAACTGACAATCTTCATAGGCCGCTGGTGTTTTCCGCCTATGGTGGCTATAGTAGGTCAAGTACCACTCTGGAATTAATAGGGTATATAGACAGTCATAATAGCTATCAAATCAGGCTAAATTTATGAACTCTAGCGCCGTCTAAGCAGTCTGTCCGGGCCAAAAACTGACAATCTTCATAGGCCGCGGGTGTTTTTTCGCCTATGGTGGCTATAGTAGGTCGAGTACCACTCTGGAATTAATAAAGTATATAGACAGTCATTATATCTATAAAATGAGGCCAAATTTATGAACTCTAGCGCCGTCCAAGCGGTCCGGTCGGGCCGAAAACTGACAATCTTCATAGGCCGCTGGTGTTTTCCGCCTATGGTGGCTATAGTAGGTCGAGTACCACTCTGCAATTAATAGGGTATATAGACAGTCATAATAGCTATCAAATCAGGCCAAATTTATGAACTCTAGCGCCGTCTAAGGGGTCCGTTCGGCCCGAAAACTGACACTCTTCATAGGCCGCTGGTGTTTTTTCGCCTATGGTGGCTATAGTAGGTCGAATACCACTCTGGAATTAATAGGGTATATAGACAGTCATTATATCTATAAAATGAGGCCAAATTTATGAACTCCTGCGCCGTCTAAGCTGTCTGTTCGGGCCAAAAACTGACAATCTTCATAGGCCGCTGGTGTTTTTTCGCCAATGGTGGCTATAGTCGTTCGAGTACCACTCTGGAATTAATAGGGTATATAGCCAGTTATAAAAGCTATCAAATGAGGCTAAATTTATGAACTCTAGCGCCGTCTAAGGGGTCCGTTCGGGACGAAAACTGACAATCTTCATAGGCCGCTGGTGTTTTTTCGCCTATGGTGGCTATAGTCGTTCGAGTACCACTCTGGAATTAATAGGGTATATAGCCAGTTATAAAAGCTATCAAATGAGGCTAAATTTATGAACTCTAGCGCCGTCTAAGGGGTCCGTTCGGGACGAAAACTGGCAATCTTCATAGGCCGCTGGTGTTTTTCGCCTATGGTGACTATAGTAGGTCGAGTACCATTCTGGAATTCACAGGGTATATAGACAGTCATAGTAGCTTTCAAATAAGGCTGAATTTATGAACTCTAGCGCCGTCTAAAGGGTCCGTTCGGGCCGAAAACTGACAATCTTCACAGGCCGCGGGTGTTTTCCGCCTATGGTGGCTATAGTAGGTTGAGTACCACTCTGCAATTAATAGGGTATATAGCTAGTTATAATAGCTATCAAACGAGGCTAAATTTATGAACTTTAGCGCCGTCTAAGCTGTCCGTTCGGCCCGAAAACTGACAATCTTCATAGGCCGCTGGTGTTATTTCGCCTATGGTGGCTATAGTAGGTCGAGTACCACTCTAGAATTAACAGGGATTATAGACAGTCATAATAGCTATCAAATGAGGCCAAATTTATGAACTCTAGCGCCATCTAAGGGGTCTTTTCGGGCCGAAAACTGACAATCTTCATAGGCCGCGAGTGTTTTTTCGCCTATGGTGGCTATTGTAGGTCGCGTACCACTCTAGAATTAATAGGGTATATAGCCAGTAGAAAAGCTATCAAATGAGGCCAAATTTATGAACTCTAGCGCCGTCTAAGGGATCCGTTCGGCCCGAAAACTGACAATCTTCATAGGCCGCCGGTGTTTTTTCGCCTATGGTGGCTATAGTAGGTCGAGTACCACTCTAGAATTAACAGGGTATATAGACAGTCATAATATCTATCAAATGAGGCCAAATTTATGAACTCTAGCGCCGTCTAAGGGATCCGTGCGGGACGAAAGCTGACAATCTTCATAGGCCGCGGGTGTTTTATCGCCTATGGTGGCTATAGTAGGTCGAGTACCACTCTCGAATTGAAAGGGTATAGAGATAGTCATAATATCTATAAAACGAGGCCAAATTTATGAACTCTAGCGCCGTCCAAGCGGTCCGTTCGGGCCGAAAACTGACAATCTTCATAGGCCGCTGGTGTTTTCCGCCTATGGTGGCTATAGTAGGTCAAGTACCACTCTGGAATTAATAGGGTATATAGACAGTCATAATAGCTATCAAATCAGGCTAAATTTATGAACTCTAGCGCCGTCTAAGCAGTCTGTCCGGGCCAAAAACTGACAATCTTCATAGGCCGCGGGTGTTTTTTCGCCTATGGTGGCTATAGTAGGTCGAGTACCACTCTGGAATTAATAAAGTATATAGACAGTCATTATATCTATAAAATGAGGCCAAATTTATGAACTCTAGCGCCGTCCAAGCGGTCCGGTCGGGCCGAAAACTGACAATCTTCATAGGCCGCTGGTGTTTTCCGCCTATGGTGGCTATAGTAGGTCGAGTACCACTCTGCAATTAATAGGGTATATAGACAGTCATAATAGCTATCAAATCAGGCCAAATTTATGAACTCTAGCGCCGTCTAAGGGGTCCGTTCGGCCCGAAAACTGACACTCTTCATAGGCCGCTGGTGTTTTTTCGCCTATGGTGGCTATAGTAGGTCGAATACCACTCTGGAATTAATAGGGTATATAGACAGTCATTATATCTATAAAATGAGGCCAAATTTATGAACTCCTGCGCCGTCTAAGCTGTCTGTTCGGGCCAAAAACTGACAATCTTCATAGGCCGCTGGTGTTTTTTCGCCAATGGTGGCTATAGTCGTTCGAGTACCACTCTGGAATTAATAGGGTATATAGCCAGTTATAAAAGCTATCAAATGAGGCTAAATTTATGAACTCTAGCGCCGTCTAAGGGGTCCGTTCGGGACGAAAACTGACAATCTTCATAGGCCGCTGGTGTTTTTTCGCCTATGGTGGCTATAGTCGTTCGAGTACCACTCTGGAATTAATAGGGTATAGAGCCAGTTATAAAAGCTATCAAATGAGGCAAAATTTATGAACTCTAGCGCCGTCTAAGGGGTCCGTTCGGGACGAAAACTGGCAATCTTCATAGGCCGCTGGTGTTTTTCGCCTATGGTGACTATAGTAGGTCGAGTACCATTCTGGAATTCACAGGGTATATAGACAGTCATAGTAGCTTTCAAATAAGGCTGAATTTATGAACTCTAGCGCCGTCTTAAGGGTCCGTTCGGGCCGAAAACTGACAATCTTCACAGGCCGCGGGTGTTTTTTCGCCTATGGTGGCTATAGTAGGTCGAGTACCACTCTAGAATTAACAGGGTATATGGAGAGTCATAATAGCTATCAAATTAGGCTAAATTTATGAACTCTAGCTCCGTCTAAGGGGTCCGTTCGGGACGAAAACTAACAATCTTCATAGGCCGCGGGTGTTTTCCGCCTATGGTGGCTATAGTAGGTCGAGTACCACTCTAGAATTAATAGGGTATATAACCAGTAAAAAAGCTATGAAATGAGGCTGAATTTATGAACTCTAGCACCGTCTAAGGGGTCCGTTCGGCCCGAAAACTGACAATCTTCATAGGCCGCGGGTGTTTTTTCGCCTATGGTGGCTATAGTAGGTCGAGTACCACTCTAGTATTAACAGGGTATATAGACAGTCATAATAGCTATCAAATGAGGCCAAATTTATGAACTCTAGCGCCGTCTAAGGGGTCCGTGCGGGACGAAAGCTGACAATCTTCATAGGCCGCGGGTGTTTTATCGCCTATGGTGGCTATAGTAGGTCGAGTACCACTCTGGAATTAATAGGGAATATAGACAGTCATAATAGCTATCAAATGAGGCCAAATTTATGAACTCTAGCGCCGTCTAAGGGGTCCGTTCGGGACGAAAACTGACAATCTTCATAGGCCGCTGGTGCATTTTTGCCTATGGTGGCTATAGTCGGTCGAGTACCACTCTTGAATTAATAGGGTATATAGCTAGTTATAATAGCTATCAAATGAGGCTAAATTTATGAACTCTAGCGCCGTCTAAGGGGTCCGTTCGGCCCGAAAACTGACAATCTTCATAGGCCGCTGGTGTTATTTCGCCTATGGTGGCTATAGTCGTTCGAGTACAACTCTTGAATTAATAGGGTATATAGCCAGTCATAATAACTATCAAATGAGGCCAAATTTATGAACTCTAGCCCCATCTAAGGGGTCTTTCCGGGCCGAAAACTGACAATCTTCACAGGCCGCGGGTGTTTTTTCGCCTATGGTGGCTATTGTAGGTCGCGTACCACTCTAGAATTAATAGAGTATATAGCCAGTAGAAAAGCTATCAAATGAGGCCAAATTTATGAACTCTAGCGCCGTCTAAGGGGTCCGTTCGGCCCGAAAACTGACAATCTTCATAGGCCGCGGGTGTTTTTCGCCTATGGTGGCTATAGTAGGTCGAGTACCACTCTGGAATTAACAGGGTATATAGACAGTCATAATAGCTATCAAATGAGGCCAAATTTATTTATTTATTTATTTATTTAGGATAAAGACACACCATCGACAGAATCACAGATATCACAGTATAAATATTGTAACAGTTTAGGACAGTGTGAACTGTCATTACAGGAGTGTACAGCTTTTACAGAAAAGAATACAAGATTATTATAGGAACATGCAATCTATTGATAAGAATATTTGAATACAAAAAAAAAATAAACATGAAAAAGTCAAGATTATGGAGATTAGAGATATTATATAATAAAATTGTAATAGATGGTATTTAATTATTTTATTATTATGTCATTTTTATTATTATGTCATTTTTATTATTATGTCATTTTTATTATATAATTCTAGTCGCACTCAATTTAGAATAGGAGAATAATGGAAATTAAAATAAGATTACAATAAAATAATTAGGTGTCACCAAATATTTTAAACAATTCACAACGAAACATGACCAGGGAATTGCTGAAGATGTCAACATTATTAACTTCATTGTATGTTTTAATAATACTATTCAAGGGGCAATTAATTTTGGTTCGGTGTAGTGTGGGTACAAAGGTCGAAGTTAAAGGGAATCTAGGGATCCTACTGGGTACTGATAGTTTTAATTTTTCCAACAGGTTTGAATTGTCAATAGTCCCATTCACTAGTTAATGTAAAAATGCTAAATCGATTATTTTACGGCGGGTTTCAAGTGAACAAAGTCCATAATGCCGCAATCGTTCCTTGTAGCTAGCACGGTACGGGCCTTGTGGATCTTTATATGCTAAGAATTTTGTAAAATTCTTTTGAACGCGTTCTAATCGATTAACATGAACCGTGTATTGGGGGCTCCAAACAGCAGTTGCATATTCGAGAATACTTCGGACTAAGGTGTTGTACAGACAAATAAGAGTGCGAGTGTTGGAGAAGTTATTGCACGTTCTCTTTAGAAAACCAAGCAGCTTCCAAGCTTTAGATAGTGTTTGGTTAATATGTTGTACAAATCTTAGTTGATTATCGATCTCGACCCCCAAATCGCGAATATAAGCCACTTCAAGTAGCTGCTCACCTTCAACAAAGTAACGAGTTGCTATGGGCTTTTTAACTTTCGTCATCTTTATGTAAGCACATTTACTTGCATTAAGCTGCATATTATTCTGAAAACACCAATCATTAATAGCATTAATGTCATCTTGAAGTTTATACGAATCCTCCACACTACTTATTGTCATATATAATTTAAGATCGTCAGCAAAAAGGGAGTAATTAGAATGTTTTAAATTCTCACCTATGTCGTTTATGAAGATTAAGAATAATATTGGGCCCAGATGAGAGCCCTGAGGGACCCCAGAAAATGCTACGTAGTCCCTGGACTTATAACCCTGTGCTGTTACTCTTAAAACCCGATTTTCTAAGTATGATTGAAACCATAGGAGGAGCGGCCCGTGTATCCCAAATCTCCTCAGTTTGTTGAGAAGTATATTGTGATCTACCTTATCAAACGCACTACTAAAGTCTGTGTATATAGCGTCAACTTGCGCACGTTGATCAATGGAGTGCGATAAGTCGGTGGTATAGTTGACTAGGTTAGTGACGGTTGACCTATTTTTGAGGAATCCATGTTGGTTTGGTGACAACATATTCTTTGTAAATTCTGTTAATGATGGGCAAACAATACTCTCGAACGTTTTAGAAAAAAATATTCAGAATGGAGACCGGACGATAATTTGTGACACTATTGACGTCTCCTTTTTTGTAAATTGGAACAACATTTGCTTCTTTCCAGACCGAGGGAAATGTAAAAGTGTCCAAAGATTTTTTGAATATAAGTTTGAGAGGTAAGGAGAGATTTTTACTCGTCATTTTGATAAAGTATGGAGGAATACCGTCTGGCCCGGCCCCTTTATTTATTTATTTATTTATTTATTTATTTATTTAGGTTTGCCAACAGTTGTTACAGTGATGTATGGTAATTTTATAACAATCACGTATATAATAGCAGTACTGCACAACCAATTATAGGCAAACACTACTTGCGCAGTATTAACCTTTACAAACGGACAAGATATATAAAAAAAATAACTACAAGCTAATACACAACAAATTATACACACATGGAGAATTTAACAAAACAAAACAAAACAAAACAAAACAAAACAAATACAATTTGGAAAAATATATAGAATATAGTAATCCCATCTATAACACACAGTGAGTGGCATCAGTACTTTAAGAAAGTAGCTAAGCTGTCTGCATGAATATCGCTCAAGTCGCTGCGCTCGTTTACTAGCCTGCATAGACGTGGAATCTGGGAATTGGCGCCAAATTTTGTGCGTCGAAGTGGTGGAACCAACGGTGTGATAGGGATTCGTGGAGGTTTACGAGGGACTCTCAGGTTAAACTTATTTAGAAGGTGGGGACTATCAATTTTATTTGAAAATAATTTGTAAATAAATTTTAGATCCAAAATTTCCTTACGTTTTTCAAGACTGGTCATTTTGAAGAACGCCAGTTTGGACACATACGATATTTTTTTGTCGTTCATTCCAGCCGAATACGCTAGATGGTTCAGAAATCTCTTCTGGACACGCTCAATTCTAAGTGAGTGAACGGCATAATGGGGTCTCCAAGCGACACTACAGTATTCTAGAACACTTCGGACTAAACTATAATAAAGCATTATTTTTGTGTGAGGTTTATGAAATTTTTGGCTATTGCGGATAACGAATCCCAAGGTACGCAAAGCCTTTTTAGTGATATTATCAACATGTGGTATAAAAGTGAGCTTATTGTCAAGTATGACACCCAAGTCCCGGATATTATTTGCTTCGGTTAGGGGGGTCCCATGTATATTGTACGAACTATTTATGTTGTGTAGCTTACGACTAAACTTAATGTGAGTGCACTTCTCAGAATTTAACTGAATGCAGTTTAGTAAGCACCACTCAGACAACCTATCAATGTCCTGTTGCATGAGCATGGCATCGCGATCAGAAGTTATCGTTCTTGTAATTTTGATGTCATCTGCAAAAAGGAAAGGTGTGGTGTTTTGGAAACAAGCCGCAACATCGTTTATATAAATATTAAATAGAATTTACTGACGTTGATTTTTTTTAAAACACTTAAAACAAGAGTTTCAGTCACATGGATATTATTTAAAGAGTATTGATTGAATATTTCCTCGATTTTAGGCTCTATGGCAATATCAGTCTTTGAAAAAATAGAGGAAAAATAATCTGCAAAAAGATCACAAATTTCTTTGCCTGATTTGGCAATATTGTTTGCTAGCGTCATTTCAGATGGTATTCCAACTGATTGGCCACGGTTTTGTTTTAAAAATGCCCAAAATTTCTTAGGATTGCTACATATTGATGATTCTACATTGTTTATGTGGGTATGATAGCATTTTTTCATCAAGTTTTCTACCCGTTTATTCGCAAGTTTTAGCTCAATCAAATCTCGTGGGTTTTTGTTCACTCTGTATTTGCGTCTGATTTTCTCTTTTTCTGCTATCAATGCTATTAAAGACCGTGTGAACCAAAAGGGATATTTATGGGTACGCTTGTTTGTTTGTCTTAGGTACTGATGATTCTATAATGGAATAAACTATTTTATAAAATTTATGTGTCATAATGTTGACATCGTCGCAATCAAGCTCAGACTCCCAGTCTACTTGTCTTAGTTTGTCATTTACGAGTGAGTAGTCAGCTTTTTTAAAGTGATAAGTGGCAAAAATCTGATTTTTGAGGAAAAGCGGGGTCTGGAGATTGAGTTTGATTTCTAGAGGTGGATGATATGAGTCAATTTTGCTAAGAGGAATCGTAGCTTCCTCAATGTCAATACCTTCGAAATTAGTTAGGACAAGATCAAGTATTCTATTGCTGTTATTTTTGACATTATTGTGTTGTTTAAAATTATTTTGGGACATGAAATCAACAAAGGAGTAGCCAATAATGTTATCGTAATTAGTAGGTAGCAAATCCTTGCCCTCATCACTATCCCTTTGCCATTCCATAAAATTTAAATTAAAATCGCCAAATATTATGACTTCTGTAGGATTATCAGCCATAATCGCATTAACATTATTTATAAAAGAATCTAATGAACTCACTGTAACAGGCGGTGGCAAGTAAATGACACATAGTAGTATATGTTTTGTCACATTATTGTCTCTAATTTTTAACGAGATCCATAAGTCCTCTTGAGGGGACTCAAGGTGAGCGAGTCGCCTAGATTGTAAGTTTCGGGCAACAGCGAAAAGAACTCCTCCACCTTCCTTTTTGGCCGAACATGTTGACTGTCGATCACGTCGGTAGATTTTGTAATTTTTATTGAATAGTTCTCCGTCTTCTATAGAGTTGTTTAGCCACGTTTCAGTTGCAACTATTATATCATAGTCATTGCTAAGAGACGCCAATCTAATATCCTCTAGCTTACTTCGCATGCCTCGTAAGTTCTGATAATAGACTTTGAATTTTAATAGTAGCTGTACGGTCACAGATTCTTCGTCTTGTAACTGTTCAGAGTTTCTTCAGACAGTCGTTGGACTTGATTTGCCGTGCAGGAGATTGATCATTCAAACGTGTAAATATACGGCCATTTCGAATCCACACATACTTGATCCCTTTCTCACGAGCAATTTTTCTTGTTTCAGCGTGAAGTACTTTATGGTATGGGGATAGATGTTCCGAGACATAAACTGGCGCTTTCTTCCCACTGTAGCCTAATAATCCACTGTGCAGCTTTTCATTAGGGTTTTTCCTATTATATTTCGATACCGCGGCTAAAACGTTGTCTCTAATTCTAACACTAGGGAATTTTACTATTATTGAGCGAGGTCTGCTACTAGCGTCATCTAATTTCCTTACTCTGACGGAGCTTAATATTTCGCACTGTTGAATTGGACAAGAGACGGTAGAACCTAGCTGCTGGACCAATATCGGTAAGTCTTCGGATCTGTTTTCAGGTATACCATTTATTTCGATATTGTTCTCACGAGCATGTTGTTCCATCAAATTTAATCTAATTGACAGGTCATTGGTAGTGTTTAAAAGCCTTTCGTTTTCTCTTGTTGTCTTCGATATGTTTTCTTGGGCTAATTTCAAATCTTGTTTTAGGGTATCATATTCGTCACTTAAGAATTTAATGGAATTTTTCAGGTCTTTTAGTTCAGCAAGGTTAGTTTTTATTTCTTTCAATTCATGCTTTAGAAATGTTTTCACGGTATTTTCCATTGCCTTTTTGACGGCCAAATGTATTTCGGATTTAATTGTTGCTAGTAAAGATCGCTCAATATCCATTGTTTGGTAATTTTTTAGGTCCTCCTCAGATTGAACTGTGTTCTTACGACGAGTTACGTAGTCAATGCCAATGTAACTAGGGGAATCCGATTCCGAAGTATTGACTGATTGTCCGGAACGTATAGGCGTGTTGGAATTATCCCCCTTCGGTTGTTTACTGCGGCAGCAGTGACATATCCAAGTTGTTTTAAGTTCCTTGGTCATAGCAGAGAAGCGTTTGTCCGAAACATTGGCGCACATAAGATCGTAACTTTTGTTGCAAGACGTACACTTAAGAAAGTCCTTGTTTTTTATAGTATTGGGACACCCTGCACATATATTAGCTTTAGATGCCATCGCGATAGTTTATTCTAATTGTTATTGATAATAGTAGAAATTTATGATCACTAACGCCGTCTAAGGGGTCCGTTCGGGCCGAAAACTGACAATCTTCACAGGCCGCGGGTGTTGTTTCGCCTATGGTGGCTATAGTAGGTCGCGTACCACTCTAGAATTAATAGGGTATATAGCCAGTAAAAAACCTATCAAATGAGGCCAAATTTATGAACTCTAGCGCCGTCTAAGGGGTCCGTTCGGGCCGAAAACTGACAATCTTCATAGGCCGCTGGTGTTATTTCGCCTATGGTGGCTATAGTAGGTCGATTACCACTCTAGAATTAACAGGGTACATAGACAGTCATAATATCTATCAAATGAGGCTAAATTTATGAACTCTAGCGCCGTCTAAGCAGTCTGTTCGGGCCAAAAACTGACAATCTTCATAGGCCGCGGGTGTTTTTTCGCCTATGGTGGCTATAGTAGGTCGAGTACCACTCTGGAATTAATAGGGTATATAGACAGTCATAATAGCTATCAAATCAGGCCAAATTTATGAACTCTAGCGCCGTCTAAGGGGTCCGTTCGGCCCGAAAACTGACAATCTTCATAGGCCGCGGGTGTTTTTTCGCCTATGGTGGCTATAGTTGGTCGAGTACCACTCTGGAATTAATAGAGTATATAGCCAGTTATAATAGCTATCAAATGAGGCCAAATTTATGAACTCTAGCGCCGTCTAAGCGGTCCGTTCGAGCCGAAAACTGACAATCTTCATAGGCCGCTGGGTGTTTTTCGCCTATAGTTACCTTAGTAGTTCGAATACCACTCTAGAATTGATGGGGTATATAGATAGTCATAATAGCTATGGAAAGTGGCTAAATTCATGAACTCCTGCGCCGTGTAAGGGGTCCGTTTGGGCCAAAAACTGTAAATTTTCACAGGCCGCTGCGACTGAATTCTGAAAATCCATGACTTTATTTGGGTTTTCGTTCGAGCTTGTTTTCATTATAGTTGACCCATTTTGTTCCTGGATTCCACTTTAAGGTATGCTAAGAAAGTCGTAATGAGTTTTGGTTAGACAATTGCAAAAGAATAAAAAATAAAAATTCTGGACTTATTATCTATAAAAAAAATTCTTTTTTTCATCATGGTAGTCTAGGTAGGTAGGTAGGTAGCAATAAAAAGCCTTTATGAAAAGCATTTTCATGTGTTTTCCAACGACAATTTTATTTGGTCGGGCTATAACAGGCTGCTAACTTTAGGCCGCCAACTTCACACCGGTCGCCTGAAGGGCGGGACAGCGGGGGCATGTCAGTCGTGGAGTCGGATTGGCTACGCGCCAGCTGCCAGTAGGCCAGATGCGATCGCGCGATGCCCTCTAGGAAGTCACCCCACCGTTCCTCCCGGAGCTCCGCGACACGACGCTTTACCTCTCGTTGTAAAGCGCGCATCCGGGCCCGATTGGCTTCGGTGGGGTAGGAGTGGTACGCTCGTATAGAAGCATTCTTGGAACGAATGAGATCCCTAACATCGTCCGGCAGTCGAAAGCGGTTGAGGTAGAGATCTTCCGCCTCGACTTGCTTGGACGATCGACTGACAGCCGATCGGATGTGTTCGGTGAAGGCATCTACGGCCTGATCGGTGTCCTGAGGGGACGGGATGGAGTCCGAGCTGAGAGGGAGGGGGGGAGGGTCGGCATCCGCCAAGGCCGTGCTTAGCGCATGCCAATCCACCACCGTCTTTTTGGGTCGCTGAGGGGCGGAAGGGGGGAACCGAGTCTCATGACTACAGGTCGATGGTCAGAGTCGAGTTCCTGGACTACTTCCAAGGAGTGCAGCCGTAGGGTGACACCCTTCAGAAGCGCCATGTCCAGGATGTCGGGTCGGTGGTTGGGATTGATAGGATAGTGGGTAGGGTGCATAGGTGCGATGACGTCAAAGTCGATAACGTCGACCAGGGCGTCAAGGCTCCTACCGTTAGGGGAAGTGGTGAGACCGTTCCAGGCCACGTGCTTACTGTTGAAGTTGCCCGCTAGAATGACGGCGCTTCCCAGATTAAGGAGTGCTTCAAAGTCACTCCTGAGAACGGATTTAGTGGGGGAAAGGTATACGGAGGCGATCACGATGGGCTGGTGCCCCGTGAGAGAGATGCGACAGACCGAGGCTTCGATGTTGTTGAGCGCGGGGGGATCGAGAGGGATGCAGTGAAGGGACCTCCTGTAGTAAATGAGAGTACCGCCTCCGCGGGAGCCGATTCTGTCATTACGCACGAGGTTATAGTTTGCGATCCTAGGATCCACCGGCGGGATCGCCGGCGCGCGCTTCGAGGGGCGGGCAGGGCCCACTGACGGGAGGGAGGCCGCGGTGTAGGGCAGCGGCTTCACCCACGCGTTGGCGCCAAGGGGAGGCCTGAGCGGCGGGGGAGGGGGGGTCAGCTTCAGTGGCGCGGGAGCGCGGGGAGCTGTGGTCGCTGGCGCAGAAGGCACTGGACGAGGGTGCGCTGAGGGCGCGGAGGGGTGTTGCGCTGAGGGCGCGGAGGGGTGTTGCGCTAAGAGCGCAGAGGGGGGGGGCAACCGCGCGGGAGCGGCGGCGGCCGCCGCGCCTCGCCCGGCCGCGCTTCCCCTTCGGGGCCTTGGGGCAACCGCGATAGTTCGCGGTGTGCCCCTTGGTGCCGCAGAGGACGCAGCTGGGGGGCTCGGCCGCCGTCTCCTTCGAACGGGCGCACTGGGACGTCGCGTGGTCCCCGATGCACTTCACGCATCGAGGGCGCGCGTGACAATTACGGGCAGAGTGCCCGTATAGCTGGCAGTTGTGGCACTGCCCGGGCGTGCCAAGTTTGTGGGGGGCCTCCACTATCTGATTAAAAATATGGGGTTAATTTTGAAATACAAGGTGGTGTGTATTTGAGTACTAACGAGAGGAGTACTAGTGCGTGTTTAGTGCCTGTGTGTACTAGTGTTTGACGAGCTGTTTTGTGCGTACAGCGCCTAATAAAGTACTTCGCACGTTAGTCGGCATTTAATTCATGCCGACTAACGTGCGAAGTGCCCACGTAACCGTATAAACAACTCCATTATATTTACTGATTCTCTTAGTTGCTTGCAATCTCTCCATGCTAATCCATTTAGCAAACATATGTATCCGGTAAAACATTTTGTTGGCCTGGATTCCTGGACATTCCGGTATTCAGAGCAATGAAACTGTGGATGGCCTGGCAAAATCAGCAAACCCCCAAGGCCGTATAGATATTACTGTTTATTGTAATGACATTCTATTACTTCCACATATACAGGTATTTGAAAATTGGAATCGTGATTATGTGAAAGGAAATTTATACAAGGCCAAATTTTATCGGACAATTTAATCCGTATTCCCAACCAAACCTGGTTCTCCAAATTAAAATTGACTAAGAAAACGACTTCTATCCTTTTCCGTCTTAGATGTAATCATTGTTACAGTGCTTTACATTTTTATTATCATATATAATTTGAATATAAGAAACTCGCCGTTGTGCGAGTTGTGTGGCCAAGTAATTAACGACCTCACCCACATTTTATTTTCCTGTCCTCGTTAAAGCTTTTCATCCTTACACCATTTCCTTATTAAATGTGAAGCTCCTCTTGCTTATAATTTATAAACTATTCTGTCATAATCTAACAATTGGTGTTGGTAAGATAGTCTAGGTCTTCCTCGGTGGGCGGGCGAAAGGCTATCCCACCACACGCGTCCTTCGAGGCGCAGTGGTATAGCTTCTCGCCTATTTTGCTTGTCTGTCCCGGCAAGCAATTTGGCGTGGTCTTGGGAGTAGCGCACGGTCGCGACGATCCCCAAGGCAAGTGTGACTGTATCCTGCTCGCGGTTGCTGCCTGCTATTGGTCTGGTCCTTCTGAACAGACATAACAGAAACAGTCATGCGCTTACCCCTTCCCCGCTCGGTCCCGTCCCCCCCCTTTCCTTTTTCCCCCGGCTTTAGCCGGAAGGTTGTGGCGCCTGGTTGCGCCCCTCCGTGGGGTGCAGCAGGTGGCGCCTGTCGTTTGGGTGGTCGGTCGAGGTCAGCGCGGCGCTAGTGTGCGCCGTGCATTTTTGTAGAGGGAATGACCTCCCGACCGCCCGCTGGGCTGTGGGGCCCTTTTGGGTCCCTATCCCAGCCGTGCTGGGCCGACCGGCCGCTGCTGCTTGCTGCCAGAGGGGCGGCGCAGTGGTGGCTGGAAGGCTCACGCGCCTTTTAGGCGCAAGGGTGTGGGTGTGGCGCCTGGTTGCCCCCTCGCTCTCCCTTGGGAGAGAGAGTTGGGTGCAGCAGGTGGCGCCGCCCCTGGTAGGGAGCCGTTCGGGCGCCTGCCCTTAGAGGTGTGGCGCAGATCGGCTTGGTGGTCCGGTGGTCGGTGTAGGTTTGCGTAATCTCCCGACCACCTGCTGGGCGGTGGGGCCCCTTCGGGTCCCTAGCCCGGCCGAACCGGGCCGACCGGCTGCTGCTGCATGCCGCCAGAGGGGCGGCGCGGCGGCGGCTGGACGGTTCGCGCGCGTGTGGCGCGAGGGGGCGTGGAGATACCCATGGCCTCGGATGTCAAAGTCCGGGTACACGGGTGTCTCTACCGAATTACCTGGGTGGCAGACTCGGGGGAGTCTACCTCCCAGCTCGAGAGGGAGACGCCGCGTTGGGTGACATCAACGCGGCGTCTACGTAGGGGAAGGACGTACGAAAGTACGCAGGGAGCTGGACTCCCAAGGTGGGCCCTCAACAGGGCAGGTCGCGTCGGGGCCGCGGTGCGTGCCTAACAGCGATCCCGTGGTCCCCGACACTCGCGACGAAGACGGTGTCACCGCAGGGTTTTTAGTCGGTACACTTGGTCCATCAACAGCCGGGGCTACGGCCCCGAGTGTTGATGGATCAAGGACTCCGACATAACCCCTCCGCGTCCCCCGAACGCGGACGGGTACCCATAAAGGGTTTTCCCTGCGATAAAAAAAAAAAAAAAAAAAAAAAAGGTCTTCCTCGGTACCTGCATCCTTCCACTTTCACATTGTATATCTGTTTTGTCATTCTTTCATCTGGTATTCTTTCTATATGCCCGAACCAACGGAGCATGCCCTTTCTCATCTTTACACCGATACTATCTTCCATACCTACTCGCTTTCTTACTAGGCTGTTGCTGGAAAGAACCTGTTGGAACTCTGTACTCTCTGCCTACCCCGCAAGGGATCTGGCGTGATAATATAGATAAGATAGATAGATCTAACAATTGATGTATTTAAGCTATTGGAAAGTTTATTATACATCATAATTGTTTAAGCAAAGAGGTAAGGGCAATTGAGGGCAATAGGTTTTAGTTTTTTATAATCTCACTACTGGCACACATGACAGATGGTGTAAATTTGAATTTAAATATTTTCCCAGAATGAGTTGAGAAAATTTTTGATTGGCAAAAATTTTGTTAGAACTGAAAGAGCTGTGGTGTCAGTCAAAGCAAACAGTTGTTACGACCGCCTGACGGCGGGTACAAATAAAAAAAACACAATTATAAAAAAATACAATTGTTTATTGAAAACAAAAAAATATATGTAAATAAACGAAAACAAATAAAAATCGTAATAAGAAGAAACAAAAAAAAATTAAAATAAGTAATAATTTTTTTTTTCACCCGGGGTGTGAATTCTCGGCACAGGGGAGTTTTCGGGTCACACAAAAAAAACCTATGGGCGCTGGGGACTTAACTTTTGGCCGATAGATAGTCTAGGTCTTCCCCGGTACCTGCATCCTTCCACTTTCACATTGTATATCTATTTGTCATTCTTTTCTCTGGCATTTTTTCTATATGCCCAAACCAACGGAGCATGCCCTTTCTCATCTTTACACCGATACTATCTTTCATACCTACTCGCTGTCTTACTATGCTGTTGCTAATGCGGTCGGTCAGCTTCACTCCGCACATCTTCCGCAGAGCTCGCATTTCTACCGCATTTATCCTACTTTCATTCTCCTTCTTACATACCCAGCTCTCGCTACCATATAACAGCGTTGGGACAAGAACTCCGTTATGTATGGCCAGCTGCGCCTTATGGCTTAAGTGCCGGCTCCCGAGTAGCTTTCCCATCGCACCATTCACTCTGTTCCCTGCACTCACTCTTCTCTCTATGTCAGCGGTGTATTTCCCATCCTTACTGAAGGCGCATCCAAGATATACAAACTCATTCACTTGCTCCAGCACATCGTTACCAACCACAATCCTTACATTCGTTCTGGTTTCTTCCCTTTCAAAAACCATAATCTTGGTTTTCTTCACATTCAAGTGTAAGCCATTGATCATGCAGTCGTCTTTCATAACTGTGACTAGTGTTTGCAGATCAGTGGCTGTTGGCGCTATTAAAACCGCGTCATCTGCATAAAGTAGATGGTTTACCACTAAGTCACCCATTTCTACACCTTCATTCATCGCTTTCAGTCTTTAGATGCTTCTCTACGATGTTGCGGAGTGAGAAGACTTGATCCGAACATCCTCTTCCAGACCTGAAACCCCCTTGTGCCTCGCACAACATTCCATCGGACTTCACGCGCATTCTCCGTTCAATAATTTTATATTTTTTTTTTGTTTATTTATTTATTTCAATGTTTTTTTTTTTTTTTTTTTTTTTAAACGTTGCCCCACACTAGGATTAATTCCTGTGTCGTGGGTGCGTTTACAAACATGAAAATTCACGTACACAAATACCCAGACCGGAACAAATAATTGTGAATCACACAAAGATTTGTCGCGTGCGGGAATCGAACCCGCGACTATTAGACACAGTGGGCGGGGCAGGCTAAGCCTTTAACCACTGCGCTAAATCGTCCGTCCGTTTGTACACATACACAAATTGTTACAAATTGTTACAAGGTAAATTAACGTACAAGGCGAGCTTAACTCAAAGTCGAGTTTTCCACCAGCAAACCTTTGAGTGAAAGAGAAACAAATGGTCAAAATGAGGATAGGAATAAGTGTACAACACAAAAGCAAGGAAATAAAAGATATTTATAGATAGAAAAGGTATAAACTACATATATATATATATATATATATATATATATATATATCTACAAATATACTACATGCTATATATTACCATAAAATAGACTACATGAATACATACATACATACAAATATCTTACATAGATAGGAAATGTTCTCCAATTCTTTTCTTGAACATCTGTAAAGTAGGGCTATCACGTAAAGAGTGTGGGAGGGAATTCCATAGGCGCACAGCACGCACAGTAAATGAACCATCATATCGACTTGAGCTATGACGAGGTGCACTAAGAAGAAGAGAAGAGACAGAGCGACAAGGTTTTCCCCTGGGGACTAAATACTCAAAGCGTTCACGAAGATATACTGGGAAATTAGGATAATGAAGAACAGAGTAAAGCAAACAGAGAATATGACTATCCCGACGCAGCCGTATAGGCAGCCACTTCAACTGCCTTCGGAATTCTGTCACATGGTCAAATTTCCGAAGGCCAAAAATGAAGCGAATGCACAGATTCTGCAGACGTTCCAGTTTATTAAGGAGTTCCTCAGTTGCGTCAAGAAAGCTTACATCAGCATAGTCGAGAAGAGGTAAAAGAAGAGATTGGGCAAGAGTTATTTTGGTTTGAAGCGGCAGGAACTTCTGGAGCCATTTGAGAGACTGAAATGAGTAATAAACCTTCTTGCTTACTTCCGCAACGTGAACATTCCAGGACAGATTACAGTCAATGTAGACGCCCAAGTTTTTTGCACTATCTGAAAAAGGTATCGGTATAGCATCGTACACAATTTGTGGAAGAGACTGGTGATCTAAAAGATTGGTAAAATATCTGCCACCAATAATGAGAGCTTGTGATTTAGCCGGATTTACCAGTAGGCCAAAGCTTTTTTCCCAGTTATTGATGTTCTGAAGATCATTATTGATGGCAACAATAGCAGCATTAAAATCATCAACTTTAAAATGATGATAAAGTTGCAAGTCGTCTGCATAGAGATGATAGTGTGAAGATATAACTTTAGGAAGTGCGTTAATAAAAACTGAAAAAAGCAAAGGAGAAAGTACGCCACCTTGCGGGACTCCCGCAGCCAGATTGCACCACTCAGAGGAAGCCTCATTGGATCGAACCGACTGCGAGCGACCGCGAAGATATGAGTTGAACCAAGCAGTTACAGAAGGAGAAACATTTAGGGAGGTCAGAATTCCTAAGAGGATGTCAAAATCAACTGAATTAAAGGCACTGCTAAAGTCTAGTAGAACCAATATAGTAAGGAGCTTATTCTCCATGGCCAAACGTATGTCGTCAGTTATTTTAACGAGTGCCGTTACAGTGCTATGGCCAGGGCGAAATCCTGATTGGTAGGGACTTAGCAGGTCATTAATAGAGAGATAGTGAGACAGTTGATTCTGAACAACACTCTCAAGGACCTTTGACAGAATCGGGAGTATGGAAATGGGACGGAATTGGGAAACTGAAGATGGATTAGATACTTTGGGTAGCGGTATGACATGGGCCTTCTTCCAGGCTGAGGGAAAAGTGCAAGAATGCAGAGAATAGTTGATGATGTGGTGTATGACAGGAATAAGATCATCTAGGATGGGACGAAGCATTTGGATTTGAAGACCATCATTACCTACCGCTTTCGTAGAAATCGAAAGGATTAATTTCTTAACTTCCCCCTCTGTAACCTGCTGAAAAGAGAACGAAGTACATCTAGGCAACGGTAGAATAGATAAACTGTTGAGAGTAGAAGATTTTGTGCTGTCATCCAGGGTGACTGGTGACTTGGAAAATTGAAAATTGATGGTATTAAGATCTATATTATTGGGTGTATCATCGCTAGACGTTTTCCCAATACCTAGAGATTTAAGAAATTGCCATACTTGTGCCATATTGAAGTTATGGATTGAGTTATGAATATGGCGTCTCTTAGCATCTCTACACAGGCGATTGCAACGATTCCGCAGTTTTTTGTATAGAGACCAGGTCTCATCAGTAGGCTTTTTTTTATAGCGTCTCTTGACTTTGTCTCTTTTTGACATCTCTCTTTTAATGTAATCCGATAACCATGGTGCAGGTAGATGCTTTACTTTTACCCTTTTCAGAGGAGCGTGTTTGTCGTATACATCTAGGACAATCTTGTTAAAAGCGGATTTTGTCG
Organism: Phalera bucephala; assembly: GCA_905147815.2. NCBI lineage: Eukaryota > Metazoa > Arthropoda > Insecta > Lepidoptera > Notodontidae > Phalera > Phalera bucephala. Next base: position 2,276,713 of record CAJHXA020000005.1, read on the forward strand.
GGTATATTGTGAAAACCCTCATATCGTGACATCAATCCAGCAAATAAATTTGTGTTACATTTGGCGGTGGCAATTTTTAATAGATTAACAAAACCAAAAGCTCATTATTTTTATGTATGTTTAGAAATTTAGTATTTACGGAATTTTAACAACAAAATACAACAACCCCGTCGGTACGAATATAGGTGGAAGCGGCGATGGGGGCCGCCACCCATCACGCCGGGCCCGAACTGGCGAGTCGTGGGGTGCAGAGTGCCGAATAGGCACTTGGAATGTAAGAGGTGGTATGGAAGATAAGATGCATGAGGTGATTGATGTAATGAAAGAGAGACGCCTGGATGCTCTGTGTGTAACAAAGACTAAGCGGAGGGGCAGTGAAACCTGTGATCTTCCTGATGGAACGATGGCTCTGTGGTCTGGTGTACCGCAGAGCAGTCGTGCCAGCATGGGGGTGGGTATCTTGCTGTCCCGTCGCCTGGCCTCTGGAGTGAGAGATTATGGCCTGTGCGATGCGAGACTTCTCTGGGTCCGTTTAAAACTGGGTGTCACTAGAGTATTTTTGGTCGCAGCGTATGCTCCCGTAAGCTCGTCGACACCCTAGGACCTTGAGAAGTTTTGGGATAATGTCAGGGAAGTTCTGGATTTGGCTGAGGCTAACGAAAAGGTGATTCTGTGTGGCGATCTGAACGGATGGGTAGGAACCAGGCGGTAAACTTGCGACGCTGCTCTGGGTCCTTATGGTGATAAGAGAGTGAACGATGCAGGTAAGCTCATTGTAGATGTTTGTTTGGAAAGGGGTCTCCTTGTGTCTAATACGATATTCCAGCATAAGGACATACATATGTATACGTGGAGAAGGAATGAACAAAAAAGCATGATAGATCTGATCCTGGTTGATAACCGTCTCCGAAGCAAACTACAAGATACGCGTGCGTATAGAGGCCCCACTCTGGAATCAGACCACTATCTCGTAGTTGCGCGGTTTAGTGGTCTGTTCAGGAAGTGGAGGCACTGGCGAGAGCGTATCCCCTTCGGAGACCTTGAAAGATTAAAGGTTGAAAAGTTGCAAGATGAGAGCGTGAGGAGAATGTATGAAGACAGAGTCCGGGACAAGCTTTTGACAGCAGGCTCTTCGGACTCAAATGTAGATGAATGCTGGAATAGCCTGAAAGAGAGTTTGGTGGAATCCGCGAAAGAAGTATGTGGTTGCTCAAAGAAGCATATTACAGCAAAAGGTGATGCATGGTGGGATGCGGAGTTGCAAAGCTCCGTAGAAAGTAAGAAGAAAGCGTGGCAGGACTATGTATCTTCTTTGAACCTGAATGCCAGTATGACAGAGATGAGGAAAGAAATATACCGGCAATGCAAGAATGCCACTAAAACTTTAGTGAAAGAAAAGCGTGAAAGAGCCAGTATGATTGAGGAGGAGAGGCTGGCGAAGAACTTCGAGAACAACACCAAACTCTTTTGGAGCAAGGTGAGAAAGGCTCGAGGTGATTCGTCAGGCTCCAGAATGGAAAGGATAAAATCTAAAGATGGTGACATTCTTGCAGACACACAAGCTGTGCTAAACCGGTGGAGTGAATATTTTGGAGAAATGTATGGAGATGACCCGGATGCTGATGCCGCAGACGTGCCTAAAGGCGAGATTGCGGCACCAGAATCAACGGAGGACATCACTATGGAAGAAGTTGAATGGGCGATAGGAAGTATGAAAAACGGTAAAGCTGCGGGAGTAGACATGATATCTGCCGAGATGATCAAATATGGTGGAACTTGCGTCCGGGACGCTTTCCGGGCCCTTGCAAACCTTTGCTGGAGGACCGGTAGAGTCCCTACAGATTGGCGCCGCGCAGTCATAGTACCCTTGTATAAAGGCAAGGGTTCACAATATGACTGCGCCAATTACAGAGCCATCAGTTTGATCAGCTTGGCAGCCAAGGTGTACGGTAAAATTATTGAACGGAGAATGCGCGTGAAGTCCGATGGAATGTTGTGCGAGGCACAAGGGGGTTTTAGGTCTGGAAGAGGATGTTCGGATCAAGTCTTCTCACTCCGCAACATCGTAGAGCAGCATCTGGCAGTGGGCCGGAAGGTTTTCTGCGGTTTTGTAGATCTGGAGAAGGCATTTGACAGAGTTGTGCGTAAGAGACTTTGGGACATTTTGCCAGAGTATGGTATAGATGGCACTCTGTTGCGAGCCGTCCAGTCCACTTATGTGGACTGCAAGGCATGCGTACGGGTGGGTGGTAACAGGTCACCCTGGTTTGACGTTAAAATCGGCGTCAAGCAGGGTTGCGTGTTGTCCGCTAGACTGTTTATAATATATCTGGACAAAAGTCTTCAAAGACTGAAAGCGATGAATGAAGGTGTAGAAATGGGTGACTTAGTGGTAAACCATCTACTTTATGCAGATGACGCGGTTTTAATAGCGCCAACAGCCACTGATCTGCAAACACTAGTCACAGTTATGAAAGACGACTGCATGATCAATGGCTTACACTTGAATGTGAAGAAAACCAAGATTATGGTTTTTGAAAGGGAAGAAACCAGAACGAATGTAAGGATTGTGGTTGGTAACGATGTGCTGGAGCAAGTGAATGAGTTTGTATATCTTGGATGCGCCTTCAGTAAGGATGGGAAATACACCGCTGACATAGAGAGAAGAGTGAGTGCAGGGAACAGAGTGAATGGTGCGATGGGAAAGCTACTCGGGAGCCGGCACTTAAGCCATAAGGCGCAGCTGGCCATACATAACGGAGTTCTTGTCCCAACGCTGTTATATGGTAGCGAGAGCTGGGTATGTAAGAAGGAGAATGAAAGTAGGATAAATGCGGTAGAAATGCGAGCTCTGCGGAAGATGTGCGGAGTGAAGCTGACCGACCGCATTAGCAACAGCATAGTAAGACAGCGAGTAGGTATGAAAGATAGTATCGGTGTAAAGATGAGAAAGGGCATGCTCCGTTGGTTCGGGCATATAGAAAGAATGCCAGAGGAAAGAATGACAAAACAGATATACAATGTGAAAGTGGAAGGATGCAGGTACCGGGGAAGACCTAGACTATCTTACCACGACCAAATAAACCGAGTCTTATCTGATGGAAAAGTCAAGAGTCTCCGTAACCGGCGAGCGTGTATGAGACGAACTATGAGAGTCGAGGAAGCCAGAGAGGTATGTAAGGAAAGAACCTGTTGGAACTCTGTACTCTCTGCCTACCCCGCAAGGGATCTGGCGTGAGGTTATAGAATAGAATAGAATTAACAACAAATATTTTAGAACAATAGATACTCACAAGCCACCGATGTTAAATAACACACGCGTGGAATGCACAGTGGGAATTAATTATCGCGGCCATATCTCTCCTGGTTTCTTGTGGAGGCTGGACCGATTTGGACGAAATTAATATGATAATAGAAATGAAGAAAAATACCGCGGTGAAACATATTCAAAACTTATCGGAATGATTAAATAGATAAGGTTATATTTTGCAAATTTTAAGATGCTCTCTGTCACATTTTGTTACGTTGTTAACCCACTATTAAGAAATATATATAGCCGTAGAAAATACACTATTAGAAGGTAGAACAAATCACTTGTTAAATAGTAATCGAGTTAATCCAGACACGAAAAATTTGTTAACAGCAATCAGAACTATTGGAATTAATTATATTAAACTTACCAAGGGGGTTGAAAAATGTTGCTAATCTAAACTTTTATTTTTTATTTTAATAAAGCACTGTTTGAACTGAACTGAATTGTTGTCGTGCAAGCTCTGGCGTCGAAAAAGGCTTTGTTCCTGCGCGAATTCGTTTTTATATACTGTCTCAGGACGGCCTACTTCCTGCCTGAGGCAACAGTGCGCACTACCCAGATCTCTTGATCCTTCGTCTGAGACGAGGGCAGAGATATGGAAAGAACGGCTCAACCGAAGCAAGGCACACCCTAAACTATTGTCTGTTTTTTATAAAATTCTTGTGGGACTAAGATAGCAATAATCGAACCGAGCGAGATAGGATCATTGTCCCGTTGTTCGCTTTTGTATTATTTCTAGATCCTTCTATGTTGTGGGCGTTTCTTATTAGGTGTTCTAGAAGGAATTTGATTTCCGGTGCCAACGAATACCTTATATGGTCATTATGATGCTATCACTAGCTATCAAGGCGCGCGGTTTCCATTCGATGTAACAACTAGTTATTTTGTTTGTTTGTGTGTAAAGATTTTTTATTTTTATTTTATATTTTTAAAACTTTGTTACGACGTAACACAGTATAATAATAATTTTGTACAATAATACCATCATGAACGTTTTGTAATAACTTATATACCTATACTGTATAAACGGATTACCAATGTGTATACCGTGAAGTGTTCCAGCCTTTTATTTCAAGCTTCCCTTAAAAAGGATTTCTCTTACACTGCGCATTAGAGTGAGCAGAGAAACTGATCCAGTTAAACAATAAGGATCTAGGGATCTCTGCTGTTGGCCCCCCACAGTAATAATATCTATATTTAATTTTGTAATATGTCTATAATTGTTTTTTAAGTTATCTTATTCAATTTATGTTTATATTGCCCACTTTTCTCAAATCCTTACCTATCCGCCAAACCTTACCACCTCGTCAAACCAATCCTATTTATAATATATGAAGTCGATCATCTCTAATTCTTGTTCATCGGGGAGTTGAATTCTTTTAGAAATCCTACAAACACGTTTTAGCATTTCACTAATCATTGGCAAAATACACTTAAAATTAGTATGAAGCCATAACATTTTCAAGTGATTTTTTAACGCTCGTTTGAACACTTATTTGGCAAGCGATTAAATATCGCCTACGGCGTTTTATTCCAGCGCTGCTAAAAAACGCTCGTGCGTTATAATCTGAATACCCGAATATCCAGGAATCCAGGCCAACAAAAGGTTTTACCGGATTCATATGTTTGCTAAATGGATTAGCATGCAGAGATTGCAAGCAACTAAGAGAATCAGTAAATATAATGGAGTAGTTTATAATGTTACGTTAATTAAATGCCAACTAACGTGCGAAGTACTTTATAAGGCGCTGTATGCACAAAATATCTCAGCTTGCACGATGCACAGTTCCGTTTTCAGCCGTAACTGTCAACTGAAAGTGCTATCTTAGGCCTCAAGCATACTGTCCAATACTACATTGATATGAGGACGCCTGTGTACGCCTGCTTCCTTGATCTGTCCAGGGCCTTCGACCTTGCATCGTACGATGTACTCTGGAAGAAGCTCAGGGACAGGCATCTACCGGCACCGATCCTCAATATTATTAAATATTGGTATTCGAACCAGACTAATAACGTAAAGTGGTCGAATTCACTTTCTGAGTCGTATAGGTTGGAGTGCGGTGTAAGGCAGGGGGGGGCTGACGTCTCCTAATCTCTTCAACTTATACGTTAATGACCTGATTGTTGAGCTCAGCAGTATGCGTGTCGGATGTCATGTACACGGCGTGCCTGTCAATAACATAAGCTATGCGGTTGACATGGTGCTGCTGAGCCCAACAGCGGCAGGTATTCGAGAAATGTTGAAGGTATGTGAGTCTTATGCGGCCTCACATGGATTAATATATAACTGCAGAAAGAGCGATTTCATGGTCTTTAAGGCCGCCGGTAAATACCCAGAAACAACACCTGACATTACCCTAAATGGCGTGAACATAAACAGAGTCCATAAATTTAAGTATTTGGGGCATTTCCTCACCGACGACCTTAAGGACGATGATGACATTGAGAGGGAGCGCAGGGCTTTGGCGATCCGAGGTAACATGCTGGCCCGCAGGTTCTCCTGCTGTACCGATCAGGTCAAAATCTCAAAGCCTACTGCCAGGGTATGTACACGGGAAGCTTGTAGGTCCAGTACACCAAAAGGTCGTTGAGTAACCTGCGCACGCAGTATAATAACATTTTCAGGATATTGTTGGGGCTGCCCCGCTTTTGCAATGCCTCAGAGATATTTGCGAGAGCGGACACTGATGGCTTTGCCGCCATCATGCGTAAGAAAACTGCATCACTGCTGCGCAGGGTGCGGGACAGCCGTAACAGCATTCTGGGGATGGTGGCGGAGAGTGTGTCTTCTCGTATCCGTAAGCAGATGGTGTGGAGGACGATCAATTAGGACCGTTATCTTTAATTGATCGTCCTGCATACCTACGCAATCGGAAGCCAATCGGGCCCGGATGCGCGCTTTACAACGTGAGGTAAAGCGTCGTGTCGCGGAGGTCCGGGAGGAACGGTGGGGTGACTTCCTAGAGGGCATCGCGCCATCGCACCTGGCCTACTGGCAGCTAGCGCGTAGCCTCAAAACCGACTCCACGACTGGCATGCCCCCGCTGTCCCGCCCTTCAGGCGCACCCCCAGCCTTCGACGACGACGAAAAGGCCGAGCTTCTCGCCGACTCCCTCGAGAGCCAATGCACCCCCAGCTTTCTATCCGTCGACCAGTCCCACGTCGACGCGGTCGACAGGGATGTCGAGCGCAGGGCATCCCTCCCCCCCGCCGATTCCTTACCTCCTATCACCCAAACGGAGGTCGAAGATCTCATTATGGGTCTCAAAACCAGAAAAGCCCCCGGCTCTGACGGCATTTCGAATGGCGTTCTGAAATGCCTGCCTGCCCAGCTCATCTGCCTCTTAGTGGCCATATTGAACGCCGCCATGACGAACTGCACCTTCCCCGCTAAGTGGAAGAAAGCAGACGTCATAGGCATTCCCAAGCCAGGCAAAGCTCGTAATCTCCCCGCGAGCTACCGCCCTATCAGTCTTCTCAACTCCCTGGCTAAGGTCTACGAGCGCCTACTTCTGGCGCGGCTCAAAGACTTTGTAGTGTCCAGGGGTTTATTTTTTGTTTTTTAAGTTCCCGACGTTTCGAGTGCTTTGCAGCACCCATGGTCACGGGAAGGACTGAGGTGGTAGACGTCCAAAAGGTATAGGTACCTAAAACACCGTCGCTCAAAGAAGTCTGCAGTCTGTAAACATGTCCTTGACCGCACCCGCCATAACATCAGATTTGATAGACCACAAATCCTCGTGAAAGAACACCGATTCCTACCAAGGATGGTTCGCGAGGCTATTGAAATTAAAAAACATCCTAATTTCAATAGAGAAGATGGCTGGGTGCTTCCATCGACTTGGGATCCAGTAATTAATATAATCAAATCCAAAACCAAGCATAACACTGCAAGACCTCAAGACACCGTGAGCTCATTCTGCGTAGATCGGACCAACAAAAATAATTAGGAAGTATGAGGGTACCCCGGAACAACTATACCTTTTGGACGTCTACCACCTCAGTCCTTCCCGTGACCATGGGTGCTGCAAAGCACTCGAAACGTCGGGAACTTAAAAAACAAAAAATAAACCGCGATAAAATCCGAAAAAATAGTTTTATTTCAAATAAAATCCTTTTTTTTTCAGATTTCCAAAAGATGATAATTTAAGAAATGCCTGGCTTATATGAATAGAAAAAATTGGCAGCCCAAATCATCTAGTGTGGTTTGTTCCAAGCATTTTGAAGCTCATTAATTGGATCACAGTGGCTTACGTACGGTACTTACTCGTACTGCGATTCCAACCATTTTCGATGCATCCTTTCAAGAAGTAAGTATATACTTACCTATACACTACTACTACCATAGTTATAAAGCATTGTAGTACCTATGCAAACCCTCTTGCAGGTAATATGTAAATATTAGCAGCTTTCTAGACAATTGTAAATAAATGACTGCCTCGTTGGTCTAGTGGCAAAGCTCATTTCTTTGTGATCACGAGGTCCTGGGTTCAAATCCTAGGTCGGCCAAATGTAGTTTTTCTAACGAAAAATTCCCAGTATGAGTCCGGAGTCTGGAACTGTGCCCAGTATATGGCAATAGGCTCGCCCCCTATTACATGGGACCTAACATCGTCCACGAAACGTGGGTGTACTTAGTACACCTCTGCCACCCCCGCTTGGGGAATATAGGCGTGACGGTGTAAATAATTATTAAATAGTTTTAAACACCATCAGACCTATATTCCTCAAGTGGGGTGGCTGAGGTGTATTGTGCACACCCACTTTTCACCAACGATGTTAGGTTCCATGTCGTCGCGCGGAAGCGAACACGTTAGGATCGCTCCCGGTTATATAAATTTAAAATTATGGAATATAGGATTAGACAATAATAAAAATGTCTCTAAATTGAAGCTTTAGTGTTAATAAAACTGTGAAAGTGAAGTACAGACTTAAATCTTTAAACTGTTTATGTTATTGAAACTTTATTTTGTGTGATGAATAAGCAGTGACAATAAACAGTGTGCGGGTGGCTTGAAATCTCAAGCCGCGCATCGATCTCTTTCACTCATACGCGAAGCGGTTAACTCCGTCTTTGTCGCATGGTGCGGTTACGCTAGATCAAATTCAAAATGAACTGTGCTATTTGCTGCAAAAAATTGATGCAGGGGATGTGCTTAAATGCAATGGATGCAAGACAGGATGTCACTATATGTGCCTTAACATTACCTCAGCTGATTTCAAGCAGGCAAAAGTACAAATGCAGCGTACTTTTAAGTGTGATGCCTGTTCTAATGTAACACAACGTATACGGGTAACTGATGACACCCCCGTGCGGGGTGTACGCATGACGGACAGAGATGAATATGACCAATCTTTCGAGGTTGGTGCTTCTAAGAATACCGGACTATTGTCTTGTGAGGAAAAAGTTATTATGGCAGGTATCATGGAAAACGTTAATAGCATAATTATGGCAAAATTAAGTGAGTCTAAAATAATTGAAGAGATTAAAGCTACTGTAACCGTCTTAGCATCAGAAAATAGTAAACTAAGACAAGAATTAAAGGAAGCTAATGAGAAATGTATTAACTTTGAGCAGGAAGTCAAATCCCTAAAAACGGAGAAACAAAAAATGATAAAGATGGGTGGTATTAACAACAGCAACTCCAGCTCCATCACAGAAAATCAACGCCAACTTTTTACCACTGTGCCAGTGTCAAATAACACCAGGGCATCGCCTTCGGGCGTTAATATCGGAAACAGTGAGCGCGATATTAATAATAAGTCGCAGCGGCAAGCACAGGCACCTGATGTTAGCTACGCGGCGGTGGCTAGGAAAGCAGCGGTTCACTCAGATGATAATAAGACTAATTGTAACACTTGGACGGTAAGTAAAAACAATAAGAAGATGAGTCTTATAAAAAGAGGGGGTAATACGTCAACTGTATCCCTGAAAGTAGCTGAACGCAAGAAATTTTTGCATGTATGGAGATTGGATACATGCACGACGGAAGACAACTTAATGGAGTATGTAAGAAATATTCTTGGAAACGAATCTAAAATTATCATAGAAAAATTGAAACATAAAACTGAACGGAACTACGCCTCGTTTAGGATTGGTGTTACAGAAAGCAATTTTGAGAAGCTTTATGACCCAAAGGTATGGCCCCTGAATGTAGAATACAGTGAATGTATTTGGTTTCGTCGCACAAATTCACCAACCCAATCATAAACCCAGTAGAAGCGTCAACATTTTATATCAAAACGTCAGAGGACTTCGAACTTAGACTATACAGTTCTCTTCCTTACTAGAGTCGTCCGGTTCGGATATATTCGCTATCACCGAGAGGGGGTTAAATGAAGCTATTCAAAACGCGGAATTTGTACTGCCCGGGTACCAAGTGATGCGGTGTGATCGAGCGGATGGACGTAAGCAGGGCGGGGTACTTCTAGTGGCCTCACCGCGTTTCGAGATGCGACGAGTAACGATGCCAGCTGATGTTGAAATAGACAATTACAGGTTTGAATTGATTTGTGCTGCAGTTTACACGCTAAATCGGTTTTTATTTACATGTTGCACAGTGTATATTCCGCCACATACTGATGAAAACAATTATATGTTAATGTTTAATTTATTAGAGAAAATATGTATTAAGTATAGAAATAATTTAATTATATTAGGTGATTTTAATCTTTTTTCGTGCAGTATTAAAGTTTGTAATTACTATGAATATTTTGTGGCTTTCGGTGAATTCGTTCAGTGTAGTAAGGTGCCTAACTGTAACGGTAGACAGTTGGATCTCGTGTTGAGCGCGCGCAGCGGTGTCCGCGTGAGTGCGGCGGACGAGGCGCTGCAGCCCGTGGACGCCTACCATCCACCGCTTGCCGTCAGCGTTGAGATTGGCGCGCCGCAACGGCCTCAGTTTGCACGCCCCGTATATACACCACACTCTCACCGCCCTCACATAACACGTAAACAATGGAATTTTAATAAAGCTGATTTTAACCACTTATATTTTTTGCTGTCTATTATAGATTGGAGTGAATTATATTGTTTAAAAGATCCTGACGTAGTATTAAAGATATTCTATGACAAAATCTTTGAGGCTTTTGACGCCTGTGTTCCTCTAAAACGGGTTAGTTCTAAAATTATAAGGTATACCTACCCTGTATGGTATACGCCTGACATCATTAGAGATATTAAACTCAAACACGAATTACACAAAAAATATAAATGCAGTAGATTGAGTAGCGATTATGACGCGTTCGGTCGTATGAGAGCGAGAGTTAAAGCTGAGACTGCAAGGGCGCACGATCGGTACTGCGACCGCGTGCAAAGTCACCTGGCAGCGGAACCGCGTGCGTTTTGGGACTATGTGAGATCTAGGAAAGGTTACTCGAGCAAACGGAAGTTAATAAAAAATGGTCGAGCTTTGTCGGAACCGGAATGCGCAAGTGAGTTCGCGCAGTTCTTTCACTCTGTTTATAACCTGGAGCCGGCGGCGCTGAGCGTAGCGGCGGCGAGCGCGGCGGCGGCGCCGTGGCCGGGCGCGCGGGTGCACCTCGCTCCGCTGCGCCGCGCTGACGTGCGGCGTGCGCTCGCCCGCCTGCCGCCTAAGTGCTCAGTGGGGCCCGACGGTATACCGGCGTACGTCTTCCGGGATTGTTGCGAGGTATTGGTCGATCCCTTGCTGCATTTATTCAACCTTTGTGTAAAGACCGCGACATTTCCCGATAGCTGGAAACTCACCCGAGTCGTGCCCGTACCTAAAGGAGGCGGTGGTTCGGAGCCCAGTGATTACCGACCTGTAGCTGTCCTATGCACTCCGGCTAAAGTTTTCGAAGCGGCAATTCATAGCTGCCTTTATGTACAGATAAGTAGCCAGTTGTCTGACGCGCAGCACGGATTTCGACCGGGACGGGGAACAACGGGAAACTTGATGCATTTTATGACACACCTAGTACCGGCGGTAGATGCTGGTGTGCAAGTAGACGTGGCCTACTTTGATTTCAGAAAGGCGTTTGACACAGTAGATAATGATGTCCTACTGTCAAAGTTGGCAAGAGTAGGCTGCACGCCGCATACGCTGACATTCTTTGCGAGCTATCTGCGTGATAGATGCCAGTACGTCGATTGTGGTGGATACTATTCTGAACCTTACTTTACGAGATCTGGGGTGAGTCAAGGCAGCACATTAGGCCCATTGCTCTTTATTTTAATGATAAATGACTTACCTGAAGTCGTCACTGGGTCTACCCCCTTGTTATTTGCTGACGACCTGAAGTTGTTCCGTAGAGTGGATCAGACCGAGGATCATGACACGCTGCAGCAGGATATAAATAGGGTTGTAAGTTGGAGCTTGGAAAATAAATTATACTTTAACGTGGCTAAATGTTCCTTGCTATCGTTTAGTCGCGCGCGCGCCCCGCGTCACCACCCGTACCACATGGAAGGGGCACCGCTGCAACGTGTCACTGAGGTGAAAGACTTGGGAGTCAGATTTACTGTAGATTTGAATTTCCGGAAACATATTATAGGCGTATGTAAGGCTTATCGGAATCTGGGGTTTGTTTTGAGATAAGCTGGTCAATTTTCCAACATCGGAGCTTTAAAAGCATTGTATGAGGCTTTCGTAAAAAGTCATTTAGAATGTAATGCGGTAATTTGGTCTCCATATGAGGCCAAATACAGACTGATGTTGGAGCGTATTCAGAATAAATTTATAAGGTTCCTATATTTAAAACAGTATGGGGTTTATCCCGGATATCCGCTGTTGTATCCAACTTTATTTGTTCTGGGTATGGTAGGCTATATGAAACTGGAAGCTAGACGGGAAGTAGCCCTAGCTATCTACTTATTTAAAGTACTACGTGGCAGAGTACAAAACCCAGCAGTTTTACAGGAGGTTAGGCTTTGTGTTCCTGATGCGTACATGGGTCGGCGGCGGCGACCGCCATTGCTGCTGGTGCCGCGCGCGCGCACCAACCTGCTGCAGCGTACGCCGCTTTTGCGGGCGCTGCGCACGCTTAACATGGTTGCGGGATTAATTGATCTGTTTACGTGCACGCTGAGCGAATTCACGAAAGCTTCATATTTGGTATTATCGTAGAAGATTTTATTAGGTTTTAGAATTTGAATTAGTATTTAGTGACTGTGCTACGCTATTGCATTAGGTTATTACCTGTAAAAATAGTGTATTGGTGAGATTAAAATAAATAAATAAATAAATAAAATAAATGTAATAGGGGCGAGCCTATTCCCATAAACTGGGTACCATTTCAGACTCTGGATTAATATTAGGAATTTTTGATAGAATAACTACATTATTACGGCCTAAGATTTGAACCCAGGGTCTCGTGATCACAACGCGCTCTATTCGCCTCTAAACCAATGAGACAAGCATTTCCGAATAAATTATTATTATTAAAAAAAGATGTTACCTTAAAATGTATTTTATTAAAATTCTGTAAACCAAAGCGATGAACTCCTGTATTTAAAATGTGAACATGAAATTATTATATTTAACATTTGTTTTCAGAATACACCTACACAAGCACGAGAAGTTCCAGTTAAAAGAAATTCTAGTGGAGAGTATGTATTGAGGGACATGCAAAATTTACAACCTAGTACCTCAAGTGGAACCCCATATTATGTAAGTATTGTATTCTTTTATGGTATTATCTTATCTCATTTAATATACCGACAATCTTACTTGCATATAGGTACAAATAATAATGTCAGTATATTTACAGAAAATGATTATAGTTTTTTTTTCAGAATATATCTGCACCATCACTACCAGGAGCAGGCCCAGGAAAAAATGTTCTTAGAGATAATGTTGATTTAAACATAAATAAACTTAAAAATAAATTTGACCTTAAGAATAAAAAACGAAAGGCCTTAAAACAACAAAACCGAAGACTTAAAACAAAAGTGTCGAAGTTCTCAGATATTATATCTGCTCTAAAAGACCGACTTAATCAGTATGATGTGCACATCTTGACAGGAATGCAGATAAAAAATAAAGACTTTTTATGAGATATTTCAAAAAATCCAAAAATTCCGCATTTCAAAAATCATTTTCACCAGAGTTGAGGTCATTTGCTTTGCAGTTGAATTTCTACTCTCCCAGGGCGTATACATTTGTTCGAGACTCCTGTAATACAGTTTTACCTCACCCAGTCACACTATCACGCTGGTATAAAAAAGTTGCCGCGGAACCAGGTTTTACCGCTGAGAGCTTCGATACTTTAGAAGCTTTAGCAAAAAATAGTGCACATAAAGTATTTGTTAATTATCTATTAATTCAAGTAATTGTCAAATTTTATGTTGATTTAAGAAAAAAACATGACGCTAAGCAAAGTAATTTGTCTGAGAGAAATTATTTAAAAAAAAATTATTTTGTTTCAAATCAAAATAAACCGCGATAAAATCCGAAAAAGTAGTTTTATTTCATGTGTAATATTCGCGTAAATCTAAGAACTCAGTAAATTACAAATTTGTTAATTAGTATCAAGGTGATTGTGGAATTTTTATGTTTTTATTTTATTTAAATCATTATAAAAGACTGATTTTTGTAGAAATAAATATTCATAACTTTAGTAGGATTTTATTTATTCTATCTATCTATCTATCTATCTATAACCTCACGCCAGATCCCTTGCGGGGTAGGCAGAGAGTACAGAGTTCCAACAGGTTCTTTCCTTACATACCTCTCTGGCTTCCTCGACTCTCATAGTTCGTCTCATACACGCTCGCCGGTTACGGAGACTCTTGACTTTTCCATCAGATAAGACTCGGTTTATTTGGTCGTGGTAAGATAGTCTAGGTCTTCCCCGGTACCTGCATCCTTCCACTTTCACATTGTATATCTGTTTTGTCATTCTTTCCTCTGGCATTCTTTCTATATGCCCGAACCAACGGAGCATGCCCTTTCTCATCTTTACACCGATACTATCTTTCATACCTACTCGCTGTCTTACTACGCTGTTGCTAATGCGGTCGGTCAGCTTCACTCCGCACATCTTCCGCAGAGCTCGCATTTCTACCGCATTTATCCTACTTTCATTATCCTTCTTACATACCCAGCTCTCGCTACCATATAACAGCGTTGGGACAAGAACTCCGTTATGTATGGCCAGCTGCGCCTTATGGCTTAAGTGCCGGCTCCCGAGTAGCTTTCCCATCGCACCATTCACTCTGTTCCCTGCACTCACTCTTCTCTCTATGTCAGCGGTGTATTTCCCATCCTTACTGAAGGCGCATCCAAGATATACAAACTCATTCACTTGCTCCAGCACATCGTTACCAACCACAATCCTTACATTCTACTTATTTAAAAATCGTTTCCATTGATCCATTTCATTCGACTCTTGAAGATTCGTATAAAGTATGCAGTATATAAATGCGCGAAGCAAATCACGTCTCTAACGCTTAGTACAGTTCCTTGCGGGCCTGAATCCGGCCCCTTTTGTTGTTAATGTGTGCGTAAAATTTGTATGTGGGCGTAATTGGCACGCAATTTTAATCTAATGTTTAGTTCAAAAGTTGTGATCCATTTTTCAAACACTTGCGGGCGTCTGCATGAGTTGAAATTTAGCATACGAATATAAATTCGTTGACAATGCAATAATATAGTTCCTTAGAGATTAGTATGCCAGCCAACACTACATCTGTTTACTGCATTGTACTAACCTAAAGCGAAATCGAAACATAAATAACTCGCAATTTAAAACGTCGATGTGTTGCCTATTATAACACCGATATATCGTTTTCACCCTTAGTGCTGAATTCCATGTCGCTGCACGTTACACGTCCCTCGGTAAAGAAGCGCGCGCGCTGACTGATCTAAAATAATTATTTGTCAATCTACCTATTTTTCTATTTATCCGGACAGGAAAGATGAAGAGACATACGAATAAAGAAAGCCCAATAAAAGGTTGATGTTTCGATACATCATCAATCACTTAAGCATCAGTGTATCGATATAATATGATATTGTTGTCGTGTAAAGAAATAATGTAAAAATGAAAGTGATTGATGATGTATCGAAACATCAACCTTTTATTGGGCTTTCTTTATTCGTATGTCTCTTTATCTTACCTCACACTTTCTACACTGCCGAATTTTGTCTGTGATGTCTGTGATATTATACTATTCGCAGATGATATTTCCTTGATTTTCAAAGTTGACCGAGCCAAGCTTAATTTTGATGATGTGCATGGTGCTCTTTCACGGATATTTAATTGGTTCGAATTGAACAAT
Source organism: Phalera bucephala (assembly GCA_905147815.2). NCBI lineage: Eukaryota > Metazoa > Arthropoda > Insecta > Lepidoptera > Notodontidae > Phalera > Phalera bucephala. The sequence goes on from CAJHXA020000005.1 coordinate 2,292,270, forward strand.
CTATTTTATAAGTATATTGTAAAAGATATTGATACAAATATTCTTATTAATGGCACAAGTTGGACCTTGTGAGCTCCACTGTCTTTCTAGGCATTACCCTAGACTCCAAACTCCAATGGGGGGGCCATATCTCATCACTTGCGTGTAAACTTAGCTCCTCTGCTTATGCAGTGTGGAAAGTATGGCGACTTACGGATGTGAATACAACACGTCTAATTTGTTTGCGTTACTTCCATAGCTTTATGTCTTCCGGTATCCTATTGTGGGGTAACGCTGCTGTCGTGGAAAATGTATTCATATTGCAAATAATAGCTATCCATGCCATTTATAACCTAGTACCTAGGGATTCCCTCAGAGAACATTTAAAGAGATCAACATTCTCACGGTCACTTTACAGTATATATATGCCAATATAGTGTACATACGTAAGAATATGCATTTATTTGATTAAGTGAGCGACGTTCATATACAAAACACCAGTAATAAACATTAACTTGTATTACCAATTTTTAGGCTTAAAAAAGTATTCACTTCCTTCGTAGGTATTTGCTGCTACAATAAGGCACGAAGAAATGTTAGATTTGCCACTTGACAGATATAAAAGTTATATTAAATCTTCACTAATGAGTAGAGGATATTATACTGTAAATGTTTTTTTTTTATGGTAAAATGCCTTCACACTTATCATCTTAAGTTTACAAGAATATAATGTTAAGTGCAGCGTGACCTGCCTAGCGAGCGTTCATTGATTTTAAATATTATTTTCGAACGATGTCGACAGGGTCGTGGATTGGTCATGCTCACTTCAATGTCTTTGCTAGTGGCGGCTGTGTGGAGCTTCTCTCTAATATGTTCGAAGAGAGTGATGGCTGCTTCTCAAGTCATACTCGTGAACGGGTGCTGCTGGTGGGGACTGGTCCGTCCTCGTATATGACTAATTAAACATGAACCGTAGTAATGTTAAATTTTGTCTCGTTCGGCATCACACGGGAGCTATAACCAATTATTTTGTACGCACTCTTTTTTTTCTCTTACTATTATTATTATACTCTTTATTATATACCTTTAATTTAATTTAATTTAATTTATTTTATTTTTATCAGACAACAATATGGTCCATTATCGGTTAGTAGGCTTAAGGTAGGCCTTTACAGTCTCTATTTGGTAAATGAGAGGACTATGTAGACACTGACTGATACCATGAATCTAAGTACACTTATGTTTAATCTTTACTTAAGCACATCTATTTAGCTCGTTCTGCACTGTTCTTCCATATCCCATGAATGCAATGTATATAAAAAGAATTGTAAAACTCTCATGTTTAAAAAGAGTAATCGTGGAGCTTTTTGCCCTTCTTCTCCACAGGAATGACTTTCCGAACGGGTGGTAGAGTCCTAAGTAATCAATATCTTTTTCTTTTTGACTATTCATAAAGGCTTTTTGGTCTACATGAATAAAAATAAACATTTGATTTGATTTGATTTTGACAAGGAGCCACTCGATTTGTGTTTATTTATTTATTTATTTATTATCAGTTTTATCTACGGCTAATACAATATTTCATATATACATAGTGATGATCTTAAAATTAACTTATTAATTGCTTAACCAATTACAGATAAACACCTCATGCCCTAATATAAATCAAAATGAGTAACATAAGGGAAGAACTTAATAAGAAAAGTATAATATGAATGTGAATGTAAATAAAGAAAAAACTAAGGAATATTGAATCAAAACCTAAATGAGGTCAGTTTGGCAGGTTTTTATATAAATACATGCGGAATCCATTTATCGAGGTTGTGAAGATGTCAATAGAGTCAATGGCATTTAAAGATCTACAGAGTCTTGGTATAGGTGAGTTTCTACCTAAGACTGTGGCTCGTACAGGTGGAATAAGTAAAGATATCGGGTATCTAGGAGCCACACGAGGAACCCTAAAACAGACTCTACTTAAAAGTTGTGGGCAATCAATAAGACCATTAAGAATTTTGTACAGAAAAGTTAAGTCTAACTGCGTCCTACGTTTTTCTAAAGATAATATTCGAAAATGTCGTAGTCTTTCAGCGTAGGACACAGTTCTCCGTCCAATTTTAGTTGCATAGGATAGATGCCATAAAAATCTTTTCTGTATTTTCTCTATCCTTAATATATGGGATGCATAGTGGGGTCTCCAGGCTACAGGACAATATTCTAAAATGCTGCGGACCATGGTATTGTAGAGTAAAATTTTAGTCTGCGGTGGCTTGAACATTTTACCACTTTTAATAATAAATCCTAACATGTTAGATGCCTTTTTAACAATGCTTTCGATGTGGTGAAGAAACGTTAACTTGGTATCCAGTATAACTCCCAGATCTCGAATATGGTCCACTTCGCGAATGTATGTACCCCCAATATTGTATCTGGATTGAATGACATTGCGCCGCCGTGTGAATTTTATATGAAAGCATTTATCAGTATTCAGACTCATTTTGTTAGTGCAACACCATTCGCATAGTCGATCCAAATCACTTTGCAACAGTAAAACATCAAGATTAGAATTGATGCCTAGAGTAAGTGAAACACACTGTTATGTCATTCACAAATATGTTAAAGAGGATAGGGCCCAGATGTGATCCCTGTGGTACACCAGAATTAATTTTAAACAATTGAGAATGATAATCATTAACGACGACAAAGAAAGAACGATTTGATAGATACGACTCAATCCAATTAGTAAAATGGTCAGAAAATCCATAAAACGAGAGCTTCTTGACAAGTAATGAATGACTAACTCTATCGAAGGCCTTGCTGAAATCCGTGTAGATAACATCCATTTCTTCATGCTTATCTATGGCCATGGCAAGATCCTCGACAAAGCTGACTAAGTTTGTGGATGTGGATCTGGATTTCACAAAGCCGTGCTGATGGTCTGATATATATTGCTAAAAGTGAGCTTGAATTAGTGAACAAGCAAGAGATTCAAAGATTTTTCCAAAAACAGAAAGAATCGAAATGGGCCTATAGTTAGAGACTTTATTTTTTGAATCTGACTTGTGAATAGGTACCACTTTAGCGGTTTTCCAGTCATGTGGGAATACTGCAGACGTTAAAGACTGATTAAAAATACGGTGAAGCGGAGTAGCTAAATTCTCGGAACATCTCTTGATAAAGATTGGCAGGATGCCATCGGGGCCGGCACCTTTTGAGAAATCGATTTCATTCAGCCTTCTCAAAATTACTTCTTGTGCAATCTGCACATTGTGAAAGCAGGAACCAGTCTGAACAGCTACATTTAGATAAGGTGATGTTGGATCAACCGCAGAGTCATCAACATCATAAACTTTAGAGAAGGAGGTTGCAAAGAGATTGCAGATACCAAATCCATCAGATTTACATATTGTACCGTCAGTCATGGCACTAGGGTAAACATTAGTCCCACTTCTTTTAGACTTAATAAGCGACCAAAAGTATTTCGGGTTTCTTTTAATTCTCGATTCGATTTCCTCTAAACAGCTGTTATAACTTGACAATGACAGTTTATCACACCTCTGTCTAAGTCTTCGATATGCCAACTTATCCATAGGGTTATTATATTTCCTAAGTCTGCAATGTAAGTTATATTTTTCACGTAAAAACCTGATCAATTTCTTATTGAACCATGGTGGATATTTATTTCTTGACCGCTCGCCAATCAGTGGGGCATGGTTCTGTGATATCTCTCTAAGAGTTGCATAGAACTTGTTTAGCATACTATTCACATCTTCACAATCCGAAAAATATAGATTCCAATCGATTTCAGCCAAACGTTTGTTAATCTTATCATAGTCCGCTTTGTAGAAATTAAATTTATGATGATTAGGGTTCCTTGTAAGACTACTTACACCATCGAAACTTATAGCTATATTTAGTGAGGGATGCAAGGGGTCTATGGGGCATAGATTATCTATAGAAGGAGTGACCGTACAATTGGGTTTGTCCGTAAAAACTAGATCTAGGACTTTATTTTTGATGTTTAACACTGTATTGCATTGTTTAAGATTCGACACATAACTAAAGTCTATGAGCATTTGACACAACGATGATGTCCCATAGTTTAAAGCTCTATTAATTAAGTCCCAATTGATATTGCTTAAGTTAAAATCTCCCAAGATACAAGTTTGACCATCGAAGTGTTCAAACACCGAGTTACATCGTTCAATAAAAAGTTCTAGCATGGTTTTTTGTGTTGGAGGAGGAAGATAGATAGCACAAATTGCTAACTGACTAGTTGATCCCGAGTGCGAGACATCGACTACAACCCACAAATCTTCACACATGCTCTCCCAGGTTGTCATACGTTTGGAAGATAGATGCTTTGAAATAGCAATTATATTTTTTCCATGAATTTGAAAACGTTTAAGTTTTTCACTCATTTTCTAATTTCCTATTTTGGCCATAAAAAACATATTATATTAATTGTGCTACAACGATTCCTTTGTTTAAATTAACTAGTCTACTATTTATAAACCTTATAATTGTAAAAATAGGAGTCACAGAATTAGATATGTAATTAGATGTAATTAATCGATTCTCGATTAAATCGCGTATCGTAATCGTAAGATAGATTTTACGATTAATCGTCGATCGAAAAGTCGATCCTTGTTAATTTGCCAAATATTTTTTTTGGATATCTCCGTTTTACAATTTCTTAATGCCTTGAAATTATAAATTATCAAAAAGACAAGTAATTTAAAATAAACTCATGTGTAGTGCGCAGTATTTTTAACAATAAACGTGTTTTGTTAATATTTATATCCCTGATTTAGACAACTTAAATAAGTCATATTTTAAATTACCACTAGATTAACTTTCTCGAAAGAGAAGGGCTGTTTATGATGGACTCTTTCTTTAAAAACAGCCCCAAAGAAAGTGGACGTGGCAAAGCCCCGATGGTAAAATAAAAAATGAGATCGACTTCATCATGGCGGACAAGAGGCGCATATTCAGAGATGTCTCAGTGATCGCAAGGTTTAAAACCGGAAGCGACCACCGGCTCGTATGTGTGTGTGTGTGTGTGTGTGAATGATGTACGCTGTTGGCCGCGAGGCCTTTACAGCTTCACCGGACTTAAAGGCGAGCGTGCAACCACTACGCTCTAGCCAGCCAGAAGGGCAAGAGGCGACATACTCGACATACCCTACAGCGACATACGCGACACACGCGACATACGCGATAACCGCCGGCTATGGGAGGGGATCTACTACTACGTCGTCGTCGTCGCCCGTATTCTGAGCGGAAAGAAGGGATGACAAAGCATCGGGGGGGTCGGTGAGAACATGTCGCGGCCGGCGGTGGCGGCAGGGGTCGGGGGGGAGATCGTAGTCGGCGGTGGCTACGATTAACGGATTCGCATGGGTAGATGCGTTCGCGAAGTGACGTGTTGACGCCTTTTTAATAAAGGCGCGAATAGGTTCGAGACCTAGATCGGAGTGGAGGTCGACGTTCCGTACGAACCAGGGGGCTCCTACGGCTTTACGGAGGAAGTGGTTTTGAACCACTTGGAGTTTATCGATGTGAGAGGGGGCCGAATGCCTGAACACAACACACGCATAAGTCATGATGGGTCAAACGCAAGTTTTGTAAAGTATCACCTTATTTCTAAGGGACATTTTACTCCGCTTGCAGATTAACGAATGGAGACGACCGAGCACAAAGGATGCTCGGTGATAAAGGATGCTCGGTGGAACCGGCTCGTACGGGGCACTCTAAATATACAATGGAAGCGCGAAAGAGTCCGCTTGATGAATGTATGATTACAAACATGAAAATTCACATACACAAATACCCAGACCGGAACAGATAATTGTGGATCACACAAAGTTTTGTCCCGTGCGGGAATCGAACCCGCAACTATTAGACACAGTGGGCGGGGCGGGCTAAGCCCTTAACCACTGCGCTAAATCGTCCGTCATTCGTCCGAATGAACGAATAATGAATAAAGTTCGGCGAACGAATAATGAATTTACCTATCGGTCGCACCACAGAGTACAAAGGAAAGTAAGTTGGCAGCATTCGGCCTGCAGCTTACCCCAATGTCCGCTAGGGGCGCTTTTTGTGCTGAAACACTGTAAGCGCTTTTAAAAAAATGTACTATTAGTCGTTTGTTTCATTCCAGTACTTGATTACCGCGCGCGTATTATATTTAAATTCTATACTAGAAACTTTATTAAGACGCACTTTTAAACACAAACCAGCAGGAGCGTTATTATTTAGTTTAGTTGTTACTACTCACACGCATACGTAATTTGTTTTGGCGCGGAAATGGCGCGAGGACTGGCGAATCATTCGAATAATTCATTCATAATCGGGGAAGAGTCGCAGATAATCTAATCGAATCATCATTAGTAGCTACTAATTAGTAGTCGTCAATCGAATATAAAAATTAGTATATTACTAATGTTTAAGTCGAATCAGAAAATTAGTAGTTGTAGATGATTCGAATAGACGGATTATTCGCAGTCGCGCATCTTTAGTTTATTACCTACTAACACATAGGACTTTTTGAAGAAGAATTACATAAGTGCATCACTTTTGACTCAAACGTAAATCTGTGTTATCTGCAGAAGCCAATTTATCAAAGAAATTCAGATGACAATCTCTGTATCAAAGATCATCAAAGCAACGAATGCTCTATCGTCACGAATGCGTGTGAAACTTTGTGGACGAAGCTTACTAAAATCAACACATTCATAACTACTTGTTGTAAACATTGCAAGTTGCGAGTAATATGCAAGCATCAAGTTACAACTGAACAGGTGACCGGAGTCAATATTATCGCTCTCGGGAACCACTGCGTCATCAAGGGCGAGACAATCACAATTATGTCACATAAACAGCTGACAATCGAGATGGAGCCGGAAGTTGTGGCAATAGAGATTGCACCCGTCAATAATATTATCAATTTATCGCTACCTATCAATAAGTATGAGCAAACAGATTATCAACATTCAATTAATAATATATCGGAGAAAATTAAAATTATGAAAGCAGCATCAGTATCCGTAAATGATGAAATGGACAGCGTGTCATTTGACTATGTCCACCATTACGTGGCCATCTACTGCGTGGCGGCAGCAGCGCTAGCGTGCGCCGCATACGCGTGCTTGCGCTTGCGCCGCGCTGCCCGCCCCGCGCTCGCGCCGGCAGCCGAGCCGAGGCCTACACCGGGCCCGGCGCCGGCGTCCCTGACCGTCCGCTATAATGCGTGTGTTAGTATAATCAGTGCGTGCGTGAAAAAGCAGAGTATATATAAATCATGCGTGTGTGAGTGATCAGTGTGTACGTGAAAACAATGAGTTAGCAAAAGCAAATCATAACGATTCCTCGGCGAGTGATAAAGTGCAATCGAAAAGGTTTAATTCTTGTAGTGTACCAAATCATTCAAGTGCACATGTAGCTAGTAAAGCAAGCTCACCGATATTGAACAAATGTGATTTTAGAGAAATGGAAATCCAATAAATGTCGGGATTCATTTGTTATAGCACCTACTAACATATAAACATAAGCAATATTATTCTATCATCTTGTATCATCAATCATACTAACTTATCATCTCACCGCTTTTCTCATCTCTCCCCCTGGAGTATGTACGGGCGACCGTACATAAATATCATACATATTGTAAAGCGACTCAGTTCACAATCAGATCGCGTCATCTGCACATGTATCATTATCAGTATCAGCGAACTCAATAAAACATATATGTTAATATTAGATAGATCGTATCATTTAAAGCAAAGGTGTGTGGTTAGCAGACCAGACAGGAATTGTTTGCCTCCAACTCCATTGTAAACTGAATTTTAGGGTTAATGGAGTTAAGATGATTTAGGAATACATTGATTTTGTCAAATGGTAATATTGTGAAAGTATCATCTACGTACCTTTTTTTTTTACGAGGGGAAATGCCTAACGCATACCCCCGGGCCTAGGGCACGGCCCGGGTGATTATGTGGGACTCGCACCCACTAAAACCCCTCGGCGTCCCACTGCCCTTTTGCCGGTCCACAGGAATCGTCACCAGCATGACCTCTGTGGTACCGGCGGGCTCGGTGTAGGAGAGTTCGGTCTCCCCTTACCACCTTTTGGAGGCTGCGCGGACGCAGCGCTTTTCCGGCGTGGGCCTGCTAAGTGCTAGGGCGCCGGGGTGCCCTCCCCGATGCCTGCAGGCCGAGATCACGGTGGGCGAAGGTCGTTTCGGGCGTAGTCCCTGCGCCTTCGCCCAACGCACCGTCTGCGAGCGGGATTGGAGGACGTCTCCTCCCTCACCCGCTCTGCCTCCTCCTTTGCGGACATAACGGCCTCGCAAAAGGCCGCCATTGCCGCCCAGGCGCTCTCGCTCTCAACCATGGATGATATCACAGTCGGGAGCGATAGCGCCTGTCCCCCTGCACCGAGCGCTCCGGCGAGCCGGCGCCGCTCGTCTTCCCATGCCGGGCACACCAGCAAAGTGTGCGCCGCCGTGTCTTCCAGGGCTGCATAATGGTGGCAGCGCTCCACCTCCTCACGCCCGATCCACCACAGATACCGCCCGAAGCAACCATGCCCGGAGAGTACCTGCGTCAGACGGTAGTACGTGAGGACAACGTGTTGTCGCCCCAGCCACTCCCAGAAAACTGGCAGCAGCGCAGCGATGACGGCGTGACCGGCAGTGGGATGGGCTAGCTTGCTCCGCCAGCCCTCCAGCGCGACTCGGTGCAGCTCCGTCCGCCTCGCTCTCAGGGCGCAGGGATCCAAGGTGTTGGTAGGATCCCTACGCCAGGCATACAGCTCGGAGAGCGCCTGTGCCTCCAGCTCCCACGGAAGCGTTCCGGCGAGGAGCGTCGCCGCCTCGAATCCTCGTCCATGGCTGTCAGGGTTATCCTCGGATAACCCTGACAGCCATGACTCGCTGCGCGCGATGCAGCAGCACTACGTTTCGGGCCGTCAGGGCGCTTGCCCAAATTGGGGACCCGTATAGGGCCTGGGACCGCACCACCCCCGCATACAGCCTCCTCGCCGTGGCCTCTGGCCCGCCCAGGTTTGGCAAGAGCCTCGAAAGGGCCCCTGCAGTCGCCATTAATTTTGGCGCTAGGGCGGCAAAGTGGGCCCTGAATGACCAGCGTCCGTCCAGGATGAGGCCCAGGTAGCGCATTTGGGTCTGGATGTTGATGCGCTGCCCCCCGACAACGATGTGAGCGTCAGGGGTAGGCCGATTTCTGGGACCGTGGAAATACACGGCCTCAGTCTTACTGAGGGCCACCTCCAGGCCAAGCCGCCGAATGCGCCCCACCATCTAGGCCAAGCCAGCTGTGGCCAACAGGGCCGCCTCCCTGTGACTCCGGGCTCTCGCGGTGACCAGAGTATCGTCCGCGTAGCACGTTACCACCAGACCTGGCAGAAACGAGCCACGCAGGACCCAGTCGAAGGCGATGTTCCACAGGAGCGGTCCGAGGACAGACCCCTGTGGAACCCCGCACTCGACGTTCCGCTCCTGCCACCGCGACGGCCCGGGGTAAACCACCCGCCTGTTCGCGAGGTAGTTCCGTATGGTCAGGTGGAGGTATCCGGGGACGCCGTGGTAATCCATTCCCGCCATTACCGAGGAGTAGGGGACTGAATTAAACGCATTGGCGATGTTCAAGGACACCGCCAACAGCACCTCCCTCCGACCCACGGCCTCATCCGCCATCTTTTGGACGCGCTTTAGTGCGTCCACCGTGGACCTGCCCCGCCTGAAGCCGAACTGGCAACTCTGTAGGTCCGGCCCCGTCTGTGATAGGTGCTCGACGAGTCTGTCCGCAATCACTCTTTCAAAGAGCTTGCAGACCTCGTCGAGCAACACAATGGGGCGGTAGGCGGACGGCGAGTCTACCGGGCGCCCCTCCTTCCTGATCAGGACCAGTTTCCCCAACTTCCAAAGCTGAGGAAACCGGCCCTGCCTGAAGCACTCGGTCCAGAGAGCCCTGAGACGGCGGCCGAGCGGACCGTGGGATAGAACCCACACTCGGCCGGGGACTCCATCTGGCCCAGGTGCTACCTTCTTCGTCCTAAGCCTGCGGACGGCGGCGTTCAGTTCCTCTTCCGTAACTTCCGGAACGGCTTCGCTCGACGGCATGTTGGGTCCGGGTGTCCGGGACATTGCCGGAGCACTGTGCGCCGTCCCCTCCGGGAAGAGGGCCGACAGCACGCCATCCGCAAACGTTGGCGGCATGGTCTGTGTAAGAGGGGGCCTCCAGGGGCGGAGTTTGTTCCGCACCATGCGGTAGGGGCGTCCCCAGGGGTCGGCGTCGATGCTGGCCAGGAGCTCCTCGCGGGTCCGCGTCTTGGCGTCCGCAATCGCCACCTGTAATGCGGTCTTTGTCGCCCGGTAGACAGCATACAGCTCCTCCTCCCTAGGCGTCAAACCCAGTAAAAGCGGTGGGTTCCGACGCCTTCGTCCCCGCTGTCTGGTGTACTGGCGGCGCATCGCAATTGCGCAATTTCGCGCGACCACCAGTACACCTGTCGTCTGCGAGGAGCTGCATACCGTATACGGGGCATGGCGGCATCGCAGATCGCCGTGGCTGCGGCTCTAAACCACTCGGCCTCCCCTTGGATGTCGAATGGGGAGACTGGCGCCGGTGTCCAAGCCTGGACCTCTGCTGCCTCGATTGCAGCCTCCACGTCCAGGCGCGCCAAGGCCCACCTCGGCCCACCCCCCGCTACGTCAGCCGGCACGGCGGCTCGCGACTCGGCGGAGACCACAAATCTGATATATACATGATCAGTCAGGGTCTCCACCGAGTCAACGACTCTCCATCCTCGTACCCGGTTCGCCAGTGTCGAAGTGGCGAAGGATACGTCCACCACCGAGCCGCCGTTCCGCCTGACACATGTGTAGGCCGTGCCCCTGTTGAGAACTGCCAGTCCCTGCGCATGTGCCCACTCTTCAAGGGCCTCCCCCCTCACATCGTCGACGGGGGAACCCCAGGCCGAGGACTTGGCGTTGAAGTCCCCCGCGACGAGAACAGGACGCGGCCGAGACCGCACAATAAAGTCGCCGAGTCGCGACAGGAAGGCCTCGAACTCGGGTAGCGGTCGGTTTGGCGAGAAGTACACCCCGACCACTACCATGGCCCCCACACGAGCGGCGACAAAGCCCCTCTGTCTCTCAACGCCTTCGAGACACAAGGAGCCCCCACACCTCGCCAGCAGAATCGCCACCGTTCCCTCAACATCGCCGGCCCAGTTGCTGGCGGGCAGCACAAAATACGGTTCGGCGGCCACCGCCACGTCGATCGACCACTCTGCCATGCTCTGAAGCAGGAGGTCCTGAGCCCTGGCAGAGTGGTTGAGGTTCGTTTGTAGGAGACTAACAACGGGGGAACGACTACCCATTGTTAATCTCCATTATTTCCACCGCCTCGGTCTGGCGCGTCCTGAGCGGTGCCGGCTGCTCGGGAGCACGCGCTGGGGCCTTCTTGCCTATGGGGCGCGACCCACAGGTCTTTGAACCCACCCGGTGCTCGGCGGGCTTGCTGAGTGTGCCGCAACTTAGGCAGTGTGCGGCCCCCGCGCAATCCCGCGCCTGGTGTCCCGGCTGCCCGCAGTTGTAACAGCGCTCCCTGCTGTCCTTTATTCCCGCTGGACAGAGAGCGCCGACGTGCCCCTCCACTTGGCAGCGGAAGCAGCGCAGCGGCCTTGCCTTCAGGAGGGCCACGTTTGCGGACACCCAGCCCACCAATAGCCGCTTGGCATCGGCCAGCTTTTTGGCGGCTTCTACGGGGCAGGTCACTACGGCCGTGAATAGGCCTCTGTAACTCGCCCGTATGTCGCCGCACTTGACTTCTCGAAGGCCGCAGCCCCCGTATTTTACCACCGCGGCGATGAGCTCTTCAAGACGGACCGAGTCGTCGAGCTCACTTATGCGGAGGCTCGCCGACTTGAAGGGCCGCGAAATAAGGACATCTTCGGCCGAGAGTCCTTGGCGGAGTTTCTCCGCCAGTGCGTCCGCCTTCGGGGAGCTGGTCGCGCCCGGGACTTCGAGCAGGCGCGCACCTGTAATGGTGCGTTTGGCTCTGAGCCCCTCGATTCCGAGCTCCCCGATGTCAATGGTTGACCTGGTGCGATGGAGCAGCGCAGAGTATGCCGATGCCCCGGGTGCCAGGGTCAGCACGACTGCCGCCGAATCCGGAGCGCGGAGCCTCCGGCGTTGACGCGCTCTCGCCTTTTTGGCCTTTCTGGCCTCCTTCTGGCGGGCCCCTTTGGCCCCCGCGACCTCCCACTGACTCCCTACCCTGGCATTGGGAGGCGCTGGTTGCCGCTGCGGCGCCTTGTTCTTCCGCCCATTGGCCGTCCTCTTAATTCCCCTGGCTTTTTGGGCCGCAGGGGGTTTGGGGGCGGCGGGTGCAGCTGCGATCGGTATGGGTTCGGGCGTCTGCACCAACGTCGATGGCATGGCATCCTGCCCCGAGGGGCGACTCGGGGCGTTTTCCACGGTGCCTTCTGCGCGGCCTTCTGCGCGTACGTCATTGCAGGGGCGGGCGCTGTCAGCGTCTTGTTGACGTTCGTGGTTAAGGGTGGGCGCAGGACTTTGCCCTCCAGGAACGACAGTCTCTGGAGGACTTTGCCCATCTCCTCCCTAATCAAAGTCGCCAGGTCACTGTCTGGCGCTTTAGGAGCCACCTTGGGAGCTGGATCTTGTGGCCTGTCCTCAGTGTCAAGGACCATGGCCTTAACCACGTCCAGCTCCTTTTTCATCTCCGCCATCTGCTTGCGGAGACGGGTGTTCTCCACCTGCAGACGGCGGACCTCGTCCGAGGCGGTACGGGAGAACGCCTCTTGCACCACCTCGTCGATGGTGCTGGCCGCCAACTTCAGCGCCTTCTGACACGTGCCCTTGAGCCCCTTTGATATGCGGGCTACGTCACGTATGTTCTCGAGGGACTGGGCCACTTTGCCTTTTAGCCCCTCAAGGAGCAGCTCGTCCGGGTCCGGATTCGACGAGGCTCGCGACGCCGCACGGGAACTACTCCCGGCGGCCAGTGCGACCTCGATGACCGATTGGTCTGCCTTTTGTTTGAGGGCCCGCCTTCCCGTGGTGGGGGGTCGTCCTCTGCCGCGTTTGGACTGCGGTTTTGGCGGTTCGTCAGCATCCGAGCCCTCGCCCGAGCCCGAACGACTGCCTTCCGGCCTTCTGGGTCGCTTTTTGCGCCACATTGTGGTGCTTCGAGCGAAGCTGGAGTCCGAGGTGGACATTTCACTCACTTCCAGCTCCTCCTTTTCTGTCGCAGAAGCGACCTGCTGTAATCGTTGCATGACCACAACCGGTTCGTTGGGCCTCATCACCTGCAACTCGGTGTCCTTTGTTCCTTTGAGAACCTTCTCCTCCTTCTTGTCGTTATTTTTGTTTTTAGATAGGTTGTCCATGTTTGGTCCCACGAGTATGGGGGAAATAAAACGTCGACCCGGGCGGAGCCCCCTGCACCCGGGCAAGCCTATATACACCGAGGGGTCGGCCGGTACCTCGGGTTGCCGCACCTGCAGCTGGTAATTTTTTAAAGTGGTTTTCTTCCACGCGGCCCAGCCGGCGAAGGCAAGGCCCCCGTCCCAGCGTAGAGCCGAAGCTCATCGTTGCCGGTTACGGGTTCGCCATCGGTGGTCAAAGACCATGTCTGGCGGCGGGGTTAGCGCACACCAGACCCGACGACTAGGAAGGAAGGGAAAAGATTGGGAAGGAAGTTAGGAATGGATATAGATAAGGGGAAGGGAAGGGTTATGTTAGAGCTTTGTGCCCTCTCCCGACTGTCGTTACCGCGGGGTCTCACTGGTCCTCTCTGAAACCCAGAGAGATACCTAGAACCCCCGGGTAACACTTCTCCATTTTACCCGCTGCGCCCCACCCTCTCCGAAAGCCAGAGATTGTGAGGGGCAGCATGGCGACTCCCGCCACACGCGCCGCCGGACTATTCGCCGCCGCCGGCGGTCCCTCCGGGAAACGAAGGGGACCGCCGCCGGCGCCCAGGGTGCACCACGAGGAGGTTGTCCGGCCTAGCACCCCATCATCTACGTACCGCTTGCAGAAACTTGGCTTTACAGGTGATGTACGAAGAGCTGTCTCCTCAAAGTCTTCCATGAATATATCGGCAACAATGGGAGATACAGGGGAGCCCATCGCCACCCCATCTACTTGCTTGTAGAACTGTTCCTTCCACAGTAAGTAGACAGATGTAAGGCAGTGTGTCAATAGTTCTGAGTATTCCGCTGGCATGTTATTCCCCGCTAGTTTCCTTTCTAAAATTTCGACACAGTCTTGTACAGGTAGGCATGTGAATAGTGACTGGACATCGAAACTGACCATAGTTTCATTGTAGGTAAGATGTAGATTTTTGATCTCACTAACCAAATGGTATGAATCCTTAACATGTGCTCTTATGTGTCCTCTGAGTGGTGAGAGCACTTTCGCTACGTGCTGAGCCAATCTGTAGGTTGGTGTGTCGATTTGGCTAACGATTGGACGTAGGGGATCACTTGGTTTATGGATTTTTGGGAGCCCATACAACTGTGGTGGTTTTGCGCACGAAGTTATTAGCGATTTGACGTCCAGATTCAATGTTTCGGAGTACTGCTTTATTAAATTAGTTGTTTGTTTTAATATATTGGTGGTTGGGTCTGTCTTGACTTTGTGATGTGTTTACATCTAAGTTCTACATAAAAGTTCTTGTATTTTGACATTGTAATCTGACGTATCCATAATAACCGTAGCATTTCCTTTATCCACGCGGAGAACAGTGATATCCTATCTATTGCGTAAGGTTTTCAACGCTAAATATTGATTTTTAAGAAGATTTAGTTTGGGCACTGAACTTCGACGTAACGTGGATGTGACATCCTGACGTATTGCCTCCGAATCTTCCCTCCCTATACTATTTTTGGATAGGACGTCTTTAACGGCGCTGATAATTTCCTCATACGGTATCCTTTGAGGTGTTACAGCATAATTTAAACCTTTAGATAGGACCTTTACGATGTTTTCATCCATGAAGCTAAAATTACCTGGAGGGAGTCATACGACGTTGCCGCTCCGCGGGTCATCGTTCAACACATCTTTTTTCTTTCTCAATTACACGGATCACCATTTTGAGTGAATGAGAAAGCTATTGTAAGGTTGGCAATGTCGCCCTGTACGTGTGCTTGGTTGCCTGTTATGACCTGTGCTTAGGCCATAACAAATGCGCCCCGTCCGTTTCAACTATTAAAATATAAATGAAAATCATTGTAATAACTGAATAAATTTTAATACACTGAAATTATGGCGTGTTGTGTTGTATTTTGTCAATCAAGGACAACCAAATGAGGAGTGAAAAATCCTGAATTATCATTTCACACGTATGTATTTATTGCCTCTTATTATATTATAGGGAAGTTTCACAGCAAAAATTATGGATTTAACATTAAAGATACACATCACTGACGTCATATAATTAATATACGGTGATAATTAACTGTGAGTTTAAAGCTTTAATTTATATTTCAAATATGCATTATTTTACGCTTCTCCACTAGTGATGTCCTACAGCGCCTATCGCTTACTGTCGATATTACTAAATTAATACTGAAACATTAACCATTCCTATTTCACGTCACAATGACTAAACGTATTTGGATGAAATTTAGTAAGGATAGGATATCTAGATAAGCACCGTCACGTCTATATTCCCCATTCGGGGGTGGGATATCTAGACCTATTTATGATTATTTCATCTTTAACTATAATGGCGTTTTACCTGAAATAAAACGTTTCTTAAACTACTTACCTCACTGGAAGCTTTATATTGAGATGGCATATAGAGCCTCGGTTGCGAAATGAAGTTTTGCCCTTTGGGTAGTACTGCTTTTACTGAACATTAGAGGTTTGACCTCTATATGAGTTGGCACTGTGCCCTCCACGTGCGTTGTATGCCATGCCCGTATGTAGATAAATCTGAACCCTGAAAAGCATGTTGATGTCCGTGTGATGGAACTGTTGATTTTCGTGATTTAGAATCCGGGTTTGAGTGCTAAAACGTTTAGAAGGTACCTCCCTTTTTATTGTCGCCGGCACGCGGTCGCGGTAAGCAAATAGTTACGTAATAATAATACCGCTTTGTGGAATGCGCCGGCTATTGTTTCAAGAACCTGGACTTTTCTAACGATGTATTTGGAAGATTTGCGCCCCTTTAGAACTTTCATACAAGTATTTTTTGGTAGAGGGTAGTTCAGTTTAAAGGTTTCAAAAATTTACAGCTTATAGTTTTATTATATTTAATAATATACGAACTATACATGTAATGTTTATTACATGCTAAATTGATGTACAAACCTTTGGTGCACCTATTTACTTAATAACTTCTCCTCTGCCTATCTTACTGCTCTATATTACATTGCACCTTCACTTCTCGCTTCCATTTTCCTGCTTGCTACGTGTTGTATTTTCTCTTTTGCACTATGGGTCTTTATGCGAGGTTGGCCAACACCATGGAAGACTTGACAGCAATGTTTACGTCTAGGATGGATATCTATAAACAGGATCTCAAGAAGGCTGCCGACACTATGACACCAACAGTACATAAAACCTTAGCCAGCCTTTCACAAGAGTTCACCGAATTCAAGTACCTTATCTGGAAGACCTTAGGTGCCCCTAAAAGCACAAATTGAGTTACTGTTGCTGGGCTTAGATCGGCATGAGATGGCATCCCGCAGGAAGGTGATTCTTTTACATGGAGTTCCCGACGTCTCTGATTGCCACTCCAAAGTTATAACATTTTAAAGGACACGATGAAGATGATAAATGTCTCTGCTTCTGATGTTGTAGTGTGTCATCCTTTGGGAATAAACTCCAACAAGCCTCGACCCATTCCTATGGGATTCCAAAGCCATTCTCTGCGAAGCCAAGTATGGAACAATAAGGCCTTGAAAGGGTCCGGGCTAACTCTCTCAGAGTTCCTAACCAAACCCCGGCACGAGGTTTTTATGGAAGCCCGTAAAAGATACGGTATGAAGCTGCCTGACAAATCGCGGAGAAAAATTGAGTCGGCGGCTGAACTTGGTCAAGTGCTGGGCCAATTTCCTCCTGCTGGCGACACTGTGAGCTCCAAAAAACAGCCGAGCGACGGGCCTGCTGTATCTTCATCGTTTATTCCGGAGAAGAGAACACGAAAGCCTCCGAAGTGAGAGGTCGTGGTGTTTTTTTCAGTTTACCAAACACGTCTTCCTAGTGCGTAATTCTAATACTGTCTTGTCTACTATGTGTAATGCTGTTTTGCGAAATATTGTTTTGTTTTTTTTTAAAGCGATCACGGTACTTCTTTTTTCTATGTGTAATTTCACAGTGTGTGTTCAATTTGTTTACAATTAGCTTGTTTTCATTTTATCAAAATTCTAGTTATGCTCACCACAGATAAATAATACCTGTAGTGACAACTCATGTGATCGTCTAGAAATCGTCTTTTTTTACGTGTTTGGATCATTGTACCTTTATCCGTTATTCCACAACCGGCGAGTGCACCGAGGGTATGATTATTTCAATTTTTTTTTAATGTATAGTATCTAGATAGTATATAGTATCTAGTTTTTATATTAAATATTATTATTTTATTTATTTACTTACATATGGATATATTTGATAATAGTGATGATAGCTTTGTTTTTTGTTCTTCTTCTGAGATATTCGACGAACAGTACTATAGTGCATTTAGTGATGACGACAGCAACGACTCAATTCATTTACGTGATCGACTTCTGTCAGTTTTCTTAAATCAGCGGATATTTTTCAATGCTGTTCACATTAACGCTCAAAGCATTCCTTCCCACTACTCTGATCTTTTAGCATCCTTCGACTCTGATCTTATTCATGCGGTTCTGGTTTCTGAAACCTTCCTGAATCTTCCTTCTGTGCAGTTTGCGCTACCTGGATACAAGTTGTTACGCAATGACAGAACAGGCAATGGATGTAGAGGGATTGCCATATATCTACAAGGTGATATCTCTTGCAAGGTGGTTGATCAGTCGCCAAGCGAGTGTTCTAAGTTTTCTGAACATCTCTTTCTCAAAATTAATTTTTATCATCCAACATTTCGTTTAGGAGTTTACTACAGCCCATCATGTCGGATTGATTTTTTCTCCTCTTTTGAGTCAAAATTATAATACTTCTCGTCTTTACACGATAACATTATTATTCTTGGGGACTTCAACACTTGCTTGTTAAAGGGGGACAGTCGTAGCAACAAACTCCGGTCCCTTGTCTCTTCTGTTAACATGCATATTTTACCGCTGACAGCTACTCACCATCCTCCTCATTGCACTCCTTCACTCTTAGACCTTATCTTAGTTTCCGATTCTAGCAAAGTAGCTACGCATGGGCAAATTCTTGCCTCCTTTTCTTATCATGATTAGATATTTCTCTCCTACAAAATTCGCTCACCAAAACGCTCCTCTAAATTTCTTTTTCTTCGTAGCTTCAAAAACATTAACGCTGAGCAGCTTAAAATGGATGTGGGCCGTATAGACTAGACTTCTGTTTACAACTGCGTAGATGTAGATGCCAAAGTATCAGTGTTTAACAAACAGATACTTGATTTATATGATACTCATGCGCCATTAAAAAACGTGAGGGTGAAACATAGACCCGCGTCATGCCTATCAGATTCTATAAAAAAATGATGGCTAAACGGGACAAAGTGAAGAGACGGCATAGAAGGTTTCCTACAGAAGAAAACTGGTGTCTATATAAAAAGCTTAGAAACCGCTGCAGTCGTCTATGTAGGGTTGCGAAGCGACGCCACATACACACTTGCATTCAAAACTTTAATACGGCACAAGTTTGGCAATTCCTTAAAACGTTTGGTATTGGCAAAATCTCTTTTGAAAATACCAGCAACTGAGATCCTAATGCACTTAATGCTCATTTCTCTAATCCTCCCGCTCCTCTAAAAGATGATATAAAATCTCTTACTCTCAAGCTTCTCTCAAGCCTCCCTTTGCCTGGATGTGCTTTATTCTCTTTCAGCCCGCTTACGGAGCATGACATAAAGAAATCTATCCTGTCAATATTCACGAAAGCCCTGGGTGATGATGGTATTCAATTACAAATGCTTACACCAATGCTTGATGAACTTTTGCCAATTATCACCCATATAGTAAATTGTTCCTTGGAAACTTCCACTTTTCCAAGTGCTTGGAAAAAGGCATATATTCTCCCTTTACCCAAAATCCCAAATCCCCTTTTACTGTCCCATTTCAGACCCATATCCATCCTCCCTGTTCTCTCAGAGGTGCTTGAATGTGTTGTCCAAAATCAATTGTCTCTGTATCTCTCCTCTAACAGCCTGCATAGTCCATTTCAATCTGGGTTCCGGCCAGGTCCTAGTACAGTTACGGCTCTTGTCAAAATAACTGACGATATTCGATTGGCCATGGAGAACAGTACTAGTTTTACTTGACTTCAGCAGTTTATTTATTTATTTATTCTTTATGCACATGTGTACATAGGCGGACTTAATGCCTGAGGCATTTTCTGCCAGTCTACCTTGAGGTGGTGTGGAAACAACTGTGGTAGGTGCTAAAAATGAGAAAAAAAAGAAGGGAAAACAATAAGAAAGTAATATACCAATATATAATATAATACAATACATAAATAGCACACACACATATATATATATATATATGTATACATAAATATATTTTATATACATACATATATATGAACCAGATAGTGTGACATAACAACGTTTAGAAGATTCCGCCAACATGTTATGTAGTAGATAGACCTGCAGATTTTTTTTAAAAGTGAGACGATTGTTAGCCATCCTGAGATCTAGAGGCAATTCATTCCATAGAAGGATAGATTGGATAAAGAAGGAAGAGTGAATGAAATCAGTCCGATGAGAGGGACACTGAATCATGAGTAGAGCATAGGTACTGAAATTGGGAAGTAAGATAAGCAGGCGAGACAGAAGAATGGAGGATAGAGAATAATGTTGTCAAAGCCCTCAGAGCTCTGCGTTGCCGAATAGGAAACCACTTTAAAAGTGAACGCTGCTCTGACACATGATCGTATTTACGCATATTGAAGACGAATCGAATGCAGTTATTGAGTAACCGGTCTAATTTATTGAGTTGATCTGCATTCAGGTCGAAGTAACACACATCACCATAGTCGAAAATAGGAAAGATTAAAGACTGCACAAGCATTGCTTTTGTATTGGGTGGGATTTTTTTTTTAAACAATACAGGTATCGTAACGTTCCAGTAACACGTTGACTAACGGATGTGACTTGGGTCTGCCAGCTAAGCGTGGTGTCGATATGTAACCCAAGATCTTTTACGCTAGAACTTAGGGGGATGACTGACCCATTGAACTCCAGTGCAGGCAGCGTACTAATGTTAATTTTGCTAATAAGCCTAGAGCTCCCCACAAGGATTGCTTGACACTTCTTTGGATTTACCGCGACACCAAATCTGTTGGACCAATTTTTAATTGTCTCAAGATCCCGATTTAATTTGCTGATGATATCACAAATTCGATCAGCACTATCCTGCGAGTATAACTGCAAGTCATCGGCATACAGATGATACGCACACCGAAGTTCGGAGGTTATCAAATCAATGAAAATGGAAAACAAGAGAGGAGAAAGTATACCGCCTTGGGGAACGCCAGTGTCGAGGCAACGCCAAGCTGACGACGTCTCGTCACATAAAACTGACTGCTGGCGTCCCCGAAGATAAGAGGAAAACCAATCCAGCGACTCCTGAGAGCAAAGAAGATAGGAGAGAATGGACAAAAGGATATCGCATTAGAAAAATCGACTAACACAAGGACAGTCACTTTGGTGTCTTCCATACCTGTACGAATATCACCAGTCACTTTAAGGAGAGCAGAGACGGTACTGTGGCCTGGCCTGAACCCAGATTGAAGAGGATTAATCAGGTTATTGGTATAAATAAAATGGGAGAATTGTTTATGAACACAGGCCTCGAGCACTTTAGAAAGAAAAGGAAGAATGGAAATTGGACGGAAGTGGCTAGGAAGGGAAGGATTAGGGATTTTGGGCAGAGGACGGATAAAGGCTTTACGCCAGAGAGACGGGAAAACTCTGGACTCCAAAGAGAAGTTAACAAGGTAACTGATTATCAGAAGAAGATAGTCCAGAACTGTTACGATCATAAATCGGCATAATTTGTCACAGCCAACAGCCCTGGATTTTATGGACATTATTATCTTCTTAATCTCACAAGAGTCGACCGGAGAGAAGTGAAAAGGATTAATGTTCGGACGCCTGAGACCATCTAAGAAAGCACGAGTTCGATTAACAGTTAGACAATCGACAGAAGGAACAGTGGAGAAATGACAATTAAGATCGTCTAAACTTATTGTATTTGGTAGGTCATGACGTCGTGTCTTGCCGATACCCAGAGTACTAAGGAATTTCCAAATATCGGCAGGCGAAGAAGATGTGATATTATTTAGAATATGGCGGCGCTTAGCGTCACGTATCATCTTATTACACCGGTTTCTTGCAATTTTAAAATCGGACCAATTGTATTCAGTGCGATCTTTTTTAAATTTTCGAAATGCGCGATTTCGACGTCGCATGGCCATGCGAATTCCCCTGGTCATCCACAGAGCAGGTGGTTGCTTCAACCTCACCTTTTTGACAGGAGCATGCGTATCGTAGAGCTGAATCACATTTTCGTTAAACATGCATATTTTGTCATCTATGGTGCCAGCTTCCATAAGAGGAGTCCAGTTGAGCTGGGATGCATCTTCGACTAATTTCCCGACATCCATTCGAGCAAAACAACGCCTGTGCAGAACCTTGGGAAGGGGTTTGGGAACTTTCAGGATATAGGAAAGGAATATGAGGTCATGATGAGAAAAACCAGGGGCATCGTGCTGCCCATGGAAGGAAACGAGGGAAGGATTTGAGGTAAGTATGAGGTCGAGCCAGGTATCATCACTGTTGACATTATGGTGTGTAGCTTGAAGAGGCAGAATGTGCAAACTGGCTGACTCAACAAGGTGTTGGAGTTTACAGGAACGAGGGGAATCGTGAGCTAGGAGATTGGTATTATAAAATCACCCATGATGATGTGATGTACGTAGTCAGACCCCAAGGATTCCAATACCGATTCGAATTCGGTGAAATAATCAACGGTTGGAGGACAATACACAACACTAATTACGATTTTGGCGCCTTTGACCCAAACCTCGAGAAAGAGAAACTCTGCAGGACCCGAGTGGGTGGAAGATATGGCTACAATTTTGTAAGGAAGATCACTCCGAAGGTAGATAGCAACTCCTCCGCCGCCCTTATTAACCCGGTCGTTCGAATAAGTATATAACCAGGCAGAGCATAGGAGGTTGAGAGAAGGTGAGGTTTGAGCCAGCTCTCGGATATCAGGATGGCGTGTACGTTAATGTTGCTAAATGTGTCATATAATTCACTGTGATGGCTAGGTACGCGTTGAGCGTTGATATGACAAACATTTAGCATATGAGAAACTTGCTGGTCGAATTTATCGCGAAGAAAGTCATTTAGATTATCGTCTATGGAGCAAAAACTTATATTAGATGAAGAGAAAGGGGAATCATTGGCGGAGCGAAAAGAATCAGTATCTGATATCATAATCAGTATATATAAATATATAATAAATAAATATATATATATTTTTTTTTTTTCGGGTAGTTAAAAAAGTACAACGTGTTTTATTTTGCTCTATATTTAATTATTAAATTAATTGTATATATTCATATATTGAACAGTATTAATGAAAACAATTGATAACTAACCTTAATAACTTGCCTTACAAGTGTTATCTCCTATATTTACTGTGAAACGCTACTACACACAATCACTATGAAATCACTGCAAAGCTCAATGTCACAACTGACAGAAATGTTCCACAAGAAGATGTCCGAGTTCGAAAACGAGCTGCAGAAGTCCTCCACCACTCCTGACTCGACTATCACTGTCTTGGCTGCTGAATTTACAACATTTCGAGCCTTCATTATGCAAGCGCTTAATACCCTCCAGCTGCAGACGGAGATATTGGCTCGAACAGTCGACAATATTGAGATGCGAGGCAGAAAGAAGATCCTTCTGTTTCACGGTATCGCTGAAGAGGTCAACGAGGACACATCACAGGTTGTCGCCAATCTTGCTAAGGATTGTTTGGGTTTAAGCGATTTTCAAACACTTGACATACGCCGGTATCACAGGATGGGGCGGGCTTCACAGAGGTCAGCTAGGCCAGTGCTTGTCAAGTTTAGCGAAGTAGCGACCCGCAACAGAGTATGGTTTGTCAAGACTAAGCTCAAGGGTACGGGGGTCACCATCTCAGAGTTCCTCACAAAGACCCGCCACGACCTGTTTGTGGCTGCGAGAGTTAGGTTCGGTGTCACCAAGTGCTGGACGAGGGATGGCCAGGTGCACGTTCTTGGGCTGGACGGAGCGCGTCATTGTGTGAAGTCTCTTTCCGACTTAAACAGTATTGCACAGGGTCCTGACAAACCGACGGCAGCGAAGGTGAATACTGGGGCTGCGGGTCGATCCAAGCGAGCGGGGAATACAAAGAAATGATGTTGTGTATTAAATTTGTCCTATTTATCTTCTTCTTCTTGTGTGTTTCACGAATTTTGCCTTCTATACCCTCTGTTGTTATCGTAAATTTTGTTTTTCAGCTCCAATGTCAATCTCAAATGTCAATGTCAGTTGCGTCTTCCGTGATGAGATGTTTTCGTTCTAAAATTGTGCATTGTTACGTTTCGTTCTGAAATTGCGTTTTGTTTTGTTTCGATGACATTAATGTATGAGTTATTTGTATCTTGTTTTGTAATAAGCTTTGTTGTAATTTATATTTAAAAAAACTCTGTATGCTGTAGCACTTTCGGCAGGTGGGTTGGTTATTTATTAGTATCTTGGTTTTTAGTTAATAATTTACAATTATAGATTTTTAATAGTTAGTATTGCTATACTAGCTTTAAGTTTTACTTATATTAGTTTTAAGTTTTAGTTTTATTAGTATATACCTATATATTTTCCGTATTTTTACCTGTTTATATTTTAACTTGTTTATATATTACGTAAATAGCTACGCATTAAACCATGACCGAATATGACATTGAAAGTGATACGGATACATTCTTCTCTCTAGAAAGCAACGACGACAGTTTCATCAGTGTTCCGTCTCTGACGGATACCCTCACGTCAACTTTTTCTGATGTTCCTAGGAACTTTAATGTGGTCCATATTAATGCCCAAAGCATTTCGGCCCATTTTTCTGATATGCTGGCAAGCTTTGACTGTAAGGATATTCACGCAATTCTTGTTTCCGAATCTTGGTTAAAGCCGTGTCTCCCGTCTACAGTTTACTCTCTTCCTAGTTTCAATCTTATCAGAAACGACCGTTCAGTTGGTGGTGGTGGCGGTGTCGCGATATATCTCCGCTCAAATATTCCATTTTCTGTACTTAATTTATCGCCACAACCGCCTCTATCATTCGCTGGTGAGCATCTTTTTATAGATATAGAACTTTGTCATTCTAAAATACTTCTTGGTGTATATATACTACTGTCGCTCATCACGCATCGATTTCTTTTCTTCTTTGAAATTCTCTTGGAAGATGTTGTCCCTTCTTACAGTCACAGCATTATAATGGGGGATTTTAATACTTGTCTGCAAAAAGATGATACGCGTTCCTCCAACCTTAAATCCGTTCTTGAATCTTGTAACCTATCAATTCTTCCACTTGATGCTACTCATCATTTCCCTAATTCTACTCCTTCACTTTTAGATCTCATCTTTGTTTCGTCAACTGAACATGTAGCCAAACACGGCCAGTGTTCAGCTGACGCTTTCACCTATCATGACCTAGTTTATCTATCCTACAAAATTCGGCCACCAAAGCCTAAAGTAAAAGTTCTCCTGCAGCGTAATTTTAGTGGCATTAATATTGAGACACTTCGAGAAGATGCTGCTAACATTGACTTTGTTGTTGGCGGACTCACTAGATGACAAAACTAACATTTTTACATCCACGCTAATTCAGCTATATGATTTGCACGCTCCTATTCGCCCTGTAAGAGTCAAACATCTTCCGGCACCTTGGTTGACTGAGGACATTAAGTTATTAATGAGTAAAAAAGTGGCAATGAAATCCAAATATAAAGCACGAACTGATTCTAATCGGAATAACTATATTGCTATTCGGAATCACTGCAACAAGGTGTGTAGGGATGCTCAACGCCAACACATCCATAGTTCTGTACAAAATGGTAATCCAACAAAAGTTTGGAAGTTTTTGAAATCAATGGGGGTCGGTAAATCTCGTCAAGATAAGTTTTCCAAGGATTTAGATATCAATCTCCTCAATAAGCATTTCTCAACTTCGTCTAATTTTGATAAGATTACAAAGTTAAGAACGCTTAACTATCTTTCATCTATTCCGACGCCCGATTATTCACCTTTTGTCTTAAGTCAATTTTCCGCTTGTGATGTTAAGAGGAGCATAGAATCGATCACATCCAATGCTATCGGCAGTGATTGTATTAGCCGCAAAATTATTCTTCCTATCCTTGACGAAATCCTACCCATCATTTGCCATATCTTTAACCATTCTATATCCAGCGGCGACTTTCCATCCTCTTGGAAAGAAGCCGAAATAACGCCCTTGCCTAAAAAATCCAATCCTAAATCTGTCTCCGAATATCATCCTATATCAATATTACCTTTCCTATCCAAAGTTCTTGAGCGCCTTGTCCATGACCAATTCAGCAGATTTCTCAATAATAACTCTCTCCTTAATCCTTTCCAGTTTGGCTTTCGTCCTGGCCACAGTACCGTTACTGCACTGGTGAAAATCACAGACGATATAAGATTAGGTATGGAAAATAGCAATTTGACTTTATTAGCACTGCTCGACTTCAGCAATGCTTTTAACACTGTAGATCTTGACATTTTGCTTGGAGTCCTATGCTCTATTAACATATCTCCAACGGCAATTGACTGGTTTCGTAAATACCTGTTTGGTCGCCGGCAACGCATTCGCATCGAAGAAACTTACTCTTCTTGGTGTAACACTAGTGCCGGCGTACCACAGGGTGGCGTTCTATCTCCTTTACTTTTCGCTGTTTTTATTAACTCTATTCCCAATCAACTACGTTCGTCATACCACCTTTATGCAGATGATCTCCAACTTTACACCCAAGCACCATTGGCCAACTTCTCGGAGGCTGTGAACACAATGAACCATGATCTGTCTAAGGTATGTGAATGGAGTGGGCGCTACGGTCTTAATGTCAACCCAACTAAGACACAAGTCATTGTTGTTGGCAGTCCCAGACTCACTGCACGTCTTGATTGGTCGCAACTCCCCCAAATCATGTTTAATGGTATCACTATACCGATAAGTAACAGTGTTAAAGATTTGGGGATCTACATCGATACCAACCTCACTTGGGGACCACAGCTGCAAGAACTCAGCCGCAAGGTTTTTGCCTCCGCAGGCTCTTTAAGAAGGTTGCGCAATTTTCTCCCAACAGCCACTAAAATTGCACTCGCACAATCCCTTCTACTTCCTATTATCGATTATGCAGACGCCAGCTATCTTGACCTCACAGAGCAGCAACTTAATAAGCTTGAGCGACTTCAAAATTTTTGTATAAGGTTCATATTTGGCTTGCGCAAATATGACCATGTTTCTGAATTTCGTACAAAGCTCAAGTGGCTACCAATTCGCCTTCGCCGGAATTCTCATATATTATCGCTTCTATACAGTGTTCTGTTTAATCCGATAACCCCAGCTTACCTCAAAGATCGGTTTGAGTTTCTTCATGAGACACATTCAAGGTTCCTAAGATCATCGGAGAATTTGAAGCTGAGAATGCCGATGCATTCCACAAATTTCTTCGACAAATCCTTTACGATTCAAGCTGTTCGTTTGTGGAATGCATTGCCCATTTCAGTTAGACGTGCAAAGTCGTTGCTTTCGTTTAAAGCAATGGTTAAGCATCACTACTTATCCATAATTTAACTGTTTGCATTTTTTTTTTGTTTTTATATAATCTTTTTCAGTGTTTAGCTATAATATGTAATAGATTAAATTATAATATGTGTGTATATTTACATAATCAGGTATATAATTGTGTATGTATTGTTATGTGTGTATGTATAGTTGGGTATGTATATATGTATGTATGTATTGTATATCATTAATAATGTACGCCACTAACTGCCACTTTCTATCGTTATTTGTTATTTTCCCAACGGTTGCCTGCAAGAAATTGCTTTCAGCAATAAGGCCGCCATTTGTACTTATTTACTGTTTATAAATTGTTTGTAATTTAATGTTTTGCTGGTGTACAATAAAGTGTACTATTATTATTATTATTATTAAATATTTTTAAGAAAATAATAGTATAATACTACTAACTAAATTGGTAGCACTACGCTACGTTTCAGCATCACCCGCCAGCTAACATTATCACATTTAAATAGGTCTAAAATAAAAAAATAACAACGAAAAAAAAATACAAAAAAGCGGTAAACACTTTTGCACGCATAACTGGCTCCATAATAATTAAATGGAATCAAAAGTGTCCCAAACGTTACCATCCGGTAAAACACAATTAATTCTAAACAAATATAAAAAAAATAAAAATAAAAAAAGGGATTAAAGAAAGAACTAAATGGTATGAAAGATATTAACTTAACTTAAATGAGCACGAACAATACACCAACCAACAAGAAATTAGTTGCACATATCCTTGAAACTTAGATTAAAAAAAAAAATACTACCATTTTAGGTTTTTGAACGCACTCGATTGATTACGTCAGGGTGACATTTGATGTCAATCTCAATTGACATTACAACATGTTTATGACAACAATTAATATTAGACGGTGGAAAACTGCCTTCGTTTGTTGGTCTATCTATATACTCGACATTGGCAAAATTGTGGCGATCTCCCCACAAAGGCCATAGACAAGAAAGAAGAAGAATATTAGACGGTAGGTACGTGAACACGAAGATAAAAATAGTATAATATAAGTGATGCATAAACAATGCAGAAAGTAAAGTAAGAAGCGAAACAGGAAAAACAAGAGGGTACACAAGATAGACAACAAAAGAGAGATTACAACCCAATGTGAGTAGTACCTATCAATTGAGATCGATGGCTTATTTTATTGTACCTGCTCGTACGTAAGATAAGTTGACTTATTATCTACGTCTTTTCAGCTCTCCCGAAGTCTCGCCCACGCTCCCACTCGATGATGATCCGTCCGCCTTCTTTGGGTATTTCGCCAGTAAGGGGCCCAACTCATCAGCAGAGGTGATGCGGTGCCGAATTCCATCAGGAGTCTTCAAAAAGATGGAACCGTCCAGCGTCCAGCAGGATCTTACCCCGAAATGCAGACGCGCCTTCCCGAAGATTGCTTGCCTGCTCTTGGTCAAAAACTCCCTGACGGAAATGGAAGATCCCTTTAACTTTGACTTTGCCCTCCAGGTTGAGTGCTTATCATCAGCGCAAGCAAACCCGACGAAAATGGGTCTATGATGATCTCGGCCAGAGACCCCAAGTCTATGGCAACTGTTTATAGAGGACACAGAGATTCTTCAGGCCCATCTTGTTATGCAGTGTATCCAGTATAACGGCCTGGCTGTCCTCCTGTTCCCTTTCAGCAATGCCTAAGAAGAGCAGGGTTTTCCGACGGTGCCTGGTCTCAAAAGTGTCTTCACACACTTATTGATTTGGCCCCGGAGTAGTCCTAACATGCTGAATATGAGCTCCCTGAACGTACGGAATTCTTCAGCTAATTTTGAAACAGTGTCTTTGGCGGGACCTGCATTCTGGATTTGAGCTTCAAGTTCTCCCATCCTCTTCATGAAGCTCTCTTCAAGGCTTTTTTGAGCTGATAGGACCTCATCAAGCTGCGACATGGTGAAATATAGTGAAATGACAACAAGTGAGGTGATGTGCTGGCAAGTGATGCTAATTGGTGCTAGTTCCACATAAACGTGTCACAAATGTGAGTCAATAAATAACTTGCAAATATTTGCCTAATTATTTTTAAATAAAGATGAAAATTTGGAAACACGTCTGTACTTTTTCAACACCTACCCGAAAAAAAAAGCGGTTCTTTTAATTCAGTCGATTTTGACATCCTCATCGGCACCTTGTCTTCTCTCAATATCTCTGCTCCTGTAATTGCGTGGTTTAACTCTTACCTTCGAGGGAGCTCGCAGGCGGTTCGCTCTGAAGAGAACTTCACTGCATGGTGTAATCTTGCTGCGGGTGAGCCTCAGGGTGGCGTCCTTTCTCCTGTTCTCTTCTTCACTTTTATAAAGTCTATCACTAAAGTCATTACTTCTCATTATCATCTGTATGCAGACGACTTGCAGCTATATCGTCACTTTAAGGTTGGGGAAATCAATCAAGCGATTGGCGCCATCAATGATGATCTCGAAAACATCAGTAAGTGGGCGAAATCGTTCGGTCTCTTGGTCAATCCTGCCAAATCCCAAGCTCTCATTATTGGTGGCAAACACTACATGAACGCCCTTAATATAAATCTACAAACACTCCCTTCAGTTACCCTTGATTCTGTTCATATACCTTATAGTAATACTGTTAAGAATTTAGGTGTTCTTATAGACTCCAATCTTGCCTGGAGCTCTCACATAGCGGAAGTAAGCAGAAAGGTCTACGGCGCTTTTCAATCTCTCAAGCGTCTGCAAAAGTTTTTGCCTTATCAAACTAAAATAAGTCTTGCTCAGTCTCTCCTTCTTCCACTTCAAGACTATGGTGATGTTTGCTTCCTAGAAGCTACTGAAGAACTGGTCAATAAGCTCGAACGTCTACAGAATGTATGTATTCGATTCATTTTCGGTTTACGTAAATTTGATCACATATCAGAATTCCGATTGAAACTGAAATGGCTGCCTATCCGTCTGCGACGGGACTTGCACATTCTCTCTCTTCTCTACTCCATTCTACATAATCCATATCCCCAGTTTACCTCCGAGAGCGTTTTGACTTCCTGATTCCAAGGGACCAACCCTGCCGTACAGCTACATCTCTCCTTCTTCGTACCCCTCTTCATTCTTCCAGTCGTTACGACGGGTCCTTCACTGTGCGTGCTGTGCGTCTATAGAACTTACTTCCACATTCCATTCATGCAAGCTCTTCTGTGGATGTTTTCAGAAGAAGAATCAAGGAACATTTCCTATCTTGATTTTATTTAGATATTTATGTTTATGTATATATTATAATTATACATATTAATATTTGTATCGTAAGTACTAAAGGCGCTCGTAGCGCTGTGCGACCGCGGTATTCTTACCGATCACCAAGGTTAAGCAGCGTTCGACTCGGTCGGCCTGAGATGGGTGACCGTTTGTGGCATTTTCATATTCGAGCGTCTCCGTGCTTCGGAAGGCACGTTAAGCCGTTGGTCCCGGTTACCACTTGATGTGGTAGTCGTTAAGCCGAGTTGGAAGCCTTAAAGGCGGCTTGATAAGTTCCAACAGCGGGTGGCCACAAACCTGCCTCCACCAATCCGCACTGGGTCCGCGTGGTGGAGTATGACCTAATCTCTCTCACCTCGATTTGTGAGAGAAGGCCTTTGCCCAGCAGTGGGCAGTATAGGCTGATATTATTATTATTATTATTATAAGTACTAAATATATGTCTTTATTTGAAAATACAGTATTTATTTTATATCATTGTTATTTTCTCTAGACGTTTTATTGTATAACTGCCCTCTTATTCATCTCATCTCTCAACACTCAAAGGTTCGCTGGAAGATAACTCATATTTGAGTTAAGCTCGCCTTTTTGTATACTGCTTAAATGTAAACTTTTTTCACTTCCAACTGTATACAATAAGAAGAATAAAATAAGTATAAAAATCTTTTTAAAAAAGAGGTAAACCGACTTCAAAAAGCAAACAATAAATATTTGAAGTCGGTGCTGGTTGGTGCAGTCGGTTACTTGGCACCGACTTCAAATATTTATTTTTTTGCTTTTTGAAGTCGGTTTACTTTTTTTTTTAAAGATTTTTATTTTACTATTTTTAGTAACGAGTGAATTATTTAGTAATATTTATGTACCGATATTATATTATTTTGCTGAGTTGTACAGTAAGGTACCTACAGGATTAATATAATGACTATAATAACGGAATCTATACATTAGATAGATAGATAATACTTTATTGTTCCACCAGAAATACAAGAAGGAAAAAAAAGAGACAATATTTCAATTGAAAGATAGTGTAACAATGGGCGGCCTTATCACTAATAGTGATCTCTTCCAGGCAACCTTTGGATGGAGAGGATCTAAAGAAAACACAAGATTTAGGGGTGTACTTAGCTCACAGAACATAACAATACACAAATAAATCTATCATAAACTACTTAAATAATATACCTATATATACACAAGTAAAAATAATATACACGCGTCAAAGATAAGTTATACTATTAAGCAACTAGCAACAGCATATAGAAAACATCAGCAAATTTAATTTAATGAATCGGTGATGTAGAACTTTTTCACTTGACCTCTGAATATATGAATAGATGGAGCACTCCTTATAGAAACAGGTAGTGAGTTCCACAGTCGTACGGCTTTGACCGTAAAAGAGTTATCATAAAAGGTGCTAGAGTGTAGAGGCATTACGAGAGCCAAGTTTTCTGATGACCTTAAAGAATACGAGTTGGAAAAGTGAAGGAAATTGAATCGTTCCTTAAGGTAGCGCGGGGAAGACTGACTGAACAAAATATTGTACAGAAGACAGAGGATATGAGTATTCCAGCGAAGACGTATAGGGAGCCACTTGAGCTTAGAATGAAATTGAGATACATGATCATATTTGCCTAAGCCAAATATAAATCTTATACAAAAGTTTTGAAGACGCTCAAGTTTATTTAACTGGTCTTCAGTGAGATCTAGATAGCAGATGTCAGCATAATCGAGAATAGGAAGCAACAGTGATTGTGCTAGAGCAATTTTAGTGGTAATAGGCAGAAAGTTTCGCAGTCTTCTAAGAGAACTTGCTGCAGCGTATAGTTTGCGACTGGCGTCTTGCAGCTGACTAGCCCAACTCATACAGCGATCCATCGTTAAGCCCAAGTTTTTTACAGTTTCACTGTACGGAATCGACACTCCATTAAAATTAATCCGCGGAAGTAAAGTCCAGTCCAACTTTGAGATAAGATGCGAACTGCTAATGATAATTGCTTGGGTCTTAGTGGGATTCACTTTCAGGCCATAGTTTTTGCTCCACTCTGTTATACGAAGTAAATCATTATTGACAGTACTTATACACTCATTTAATCTGTCCAGCGAAGAATGATAATAAATTTGAAGATCATCTGCATATAAGTGGTATGAAGAAGAGATATCATGGGAAATTGAATTAATAAAGATTGCGAAAAGGAGTGGAGATAGGACCCCGCCTTGTGGTACTCCAGCCGACGTGTCACACCATGATGAGAAATTCTCTTCAAGGCGAACCCGCTGCCGGCGTCCATACAGATAAGTGTGAAACCATTCGACCACCGTTGGAGATATGTTAATTGAGCGAAGTACAGCTAAGAGAATGTCAAAATCGACCGTGTTAAATGCATTGCTGAAATCCAAAAATGTAAGCACTGTTAAGTTACCATTTTCCATAGAAAAGCGAATGTCATCGGTGACTTTAACAAGAGTACTTACTGTGCTATGGCCAGGACGAAAACCAGATTGGAATGGATTAAGGAGATTATGACAGGAAAGGAAATTGCTGATTTGTTTGTGAATAAGACGCTCAAAGACCTTAGAAAGAAACGGAAGAATGGATATCGGACGATAGTCAGAGAAAGATTTAGGATTGGGTTTTTTAGGTAAAGGAATTATTTGTGCGTCCTTCCAAATAGAAGGAAATATGCCTCATGTGATGGAATTATTAAAAAGGAGACAAAGGATGGGAGCGATAATGTCGATTAATGGCACTAGCATATTGCGACTTATGCCATCGCCACCCACGGCGTTGGAGGAGATTGACAGTACGCTCTTTTTAACATCACAATCGGATAGACGATTGAAAATAAAAGGAGCGTAGTCTGGAGTTGGTATATTTGAAAGATATTTTAATGTATTTGCTCTAGTTGAATCATCAATATTGGACGAGGAAGAGAAGTGTAAGTTGAGCGAATTAATATTTAAATCAGTTTGAAGAGTATCTTGGCGTGATTTGCCAACTCCAATAGACTTGAGAAATTTCCAGATTTTAGTTGGATCATTATTTTCAACAGATTCATGGATATGGCGGCGTAAAGCGTCCCTACATACCACATTGCAGCGATTTCGCGATTTAATGTACTTCGGGGGTCTGTCCAAGAGCGTGCTCGTCGCGACCCCTGCCAGTCATTATGGCTGCAATCTTGGACCGAAGACGTTCCGCAGTGCGGGCTAGGGCGTCCCCCCGAGGCGACGCGTACCGGCCCGCCCCCGTCGGTACGAATATAGGTGGAAGCGGCGATGGGGGCCGCCACCCATCACGCCGGGCCCGAACTGGCGAGTCGTGGGGTGCAGAGTGCCGAATAGGCACTTGGAATGTAAGAGGTGGTATGGAAGATACGATGCATGAGGTGATTGATGTGATGAAAGAGAGACGCCTGGATGCTCTGTGAGTAACAGAGACTAAGCGGAGGGGCAGTGAAACCTGTGATCTTCCTGATGGAACGATGGCTCTGTGGTCTGGGGTACCGCAGAGCAGTCGTGCCAGCATGGGGGTGGGTATCTTGCTGTCCCGTCGCCTGGCCTCTGGAGTGAGAGATTATGGCCTGTGCGATGCGATACTTCTCTGGGTCCGTTTAAAACTGGGTGTCACTAGAGTATTTTTGGTCGCAGCGTATGCTCCCGTAAGCTCGTCGACACCCCAGGACCTTGAGAAGTTTTGGGATAATGTCAGGGAAGTTCTGGATTTGGCTGAGGCGAACGAAAAGGTGATTCTGTGTGGCGATCTGAACGGATGGGTAGGAACCAGGCGGCAAACTTGCGACGCTGCTCTGGGTCCTTATGGTGATAAGAGAGTGAACGATGCAGGTAAGCTCATTGTAGATGTTTGTTTGGAAAGGGGTCTTCTTGTGTCTAATACGATATTCCAGCACAAGGACATACACATGTATACGTGGAGAAGGAATGAACAAAAAAGCATGATAGATCTGATCCTGGTTGATAACCGTCTCCGAAGCAAACTACAAGATACGCGTGCGTATAGAGACCCCACTCTGGAATCAGACCACTATCTCGTAGTTGCGCGATTTAGTGGTCTGTTCAGGAAGTGGAGGCACTGGCGAGAGCGTATCCCCTTCGGAGACCTTGAAAGAATAAAGGTTAAAAAGTTGCAAGATGAGAGCGTGAGGAGAATGTATGAAGACAGAGTCCGGGACAAGCTTTTGACTGCAGGCTCTTCGGACTCAAATGATGATGAATGCTGGAATAGCCTGAAAGAGAGTTTGGTGGAATCCGCGAAAGAAGTATGTGGTTGCTCAAAGAAGCATATTACAGCAAAAGGTGATGCATGGTGGGATGCGGAGTTGCAAAGCTCCGTAGAAAGTAAGAAGAAAGCGTGGCAGGACTATGTATCTTCTTTGAACCTGAATGCCAGTATGACAGAGATGAGGAAAGAAATATACCGGCAATGCAAGAATGCCACTAAAACTTTAGTGAAAGAAAAGCGTGAAAGAGCCAGTATGATTGAGGAGGAGAGGCTGGCGAAGAACTTCGAGAACAACACCAAACTCTTTTGGAGCAAGGTGAGAAAGGCTCGAGGTGATTCGTCAGGCTCCAGAATGGAAAGGATAAAATCTAAAGATGGTGACATTCTTGCAGACACACAAGCTGTGCTAAACCGGTGGAGTGAATATTTTGGAGAAATGTATGGAGATGACCCGGATGCTGATGCCGCAGACGTGCCTAAAGGCGAGATTGCGGCACCAGAATCAACGGAGGACATCACTATGGAAGAAGTTGAATGGGCGATAGGAAGTATGAAAAACGGTAAAGCTGCGGGAGTAGACATGACATCTGCCGAGATGATCAAATATGGTGGAACATGCGTCCGGGACGCTTTCCGGGCCCTTGCAAACCTTTGCTGAAGGACCGGTGGAGTCCCTACAGATTGGCGCCGCGCAGTCATAGTACCCTTGTATAAAGGCAAGGGTTCACAATATCACTGCGCCAATTACAGAGCCATCAGTTTGATCAGCTTGGCAGCCAAGGTGTACGGTAAAATTATTGAACGGAGAATGCGCGTGAAGTCCGATGGAATGTTGTGCGAGGCACAAGGGGGTTTCAGGTCTGGAAGAGGATGTTCGGATCAAGTCTTCTCACTCCGCAACATCGTAGAGAAGCATCTGGCAGTGGGCCGGAAGGTTTTCTGCGGTTTTGTAGATCTGGAGAAGGCATTAGACAGAGTTGTGCGAAAGAGACTTTGGGACATTTTGCCAGAGTATGGTATAGATGGCACTCTGTTGCGAGCCGTCCAGTCCACTTATGTGGACTGCAAGGCATGCGTACGGGTGGGTGGTAACAGGTCGCCCTGGTTTGACGTTAAAATCGGCGTCAAGCAGGGTTTGCGTGTTGACCGCTAGACTGTTTATAATATATCTGGACAAAAGTCTTCAAAGACTGAAAGCGATGAATGAAGGTGTACAAATGGGTGACTTAGTGGTAAACCATCTACTTTATGCAGATGACGCGGTTTTAATAGCGCCAACAGCCACTGATCTGCAAACACTAGTCACAGTTATGAAAGACGACTGCATGATCAATGGCTTACACTTGAATGTGAAGAAAACCAAGATTATGGTTTTTGAAAGGGAAGAAACCAGAACGAATGTAAGGATTGTGGTTGGTAACGATGTGCTGGAGCAAGTGAATGAGTTTGTATATCTTGGATGCGCCTTCAGTAAGGATGGGAAATACACCGCTGACATAGAGAGAAGAGTGAGTGCAGGGAACAGAGTGAATGGTGCGATGGGAAAGCTACTCGGGAGCCGGCACTTAAGCCATAAGGCGCAGCTGGCCATACATAACGGAGTTCTTGTCCCAACGCTGTTATATGGTAGCGAGAGCTGGGTATGTAAGAAGGAGAATGAAAGTAGGATAAATGCGGTAGAAATGCGAGCTCTGCGGAAGATGTGCGGAGTGAAGCTGACCGACCGCATTAGCAACAGCGTAGTAAGACAGCGAGTAGGTATGAAAGATAGTATCGGTGTAAAGATGAGAAAGGGCATGCTCCGTTGGTTCGGGCATATAGAAAGAATGCCAGAGGAAAGAATGACAAAACAGATATACAATGTGAAAGTGGAAGGATGCAGGTACCGGGGAAGACCTAGACTATCTTACCACGACCAAATAAACCGAGTGTTATCTGATGGAAAAGTCAAGAGTCTCCGTAACCGGCGAGCGTGTATGAGACGAACTATGACAGTCGAGGAAGCCAGAGAGGTATGTAAGGAAAGAACCTGTTGGAACTCTGTACTCTCTGCCTACCCCGCTAGGGATCTGGCGTGAGGTTATAGATAGATAGATAGATAGATAATGTACTTCGCTTTATTTTCATCGCTAGGACGGCACTTGTACTTATGTTTGGCCATCGTTTTTTTGTGCATTATAAGTTTAATGTCCTGAGTGATCCATGGCGCTGGAAGGTGTTTTAATTTGATGGCTCGCAAGGGTGCATGTTTGTCATAAAGTTGGGTTATTAGCGAGTTGAAGTTCATTATTTGGTCATCCACTGACTCTGCATCAGTGACCGGTGACCAATCAATTTTTCCAGCATCACTAAGGAATTCTTCCTGCTTCATACCACTAAAATTGCGCTGAAGAATTATTTTAGGCTTAGCTTTAGGAGGACGGATTTTATATGAGAGAAATATAAGATCATGATACGAGAAAGCATCAGCAGAACATTGACCGTGTTTGGCAACATGCAACGGTGAAGATACTATTACCAAGTCAAGAAGTGAGGGAGTAGAGTTAGGGAAGTGATGAGTAGCACTAAGGGGAAGAATATGTAAGTTACTGGATTTGATGATAGTTTCCAGTGAATTAGTACGGTAATCATGCTTAAGAAGGCAAGTGTTGAAATCACCCATGATGATAGTATGATTATATAAGGGCATGAGATCTTCCAAGATCTTTTCAAAAGATGAGAAATAATTAATGCGAAGAGAAGGGCTGTAATAGGCTCCGAGTAAGATCTTGGTGTGAGATAAACGCACCTCAACAAATAGATGTTCGCCGGCATTTGAAACTAGTGGTTGTGGTGAAGTAGAAATTACAGCATAGGGAATATTTGTTCGAAGGTAAATGGCTACTCCACCACCTCCACCGCCAGTTCGATCGTTACGAATCAAACGAAATCCAGGCAAACAATATGACGAACTAGGAAGGCGGGGTTTAAGCCAAGACTCGGAGACAAGTACAGCGTGAATATTTTTCTGGTTAAAGGACACCTGCATATCGGAAAAATGAGCTGGATTACTTTGGGCATTAATATGAACCACGTTAAAGTTTTTAGGTACATCAGAAAACTGGCTCTCGAGTGTGTCGGCGAGAGTAGGAGTGCTAACAAAGCTCTCGTCACCACTACTATAAGATTCAGAGGATAAAGAATAGTACTGCTAGCATCATCATTAAATAAGCTTTTCATCGTTTAAATTAAAATATGTATGTGATATGTATATAATGTATTCTTTTTCAATATATAAAACAACTATGCAACTTTAAGCACTCCACCTGCCGGTTGTAAGTTGGAATCAAGAAAAAACCACGTTACGCATACACAACATAAATAATTACATAGCGATAGTATAACACAAAGAGTAACAGTAAGAGAAAAAAAAATATGTTAAGAAACAAATAACCTTACAACAATAAATTTATAGAACGGAAAAACTAAACGTAGGTAATTACTAAACACAATGACAAATGATAAATATTATCTATGGTATAAACAAAAAAAATTATAAAAAATGACAAGTAGCAGTTGTCAACGATCTGTCAAAAGTCAATGATTGACAATTATTGTGAGGTTATAACAAATAAACAATACGGTTACGATCTGCGATAAAGTTGTTGATAACTAGGTACTTATATGTTAAACATGCAGTTTACCTAACTAAAGTAAAATAACAGTGAATGTGGGTACAACTAGCTAGCTACAGAAGAATGAAAGCGGGATACAGTGACAAAACAAATCGACAAATCGATCCCAGCATGAAATAATATTACCTATATCAATAAGTATCTACTAAAACATTAAGGTACTACTACTAAAAACTGTACTCACAAAAAATAAGCTACTTAAATACAAGAAAGAAAGATAATTATAAACACAAGAAAAAAAAAGAAAAGAACTACATTCGTGCTGTTTGCCGTTAAGGAGTTCCCTCTTGTATCTTCAAAGTCCAAGGTCCAATGCCAATAACATTATAATAGGACCACCTCAAAACTATACTGAACCCAATGCAAAAAGAATCATCAAAATCGGTTCATAAGCAAAGGAGTTATAAAAAAAGGACAAATTATGAACCTCCTTTTTTGAAGTTGGCTAATATACTGCTTAGTTCTATAGTAGGGTACGTATAGGATTGACGTAATACCCATAATATCTCAATTTACACATGCCTATTGTTTGTCGTTAAGGAGTTCCCTGGTGTATCTTCTTAGTCCAAGGTCCAATGCCAATGAAATTAAAATGGGACCACCTTGGAGTTATACTGAATCCAATGCAAAAAAAAATCATCAAAATCGGTCCAAAATTGACGGAAATATCGCTGAACATACATAACAAAAAAAAAAAACATACATACAACCGAACATAGAACCTCCTCCTTTATGAAGTCGGTTATAAAGGAACAGCGCGGTGACGGACACAGTCTCTCTTCTGAAGCGATAGCTATCAAATCGAGAACAAGTGATCTTAGTGGAATACACCAGCGACCTTAGCAGCGATCAACGGATTCAACGATTTAAAACCAATAATTGGGTACTAGCGAGAGTAGTACTAGTGTGTATTTAGTACTTGTGTGTACTTGCATTCGACTGACTGTTTTGTGCGTAAAGTGCCTATTCAATAAATGAATATATTTATTGAATAGGCACTTAACTTAAGACTTTCTGTTCGGTGAAATAAATATTTTTTTAATCATGAATTGTCTTTTACGACGATAAGGCCTGTCACGCACACTAACGCAGAGTCACAAACTCACCGGCATAAAATTGACACGCTACCGCGGCGATATGCGATGTCTAGGCATTCTTCGTCTATGTTTTCATTAACGATGGGCGATTATTACTAAAAACAATCGAATCATTCGGTTGTTCCGTTTATTCGAATACAATCGAATGACAATCATAATTCTTCGATTGTTGGTCGATTGTTAGATTGATGCTCAGCGTTTCGACCGCGCGCGCGTAACTTTAGTAACGGGTACGCAATCAACAGACGAATCGAACGCACTATCGATTGTTTTTGCATCGTTCAATAGATTTGGATCGGAACTTGCTTTTTAATTTTCCATATAATAATTTATATACATTATACTTATAGAAAATTAATTCCAAAATATTTGTATGAAATATATAATATAATTTACTATTAGTAAATAGGTATACTTATTTTCTATTAATAAATAAGTATGATTCACAAAAAATACTTTGAAATTTGTGGTCTATCATAACGTCAGATCTCCTGCAGGGTAGATTTAGTGATTATAACTACGTTAGATTTGTCTATATTTGTCTATAATTCAGTCGGTATTTCCAACCTAAGCCCTTTATCGACACGACGTTCACCGACATCAATTACTGATCAACTAAAAATTATTACTAACAATCGAAACGTTTCCCCCGTGTCAACTATACCCTGCGCGTTAGCAGCGCACCGTCGATTTTCATTCGTTAGTCGATTGTTATTCGATTGTATTTTTGCGAGGACGAATAAATTGACAATCGAATGTGTGTAACTACAATTGTCGATTCATTCGATAGTTTTTTTCGTAACAATCGCCCATCGCTAGTTTTCATCCAATGTTTGTTTTGACAGATTGATGACTGCGCGTGATTCGTTCTCTATGGTGCACGGTTGCGTTTCGTTACACCGTAATGATTTGTTCTTGACATTTGATTTAGTTGTTAATTTATTATATTTTATTGTGTTTATTTTTGCATTCATTATATTTAGATGTTTCACGCTTATTTAAGGTATCAATGCATTTATTTAAATCAAATGTAGTTAACATTGTCTTTAATTCATTGGATGAAATTTCTATATGTCTTCTGAGGTGGTGTAGATCCGAACGCGTTTGGTGAATCACCGTCCGTAACAACTTTTTACTTGCCTGGTTTAGGATCTTAGCGCTTCCTCGTATGCCTTTCTTGGTGGATATCTTGACACACGTAGGAATGAGATTGTGATATCTGCATATCTTCAAGAAATTTAGGGATGTCGTAAATCTTGCGCGCTTAGTCTTCAGATCTTCTAACCGGCGTATTTTATTTGCGATTTCCAGTCCGTACTGGTTCACATACTGAGTTCTTAGATTTACGCGAATATTACACATGAAATAAAACTATTTTTTCGGATTTTATCGCGGTTTATTTTTTTTTTTTGTTTTTTAAGTTCCCGACGTTTCGAGTGCTTTGCAGCACCCATGGTCACGGGAGGGACTGAGGTGTTAGACGTCCAAAAGGCATAGTTGTTCCGGGGTACCCTCAAACTTCTTAATTATTTTTGTTGGTCGGATCTACGCAGAATAAGCTCACGGTGTCTTGAGGTCTTGCAGTGTTATGCTTGGTTTTGGATTTGATTATATTAATTACCGGATCCCAAGTCGATGGAAGCACCCAGCCATCTTCTGTATTGAAATTAGGATGTTTTTTAATTTCAATAGCCTCGCGGACGATCCTTGGTAGGAATCGGTGTTCTTTCACGAGGATTTGTGGTCTAACAAATCTGATGTTATGGCGGGTGCGGTCAAGGACATGTTCACAGACTGCAGACTTCTTTGAGCGACGGTGTTTTAGGTCAGCTATGTATTCTTTAACCCGAGTTTTTACCGGTCTTTTTGTTTGTCCTATATAAGAGAGACCACATTCACAATCAAGCTTGTATACTCCTGCATCTTGTAGAGGGATGTGACACTTGACAGATGGTAAAAATTGACTGATCATATTTTCGAAAAAATTAACAGTTTCTGGGAAAAGAAAAAAAGAGTCGATTTCGATGAATCATTCATTGTTCCAAAACAACTTAACTAGATTGTCGCGGGATAAACCGCAAAACTTTATTACCGTTTTTCCTGAACTGCAATGTTAAGCTGTGATTACACTTTGCGACCGCGACTCCGACCTGACAGCCTTGAGACGCCATTACAAGGCGGTCAGGTCGGAGTCAGAGTTGGATCCAACTTCACCCGACCGCGACTGCGACCAAGGACGTTTAGTGATCTAGTCATCGTTATGATAAACATCAATGTATCGATATAATATGATACTGTTGTCGTATTAAAAACAATGTGGAAATGAAACATCAATCTTTTATTATGCTTTCTTTATTGTCGATGTATCGATGTATGATTTGAGGTTTTGTAAAAAAAACATCGCTTCGATGGAAAAAAAACATAGATCGATATTTTACAAGTTTTTATTACTTTTTTTCACCCATTCTGGTGCAAAATTTGTGATCCCTTTTTCAAACACTTGCGGACATCTGCATGAGTTGAAATTGAGCATAGAAAGTCGCTTACGATGCAATAATATAGTTCCTTAGAGGTATGTATGCTAACACTACATCTGTTTCCAGCATTGTACTAACCTAAAGCGAAAGCGATACATAAATATTTTGCAATTTATAACGTCGATGTCTTGCCTATTAAAACATCGATCGTTTCACCTTTAGTGCTGAATTCCATGTCGCTGCACGCTACACGTCCATCTGTAAAGAAGCGCGCGTGCCGACTGATCGAAGATAATTATTTCTCAGTCTACCTATTTCTCTATTTTATCCGGACCGGAAAGATGGATTGATATTTGAAAAATGGATCACAAATTTTGGACCAGAATGACAAACAGAAATACGAATAAAAAAAGGGTAATAAAAACTTGTAAAATATCGATTTATTGACACATCGATATTTTTAAAGCGATGTTTTTTTACAAAAGCTGAAATCATACAGCGACAATAAAGAAAGCCTAATAAAAGATTGATGTCTCGATACGTCATCAATCACTTTAATTTTCACATTATTTTTTTACACGACAACAGTATCATGCGAGTATTATATCGATACATTGATATTTATCATAACGATGACTGCATCACTAAATGTCCTTGGTCGCAGTCGCGGTCGGGTGAAGTTGGATCCAACTCTGACTCCGACCTGACCGCCTTGTAATAGCGTCTCAAGGCTGTCAGGTCGGAGTCGTGGTCGCAAAGTATCACGTCTTTACGACACATGAATTCGTTCATAAATTGATATTGGACTCAGGTTCGTCTCCTCTCGAAAAACTATGAAGTAGTTAAAAGCACTCACTGGAAATTGTTCATACAAGTTTGATTAAAACACTCAAACATGATTTCGTGCATAAACCGATGATGCATTCAGGATTGTTTCTTCCGGAGAGAACTGTAACGATGAATGGGCCAGATACGAAACTTTAACGATATCTTACGAGAAGCCTAACACAAAATGAACTGACAAAAGTTTGCTACATACTTAGCTGGCAATGAACCATTTTAAGATATTATTACGCTAGATTACACTCTTTGTCAGGGTAGGTAAAGAAGTTTTAAATCAGAAATATTAATATTTGAAAATCAAACGAACTTACCAAGTGAAGTTTGTTTGTAATTATGTGAGCAGCTTCATTCGACGCGATTTATGTTTAACATGGTGTAGTAGCGCCATATACTGTAGGCCTTGCACGATTGTTTAAATTTTTTTTTTTTTTTTTTATTTTTTTTTTTTTTCCTCACAGAGCAGTAACTTAATAAGCTTGAGCGACTTCAAAATTTTTGTATAAGGTTCATATTTGGCTTGCGCAAATATGACCATGTTTCTGAATTTCGTACAAAGCTCAAGTGGCTACCAATTCGCCTTCGCCGGAATTCTCATATATTATCGCTTCTATACAGTGTTCTGTTTAATCCGATAACCCCAGCTTACCTCAAAGATCGGTTTGAGTTTCTTCATGAGACACATTCAAGGTTCCTAAGATCATCGGAGAATTTGAAGCTGAAAATGCCGATGCATTCCACAAATTTCTTCGACAAATCCTTTACGATTCAAGCTGTTCGTTTGTGGAATGCATTGCCCATTTCA
The DNA here is from genome assembly GCA_905147815.2 of Phalera bucephala. NCBI lineage: Eukaryota > Metazoa > Arthropoda > Insecta > Lepidoptera > Notodontidae > Phalera > Phalera bucephala. Next base: position 2,335,670 of record CAJHXA020000005.1, read on the forward strand.
GTTAGACGTGCAAAGTCGTTGCTTTCGTTTAAAGCAATGGTTAAGCATCACTACTTATCCATAATTTAACTGTTTGCATATTTTTTTTTTATATAATCTTTTTCAGTGTTTAGCTATAATATGTAATAGATTAAATTATAATATGTGTGTATATTTACATAATCAGGTATATAATTGTGTATGTATTGTTATGTGTGTATGTATAGTTGGGTATGTATATATGTATGTATGTATTGTATATCATTAATAATGTACGCCACTAACTGCCACTTTCTATCGTTATTTGTTATTTTCCCAACGGTTGCCTGCAAGAAATTGCTTTCAGCAATAAGGCCGCCATTTGTACTTATTTACTGTTTATAAATTGTTTGTAATTTAATGTTTTGCTGGTGTACAATAAAGTGTACTATTATTATTATTATTATTAAATATTTTTAAGAAAATAATAGTATAATACTACTAACTAAATTGGTAGCACTACGCTACGTTTCAGCATCACCCGCCAGCTAACATTATCACATTTAAATAGGTCTAAAATAAAAAAATAACAACGAAAAAAAAATACAAAAAAGCGGTAAACACTTTTGCACGCATAACTGGCTCCATAATAATTAAATGGAATCAAAAGTGTCCCAAACGTTACCATCCGGTAAAACACAATTAATTCTAAACAAATATAAAAAAAATAAAAATAAAAAAAGGGATTAAAGAAAGAACTAAATGGTATGAAAGATATTAACTTAACTTAAATGAGCACGAACAATACACCAACCAACAAGAAATTAGTTGCACATATCCTTGAAACTTAGATTAAAAAAAAAAATACTACCATTTTAGGTTTTTGAACGCACTCGATTGATTACGTCAGGGTGACATTTGATGTCAATCTCAATTGACATTACAACATGTTTATGACAACAATTAATATTAGACGGTGGAAAACTGCCTTCGTTTGTTGGTCTATCTATATACTCGACATTGGCAAAATTGTGGCGATCTCCCCACAAAGGCCATAGACAAGAAAGAAGAAGAATATTAGACGGTAGGTACGTGAACACGAAGATAAAAATAGTATAATATAAGTGATGCATAAACAATGCAGAAAGTAAAGTAAGAAGCGAAACAGGAAAAACAAGAGGGTACACAAGATAGACAACAAAAGAGAGATTACAACCCAATGTGAGTAGTACCTATCAATTGAGATCGATGGCTTATTTTATTGTACCTGCTCGTACGTAAGATAAGTTGACTTATTATCTACGTCTTTTCAGCTCTCCCGAAGTCTCGCCCACGCTCCCACTCGATGATGATCCGTCCGCCTTCTTTGGGTATTTCGCCAGTAAGGGGCCCAACTCATCAGCAGAGGTGATGCGGTGCCGAATTCCATCAGGAGTCTTCAAAAAGATGGAACCGTCCAGCGTCCAGCAGGATCTTACCCCGAAATGCAGACGCGCCTTCCCGAAGATTGCTTGCCTGCTCTTGGTCAAAAACTCCCTGACGGAAATGGAAGATCCCTTTAACTTTGACTTTGCCCTCCAGGTTGAGTGCTTATCATCAGCGCAAGCAAACCCGACGAAAATGGGTCTATGATGATCTCGGCCAGAGACCCCAAGTCTATGGCAACTGTTTATAGAGGACACAGAGATTCTTCAGGCCCATCTTGTTATGCAGTGTATCCAGTATAACGGCCTGGCTGTCCTCCTGTTCCCTTTCAGCAATGCCTAAGAAGAGCAGGGTTTTCCGACGGTGCCTGGTCTCAAAAGTGTCTTCACACACTTATTGATTTGGCCCCGGAGTAGTCCTAACATGCTGAATATGAGCTCCCTGAACGTACGGAATTCTTCAGCTAATTTTGAAACAGTGTCTTTGGCGGGACCTGCATTCTGGATTTGAGCTTCAAGTTCTCCCATCCTCTTCATGAAGCTCTCTTCAAGGCTTTTTTGAGCTGATAGGACCTCATCAAGCTGCGACATGGTGAAATATAGTGAAATGACAACAAGTGAGGTGATGTGCTGGCAAGTGATGCTAATTGGTGCTAGTTCCACATAAACGTGTCACAAATGTGAGTCAATAAATAACTTGCAAATATTTGCCTAATTATTTTTAAATAAAGATGAAAATTTGGAAACACGTCTGTACTTTTTCAACACCTACCCGAAAAAAAAAGCGGTTCTTTTAATTCAGTCGATTTTGACATCCTCATCGGCACCTTGTCTTCTCTCAATATCTCTGCTCCTGTAATTGCGTGGTTTAACTCTTACCTTCGAGGGAGCTCGCAGGCGGTTCGCTCTGAAGAGAACTTCACTGCATGGTGTAATCTTGCTGCGGGTGAGCCTCAGGGTGGCGTCCTTTCTCCTGTTCTCTTCTTCACTTTTATAAAGTCTATCACTAAAGTCATTACTTCTCATTATCATCTGTATGCAGACGACTTGCAGCTATATCGTCACTTTAAGGTTGGGGAAATCAATCAAGCGATTGGCGCCATCAATGATGATCTCGAAAACATCAGTAAGTGGGCGAAATCGTTCGGTCTCTTGGTCAATCCTGCCAAATCCCAAGCTCTCATTATTGGTGGCAAACACTACATGAACGCCCTTAATATAAATCTACAAACACTCCCTTCAGTTACCCTTGATTCTGTTCATATACCTTATAGTAATACTGTTAAGAATTTAGGTGTTCTTATAGACTCCAATCTTGCCTGGAGCTCTCACATAGCGGAAGTAAGCAGAAAGGTCTACGGCGCTTTTCAATCTCTCAAGCGTCTGCAAAAGTTTTTGCCTTATCAAACTAAAATAAGTCTTGCTCAGTCTCTCCTTCTTCCACTTCAAGACTATGGTGATGTTTGCTTCCTAGAAGCTACTGAAGAACTGGTCAATAAGCTCGAACGTCTGCAGAATTTATGTATTCGATTCATTTTCGGTTTACGTAAATTTGATCACATATCAGAATTCCGATTGAAACTGAAATGGCTGCCTATCCGTCTGCGACGGGACTTGCACATTCTCTCTCTTCTCTACTCCATTCTACATAATCCATATCCCCAGTTTACCTCCGAGAGCGTTTTGACTTCCTGATTCCAAGGGACCAACCCTGCCGTACAGCTACATCTCTCCTTCTTCGTACCCCTCTTCATTCTTCCAGTCGTTACGACGGGTCCTTCACTGTGCGTGCTGTGCGTCTATAGAACTTACTTCCACATTCCATTCATGCAAGCTCTTCTGTGGATGTTTTCAGAAGAAGAATCAAGGAACATTTCCTATCTTGATTTTATTTAGATATTTATGTTTATGTATATATTATAATTATACATATTAATATTTGTATCGTAAGTACTAAAGGCGCTCGTAGCGCTGTGCGACCGCGGTATTCTTACCGATCACCAAGGTTAAGCAGCGTTCGACTCGGTCGGCCTGAGATGGGTGACCGTTTGTGGCATTTTCATATTCGAGCGTCTCCGTGCTTCGGAAGGCACGTTAAGCCGTTGGTCCCGGTTACCACTTGATGTGGTAGTCGTTAAGCCGAGTTGGAAGCCTTAAAGGCGGCTTGATAAGTTCCAACAGCGGGTGGCCACAAACCTGCCTCCACCAATCCGCACTGGGTCCGCGTGGTGGAGTATGACCTAATCTCTCTCACCTCGATTTGTGAGAGAAGGCCTTTGCCCAGCAGTGGGCAGTATAGGCTGATATTATTATTATTATTATTATAAGTACTAAATATATGTCTTTATTTGAAAATACAGTATTTATTTTATATCATTGTTATTTTCTCTAGACGTTTTATTGTATAACTGCCCTCTTATTCATCTCATCTCTCAACACTCAAAGGTTCGCTGGAAGATAACTCATATTTGAGTTAAGCTCGCCTTTTTGTATACTGCTTAAATGTAAACTTTTTTCACTTCCAACTGTATACAATAAGAAGAATAAAATAAGTATAAAAATCTTTTTAAAAAAGAGGTAAACCGACTTCAAAAAGCAAACAATAAATATTTGAAGTCGGTGCTGGTTGGTGCAGTCGGTTACTTGGCACCGACTTCAAATATTTATTTTTTTGCTTTTTGAAGTCGGTTTACTTTTTTTTTTAAAGATTTTTATTTTACTATTTTTAGTAACGAGTGAATTATTTAGTAATATTTATGTACCGATATTATATTATTTTGCTGAGTTGTACAGTAAGGTACCTACAGGATTAATATAATGACTATAATAACGGAATCTATACATTAGATAGATAGATAATACTTTATTGTTCCACCAGAAATACAAGAAGGAAAAAAAAGAGACAATATTTCAATTGAAAGATAGTGTAACAATGGGCGGCCTTATCACTAATAGTGATCTCTTCCAGGCAACCTTTGGATGGAGAGGATCTAAAGAAAACACAAGATTTAGGGGTGTACTTAGCTCACAGAACATAACAATACACAAATAAATCTATCATAAACTACTTAAATAATATACCTATATATACACAAGTAAAAATAATATACACGCGTCAAAGATAAGTTATACTATTAAGCAACTAGCAACAGCATATAGAAAACATCAGCAAATTTAATTTAATGAATCGGTGATGTAGAACTTTTTCACTTGACCTCTGAATATATGAATAGATGGAGCACTCCTTATAGAAACAGGTAGTGAGTTCCACAGTCGTACGGCTTTGACCGTAAAAGAGTTATCATAAAAGGTGCTAGAGTGTAGAGGCATTACGAGAGCCAAGTTTTCTGATGACCTTAAAGAATACGAGTTGGAAAAGTGAAGGAAATTGAATCGTTCCTTAAGGTAGCGCGGGGAAGACTGACTGAACAAAATATTGTACAGAAGACAGAGGATATGAGTATTCCAGCGAAGACGTATAGGGAGCCACTTGAGCTTAGAATGAAATTGAGATACATGATCATATTTGCCTAAGCCAAATATAAATCTTATACAAAAGTTTTGAAGACGCTCAAGTTTATTTAACTGGTCTTCAGTGAGATCTAGATAGCAGATGTCAGCATAATCGAGAATAGGAAGCAACAGTGATTGTGCTAGAGCAATTTTAGTGGTAATAGGCAGAAAGTTTCGCAGTCTTCTAAGAGAACTTGCTGCAGCGTATAGTTTGCGACTGGCGTCTTGCAGCTGACTAGCCCAACTCATACAGCGATCCATCGTTAAGCCCAAGTTTTTTACAGTTTCACTGTACGGAATCGACACTCCATTAAAATTAATCCGCGGAAGTAAAGTCCAGTCCAACTTTGAGATAAGATGCGAACTGCTAATGATAATTGCTTGGGTCTTAGTGGGATTCACTTTCAGGCCATAGTTTTTGCTCCACTCTGTTATACGAAGTAAATCATTATTGACAGTACTTATACACTCATTTAATCTGTCCAGCGAAGAATGATAATAAATTTGAAGATCATCTGCATATAAGTGGTATGAAGAAGAGATATCATGGGAAATTGAATTAATAAAGATTGCGAAAAGGAGTGGAGATAGGACCCCGCCTTGTGGTACTCTAGCCGACGTGTCACACCATGATGAGAAATTCTCTTCAAGGCGAACCCGCTGCCGGCGTCCATACAGATAAGTGTGAAACCATTCGACCACCGTTGGAGATATGTTAATTGAGCGAAGTACAGCTAAGAGAATGTCAAAATCGACCGTGTTAAATGCATTGCTGAAATCCAAAAATGTAAGCACTGTTAAGTTACCATTTTCCATAGAAAAGCGAATGTCATCGGTGACTTTAACAAGAGTACTTACTGTGCTATGGCCAGGACGAAAACCAGATTGGAATGGATTAAGGAGATTATGACAGGAAAGGAAATTGCTGATTTGTTTGTGAATAAGACGCTCAAAGACCTTAGAAAGAAACGGAAGAATGGATATCGGACGATAGTCAGAGAAAGATTTAGGATTGGGTTTTTTAGGTAAAGGAATTATTTGTGCGTCCTTCCAAATAGAAGGAAATATGCCTCATGTGATGGAATTATTAAAAAGGAGACAAAGGATGGGAGCGATAATGTCGATTAATGGCACTAGCATATTGCGACTTATGCCATCGCCACCCACGGCGTTGGAGGAGATTGACAGTACGCTCTTTTTAACATCACAATCGGATAGACGATTGAAAATAAAAGGAGCGTAGTCTGGAGTTGGTATATTTGAAAGATATTTTAATGTATTTGCTCTAGTTGAATCATCAATATTGGACGAGGAAGAGAAGTGTAAGTTGAGCGAATTAATATTTAAATCAGTTTGAAGAGTATCTTGGCGTGATTTGCCAACTCCAATAGACTTGAGAAATTTCCAGATTTTAGTTGGATCATTATTTTCAACAGATTCATGGATATGGCGGCGTAAAGCGTCCCTACATACCACATTGCAGCGATTTCGCGATTTAATGTACTTCGGGGGTCTGTCCAAGAGCGTGCTCGTCGCGACCCCTGCCAGTCATTATGGCTGCAATCTTGGACCGAAGACGTTCCGCAGTGCGGGCTAGGGCGTCCCCCCGAGGCGACGCGTACCGGCCCGCCCCCGTCGGTACGAATATAGGTGGAAGCGGCGATGGGGGCCGCCACCCATCACGCCGGGCCCGAACTGGCGAGTCGTGGGGTGCAGAGTGCCGAATAGGCACTTGGAATGTAAGAGGTGGTATGGAAGATACGATGCATGAGGTGATTGATGTGATGAAAGAGAGACGCCTGGATGCTCTGTGAGTAACAGAGACTAAGCGGAGGGGCAGTGAAACCTGTGATCTTCCTGATGGAACGATGGCTCTGTGGTCTGGGGTACCGCAGAGCAGTCGTGCCAGCATGGGGGTGGGTATCTTGCTGTCCCGTCGCCTGGCCTCTGGAGTGAGAGATTATGGCCTGTGCGATGCGATACTTCTCTGGGTCCGTTTAAAACTGGGTGTCACTAGAGTATTTTTGGTCGCAGCGTATGCTCCCGTAAGCTCGTCGACACCCCAGGACCTTGAGAAGTTTTGGGATAATGTCAGGGAAGTTCTGGATTTGGCTGAGGCGAACGAAAAGGTGATTCTGTGTGGCGATCTGAACGGATGGGTAGGAACCAGGCGGCAAACTTGCGACGCTGCTCTGGGTCCTTATGGTGATAAGAGAGTGAACGATGCAGGTAAGCTCATTGTAGATGTTTGTTTGGAAAGGGGTCTTCTTGTGTCTAATACGATATTCCAGCACAAGGACATACACATGTATACGTGGAGAAGGAATGAACAAAAAAGCATGATAGATCTGATCCTGGTTGATAACCGTCTCCGAAGCAAACTACAAGATACGCGTGCGTATAGAGACCCCACTCTGGAATCAGACCACTATCTCGTAGTTGCGCGATTTAGTGGTCTGTTCAGGAAGTGGAGGCACTGGCGAGAGCGTATCCCCTTCGGAGACCTTGAAAGAATAAAGGTTAAAAAGTTGCAAGATGAGAGCGTGAGGAGAATGTATGAAGACAGAGTCCGGGACAAGCTTTTGACAGCAGGCTCTTCGGACTCAAATGATGATGAATGCTGGAATAGCCTGAAAGAGAGTTTGGTGGAATCCGCGAAAGAAGTATGTGGTTGCTCAAAGAAGCATATTACAGCAAAAGGTGATGCATGGTGGGATGCGGAGTTGCAAAGCTCCGTAGAAAGTAAGAAGAAAGCGTGGCAGGACTATGTATCTTCTTTGAACCTGAATGCCAGTATGACAGAGATGAGGAAAGAAATATACCGGCAATGCAAGAATGCCACTAAAACTTTAGTGAAAGAAAAGCGTGAAAGAGCCAGTATGATTGAGGAGGAGAGGCTGGCGAAGAACTTCGAGAACAACACCAAACTCTTTTGGAGCAAGGTGAGAAAGGCTCGAGGTGATTCGTCAGGCTCCAGAATGGAAAGGATAAAATCTAAAGATGGTGACATTCTTGCAGACACACAAGCTGTGCTAAACCGGTGGAGTGAATATTTTGGAGAAATGTATGGAGATGACCCGGATGCTGATGCCGCAGACGTGCCTAAAGGCGAGATTGCGGCACCAGAATCAACGGAGGACATCACTATGGAAGAAGTTGAATGGGCGATAGGAAGTATGAAAAACGGTAAAGCTGCGGGAGTAGACATGACATCTGCCGAGATGATCAAATATGGTGGAACATGCGTCCGGGACGCTTTCCGGGCCCTTGCAAACCTTTGCTGAAGGACCGGTGGAGTCCCTACAGATTGGCGCCGCGCAGTCATAGTACCCTTGTATAAAGGCAAGGGTTCACAATATCACTGCGCCAATTACAGAGCCATCAGTTTGATCAGCTTGGCAGCCAAGGTGTACGGTAAAATTATTGAACGGAGAATGCGCGTGAAGTCCGATGGAATGTTGTGCGAGGCACAAGGGGGTTTCAGGTCTGGAAGAGGATGTTCGGATCAAGTCTTCTCACTCCGCAACATCGTAGAGAAGCATCTGGCAGTGGGCCGGAAGGTTTTCTGCGGTTTTGTAGATCTGGAGAAGGCATTAGACAGAGTTGTGCGAAAGAGACTTTGGGACATTTTGCCAGAGTATGGTATAGATGGCACTCTGTTGCGAGCCGTCCCGTCCACTTATGTGGACTGCAAGGCATGCGTACGGGTGGGTGGTAACAGGTCGCCCTGGTTTGACGTTAAAATCGGCGTCAAGCAGGGTTTGCGTGTTGACCGCTAGACTGTTTATAATATATCTGGACAAAAGTCTTCAAAGACTGAAAGCGATGAATGAAGGTGTACAAATGGGTGACTTAGTGGTAAACCATCTACTTTATGCAGATGACGCGGTTTTAATAGCGCCAACAGCCACTGATCTGCAAACACTAGTCACAGTTATGAAAGACGACTGCATGATCAATGGCTTACACTTGAATGTGAAGAAAACCAAGATTATGGTTTTTGAAAGGGAAGAAACCAGAACGAATGTAAGGATTGTGGTTGGTAACGATGTGCTGGAGCAAGTGAATGAGTTTGTATATCTTGGATGCGCCTTCAGTAAGGATGGGAAATACACCGCTGACATAGAGAGAAGAGTGAGTGCAGGGAACAGAGTGAATGGTGCGATGGGAAAGCTACTCGGGAGCCGGCACTTAAGCCATAAGGCGCAGCTGGCCATACATAACGGAGTTCTTGTCCCAACGCTGTTATATGGTAGCGAGAGCTGGGTATGTAAGAAGGAGAATGAAAGTAGGATAAATGCGGTAGAAATGCGAGCTCTGCGGAAGATGTGCGGAGTGAAGCTGACCGACCGCATTAGCAACAGCGTAGTAAGACAGCGAGTAGGTATGAAAGATAGTATCGGTGTAAAGATGAGAAAGGGCATGCTCCGTTGGTTCGGGCATATAGAAAGAATGCCAGAGGAAAGAATGACAAAACAGATATACAATGTGAAAGTGGAAGGATGCAGGTACCGGGGAAGACCTAGACTATCTTACCACGACCAAATAAACCGAGTGTTATCTGATGGAAAAGTCAAGAGTCTCCGTAACCGGCGAGCGTGTATGAGACGAACTATGACAGTCGAGGAAGCCAGAGAGGTATGTAAGGAAAGAACCTGTTGGAACTCTGTACTCTCTGCCTACCCCGCTAGGGATCTGGCGTGAGGTTATAGATAGATAGATAGATAGATAATGTACTTCGCTTTATTTTCATCGCTAGGACGGCACTTGTACTTATGTTTGGCCATCGTTTTTTTGTGCATTATAAGTTTAATGTCCTGAGTGATCCATGGCGCTGGAAGGTGTTTTAATTTGATGGCTCGCAAGGGTGCATGTTTGTCATAAAGTTGGGTTATTAGCGAGTTGAAGTTCATTATTTGGTCATCCACTGACTCTGCATCAGTGACCGGTGACCAATCAATTTTTCCAGCATCACTAAGGAATTCTTCCTGCTTCATACCACTAAAATTGCGCTGAAGAATTATTTTAGGCTTAGCTTTAGGAGGACGGATTTTATATGAGAGAAATATAAGATCATGATACGAGAAAGCATCAGCAGAACATTGACCGTGTTTGGCAACATGCAACGGTGAAGATACTATTACCAAGTCAAGAAGTGAGGGAGTAGAGTTAGGGAAGTGATGAGTAGCACTAAGGGGAAGAATATGTAAGTTACTGGATTTGATGATAGTTTCCAGTGAATTAGTACGGTAATCATGCTTAAGAAGGCAAGTGTTGAAATCACCCATGATGATAGTATGATTATATAAGGGCATGAGATCTTCCAAGATCTTTTCAAAAGATGAGAAATAATTAATGCGAAGAGAAGGGCTGTAATAGGCTCCGAGTAAGATCTTGGTGTGAGATAAACGCACCTCAACAAATAGATGTTCGCCGGCATTTGAAACTAGTGGTTGTGGTGAAGTAGAAATTACAGCATAGGGAATATTTGTTCGAAGGTAAATGGCTACTCCACCACCTCCACCGCCAGTTCGATCGTTACGAATCAAACGAAATCCAGGCAAACAATATGACGAACTAGGAAGGCGGGGTTTAAGCCAAGACTCGGAGACAAGTACAGCGTGAATATTTTTCTGGTTAAAGGACACCTGCATATCGGAAAAATGAGCTGGATTACTTTGGGCATTAATATGAACCACGTTAAAGTTTTTAGGTACATCAGAAAACTGGCTCTCGAGTGTGTCGGCGAGAGTAGGAGTGCTAACAAAGCTCTCGTCACCACTACTATAAGATTCAGAGGATAAAGAATAGTACTGCTAGCATCATCATTAAATAAGCTTTTCATCGTTTAAATTAAAATATGTATGTGATATGTATATAATGTATTCTTTTTCAATATATAAAACAACTATGCAACTTTAAGCACTCCACCTGCCGGTTGTAAGTTGGAATCAAGAAAAAACCACGTTACGCATACACAACATAAATAATTACATAGCGATAGTATAACACAAAGAGTAACAGTAAGAGAAAAAAAAATATGTTAAGAAACAAATAACCTTACAACAATAAATTTATAGAACGGAAAAACTAAACGTAGGTAATTACTAAACACAATGACAAATGATAAATATTATCTATGGTATAAACAAAAAAAATTATAAAAAATGACAAGTAGCAGTTGTCAACGATCTGTCAAAAGTCAATGATTGACAATTATTGTGAGGTTATAACAAATAAACAATACGGTTACGATCTGCGATAAAGTTGTTGATAACTAGGTACTTATATGTTAAACATGCAGTTTACCTAACTAAAGTAAAATAACAGTGAATGTGGGTACAACTAGCTAGCTACAGAAGAATGAAAGCGGGATACAGTGACAAAACAAATCGACAAATCGATCCCAGCATGAAATAATATTACCTATATCAATAAGTATCTACTAAAACATTAAGGTACTACTACTAAAAACTGTACTCACAAAAAATAAGCTACTTAAATACAAGAAAGAAAGATAATTATAAACACAAGAAAAAAAAAGAAAAGAACTACATTCGTGCTGTTTGCCGTTAAGGAGTTCCCTCTTGTATCTTCAAAGTCCAAGGTCCAATGCCAATAACATTATAATAGGACCACCTCAAAACTATACTGAACCCAATGCAAAAAGAATCATCAAAATCGGTTCATAAGCAAAGGAGTTATAAAAAAAGGACAAATTATGAACCTCCTTTTTTGAAGTTGGCTAATATACTGCTTAGTTCTATAGTAGGGTACGTATAGGATTGACGTAATACCCATAATATCTCAATTTACACATGCCTATTGTTTGTCGTTAAGGAGTTCCCTGGTGTATCTTCTTAGTCCAAGGTCCAATGCCAATGAAATTAAAATGGGACCACCTTGGAGTTATACTGAATCCAATGCAAAAAAAAATCATCAAAATCGGTCCAAAATTGACGGAAATATCGCTGAACATACATAACAAAAAAAAAAAACATACATACAACCGAACATAGAACCTCCTCCTTTATGAAGTCGGTTATAAAGGAACAGCGCGGTGACGGACACAGTCTCTCTTCTGAAGCGATAGCTATCAAATCGAGAACAAGTGATCTTAGTGGAATACACCAGCGACCTTAGCAGCGATCAACGGATTCAACGATTTAAAACCAATAATTGGGTACTAGCGAGAGTAGTACTAGTGTGTATTTAGTACTTGTGTGTACTTGCATTCGACTGACTGTTTTGTGCGTAAAGTGCCTATTCAATAAATGAATATATTTATTGAATAGGCACTTAACTTAAGACTTTCTGTTCGGTGAAATAAATATTTTTTTAATCATGAATTGTCTTTTACGACGATAAGGCCTGTCACGCACACTAACGCAGAGTCACAAACTCACCGGCATAAAATTGACACGCTACCGCGGCGATATGCGATGTCTAGGCATTCTTCGTCTATGTTTTCATTAACGATGGGCGATTATTACTAAAAACAATCGAATCATTCGGTTGTTCCGTTTATTCGAATACAATCGAATGACAATCATAATTCTTCGATTGTTGGTCGATTGTTAGATTGATGCTCAGCGTTTCGACCGCGCGCGCGTAACTTTAGTAACGGGTACGCAATCAACAGACGAATCGAACGCACTATCGATTGTTTTTGCATCGTTCAATAGATTTGGATCGGAACTTGCTTTTTAATTTTCCATATAATAATTTATATACATTATACTTATAGAAAATTAATTCCAAAATATTTGTATGAAATATATAATATAATTTACTATTAGTAAATAGGTATACTTATTTTCTATTAATAAATAAGTATGATTCACAAAAAATACTTTGAAATTTGTGGTCTATCATAACGTCAGATCTCCTGCAGGGTAGATTTAGTGATTATAACTACGTTAGATTTGTCTATATTTGTCTATAATTCAGTCGATATTTCCAACCTAAGCCCTTTATCGACACGACGTTCACCGACATCAATTACTGATCAACTAAAAATTATTACTAACAATCGAAACGTTTCCCCCGTGTCAACTATACCCTGCGCGTTAGCAGCGCACCGTCGATTTTCATTCGTTAGTCGATTGTTATTCGATTGTATTTTTGCGAGGACGAATAAATTGACAATCGAATGTGTGTAACTACAATTGTCGATTCATTCGATAGTTTTTTTCGTAACAATCGCCCATCGCTAGTTTTCATCCAATGTTTGTTTTGACAGATTGATGACTGCGCGTGATTCGTTGTCTATGGTGCACGGTTGCGTTTCGTTACACCGTAATGATTTGTTCTTGACATTTGATTTAGTTGTTAATTTATTATATTTTATTGTGTTTATTTTTGCATTCATTATATTTAGATGTTTCACGCTTATTTAAGGTATCAATGCATTTATTTAAATCAAATGTAGTTAACATTGTCTTTAATTCATTGGATGAAATTTCTATATGTCTTCTGAGGTGGTGTAGATCCGAACGCGTTTGGTGAATCACCGTCCGTAACAACTTTTTACTTGCCTGGTTTAGGATCTTAGCGCTTCCTCGTATGCCTTTCTTGGTGGATATCTTGACACACGTAGGAATGAGATTGTGATATCTGCATATCTTCAAGAAATTTAGGGATGTCGTAAATCTTGCGCGCTTAGTCTTCAGATCTTCTAACCGGCGTATTTTATTTGCGATTTCCAGTCCGTACTGGTTCACATACTGAGTTCTTAGATTTACGCGAATATTACACATGAAATAAAACTATTTTTTCGGATTTTATCGCGGTTTTTTTTTTTTTTTTGTTTTTTAAGTTCCCGACGTTTCGAGTGCTTTGCAGCACCCATGGTCACGGGAGGGACTGAGGTGTTAGACGTCCAAAAGGCATAGTTGTTCCGGGGTACCCTCAAACTTCTTAATTATTTTTGTTGGTCGGATCTACGCAGAATAAGCTCACGGTGTCTTGAGGTCTTGCAGTGTTATGCTTGGTTTTGGATTTGATTATATTAATTACCGGATCCCAAGTCGATGGAAGCACCCAGCCATCTTCTGTATTGAAATTAGGATGTTTTTTAATTTCAATAGCCTCGCGGACGATCCTTGGTAGGAATCGGTGTTCTTTCACGAGGATTTGTGGTCTAACAAATCTGATGTTATGGCGGGTGCGGTCAAGGACATGTTCACAGACTGCAGACTTCTTTGAGCGACGGTGTTTTAGGTCAGCTATGTATTCTTTAACCCGAGTTTTTACCGGTCTTTTTGTTTGTCCTATATAAGAGAGACCACATTCACAATCAAGCTTGTATACTCCTGCATCTTGTAGAGGGATGTGACACTTGACAGATGGTAAAAATTGACTGATCATATTTTCGAAAAAATTAACAGTTTCTGGGAAAAGAAAAAAAGAGTCGATTTCGATGAATCATTCATTGTTCCAAAACAACTTAACTAGATTGTCGCGGGATAAACCGCAAAACTTTATTACCGTTTTTCCTGAACTGCAATGTTAAGCTGTGATTACACTTTGCGACCGCGACTCCGACCTGACAGCCTTGAGACGCCATTACAAGGCGGTCAGGTCGGAGTCAGAGTTGGATCCAACTTCACCCGACCGCGACTGCGACCAAGGACGTTTAGTGATCTAGTCATCGTTATGATAAACATCAATGTATCGATATAATATGATACTGTTGTCGTATTAAAAACAATGTGGAAATGAAACATCAATCTTTTATTATGCTTTCTTTATTGTCGATGTATCGATGTATGATTTGAGGTTTTGTAAAAAAAACATCGCTTCGATGGAAAAAAAACATAGATCGATATTTTACAAGTTTTTATTACTTTTTTTCACCCATTCTGGTGCAAAATTTGTGATCCCTTTTTCAAACACTTGCGGACATCTGCATGAGTTGAAATTGAGCATAGAAAGTCGCTTACGATGCAATAATATAGTTCCTTAGAGGTATGTATGCTAACACTACATCTGTTTCCAGCATTGTACTAACCTAAAGCGAAAGCGATACATAAATATTTTGCAATTTATAACGTCGATGTCTTGCCTATTAAAACATCGATCGTTTCACCCTTAGTGCTGAATTCCATGTCGCTGCACGCTACACGTCCATCTGTAAAGAAGCGCGCGTGCCGACTGATCGAAGATAATTATTTCTCAGTCTACCTATTTCTCTATTTTATCCGGACCGGAAAGATGGATTGATATTTGAAAAATGGATCACAAATTTTGGACCAGAATGACAAACAGAAATACGAATAAAAAAAGGGTAATAAAAACTTGTAAAATATCGATTTATTGACACATCGATATTTTTAAAGCGATGTTTTTTTACAAAAGCTGAAATCATACAGCGACAATAAAGAAAGCCTAATAAAAGATTGATGTCTCGATACGTCATCAATCACTTTAATTTTCACATTATTTTTTTACACGACAACAGTATCATGCGAGTATTATATCGATACATTGATATTTATCATAACGATGACTGCATCACTAAATGTCCTTGGTCGCAGTCGCGGTCGGGTGAAGTTGGATCCAACTCTGACTCCGACCTGACCGCCTTGTAATAGCGTCTCAAGGCTGTCAGGTCGGAGTCGTGGTCGCAAAGTATCACGTCTTTACGACACATGAATTCGTTCATAAATTGATATTGGACTCAGGTTCGTCTCCTCTCGAAAAACTATGAAGTAGTTAAAAGCACTCACTGGAAATTGTTCATACAAGTTTGATTAAAACACTCAAACATGATTTCGTGCATAAACCGATGATGCATTCAGGATTGTTTCTTCCGGAGAGAACTGTAACGATGAATGGGCCAGATACGAAACTTTAACGATATCTTACGAGAAGCCTAACACAAAATGAACTGACAAAAGTTTGCTACATACTTAGCTGGCAATGAACCATTTTAAGATATTATTACGCTAGATTACACTCTTTGTCAGGGTAGGTAAAGAAGTTTTAAATCAGAAATATTAATATTTGAAAATCAAACGAACTTACCAAGTGAAGTTTGTTTGTAATTATGTGAGCAGCTTCATTCGACGCGATTTATGTTTAACATGGTGTAGTAGCGCCATATACTGTAGGCCTTGCACGATTGTTTAAATTTTTATATTTTTTTTTTTATTTATTTTTTTTTTCCTCACAGAGCAGTAACTTAATAAGCTTGAGCGACTTCAAAATTTTTGTATAAGGTTCATATTTGGCTTGCGCAAATATGACCATGTTTCTGAATTTCGTACAAAGCTCAAGTGGCTACCAATTCGCCTTCGCCGGAATTCTCATATATTATCGCTTCTATACAGTGTTCTGTTTAATCCGATAACCCCAGCTTACCTCAAAGATCGGTTTGAGTTTCTTCATGAGACACATTCAAGGTTCCTAAGATCATCGGAGAATTTGAAGCTGAAAATGCCGATGCATTCCACAAATTTCTTCGACAAATCCTTTACGATTCAAGCTGTTCGTTTGTGGAATGCATTGCCCATTTCAGTTAGACGTGCAAAGTCGTTGCTTTCGTTTAAAGCAATGGTTAAGCATCACTACTTATCCATAATTTAACTGTTTGCATATTTTTTTTTTATATAATCTTTTTCAGTGTTTAGCTATAATATGTAATAGATTAAATTATAATATGTGTGTATATTTACATAATCAGGTATATAATTGTGTATGTATTGTTATGTGTGTATGTATAGTTGGGTATGTATATATGTATGTATGTATTGTATATCATTAATAATGTACGCCACTAACTGCCACTTTCTATCGTTATTTGTTATTTTCCCAACGGTTGCCTGCAAGAAATTGCTTTCAGCAATAAGGCCGCCATTTGTACTTATTTACTGTTTATAAATTGTTTGTAATTTAATGTTTTGCTGGTGTACAATAAAGTGTACTATTATTATTATTATTATTAAATATTTTTAAGAAAATAATAGTATAATACTACTAACTAAATTGGTAGCACTACGCTACGTTTCAGCATCACCCGCCAGCTAACATTATCACATTTAAATAGGTCTAAAATAAAAAAATAACAACGAAAAAAAAATACAAAAAAGCGGTAAACACTTTTGCACGCATAACTGGCTCCATAATAATTAAATGGAATCAAAAGTGTCCCAAACGTTACCATCCGGTAAAACACAATTAATTCTAAACAAATATAAAAAAAATAAAAATAAAAAAAGGGATTAAAGAAAGAACTAAATGGTATGAAAGATATTAACTTAACTTAAATGAGCACGAACAATACACCAACCAACAAGAAATTAGTTGCACATATCCTTGAAACTTAGATTAAAAAAAAAAAATACTACCATTTTAGGTTTTTGAACGCACTCGATTGATTACGTCAGGGTGACATTTGATGTCAATCTCAATTGACATTACAACATGTTTATGACAACAATTAATATTAGACGGTGGAAAACTGCCTTCGTTTGTTGGTCTATCTATATACTCGACATTGGCAAAATTGTGGCGATCTCCCCACAAAGGCCATAGACAAGAAAGAAGAAGAATATTAGACGGTAGGTACGTGAACACGAAAATAAAAATAGTATAATATAAGTGATGCATAAACAATGCAGAAAGTAAAGTAAGAAGCGAAACAGGAAAAACAAGAGGGTACAGAAGATAGACAACAAAAGAGAGATTACAACCCAATGTGAGTAGTACCTATCAATTGAGATCGATGGCTTATTTTATTGTACCTGCTCGTACGTAAGATAAGTTGACTTATTATCTACGTCTTTTCAGCTCTCCCGAAGTCTCGCCCACGCTCCCACTCGATGATGATCCGTCCGCCTTCTTTGGGTATTTCGCCAGTAAGGGGCCCAACTCATCAGCAGAGGTGATGCGGTGCCGAATTCCATCAGGAGTCTTCAAAAAGATGGAACCGTCCAGCGTCCAGCAGGATCTTACCCCGAAATGCAGACGCGCCTTCCCGAAGATTGCTTGCCTGCTCTTGGTCAAAAACTCCCTGACGGAAATGGAAGATCCCTTTAACTTTGACTTTGCCCTCCAGGTTGAGTGCTTATCATCAGCGCAAGCAAACCCGACGAAAATGGGTCTATGATGATCTCGGCCAGAGACCCCAAGTCTATGGCAACTGTTTATAGAGGACACAGAGATTCTTCAGGCCCATCTTGTTATGCAGTGTATCCAGTATAACGGCCTGGCTGTCCTCCTGTTCCCTTTCAGCAATGCCTAAGAAGAGCAGGGTTTTCCGACGGTGCCTGGTCTCAAAAGTGTCTTCACACACTTATTGATTTGGCCCCGGAGTAGTCCTAACATGCTGAATATGAGCTCCCTGAACGTACGGAATTCTTCAGCTAATTTTGAAACAGTGTCTTTGGCGGGACCTGCATTCTGGATTTGAGCTTCAAGTTCTCCCATCCTCTTCATGAAGCTCTCTTCAAGGCTTTTTTGAGCTGATAGGACCTCATCAAGCTGCGACATGGTGAAATATAGTGAAATGACAACAAGTGAGGTGATGTGCTGGCAAGTGATGCTAATTGGTGCTAGTTCCACATAAACGTGTCACAAATGTGAGTCAATAAATAACTTGCAAATATTTGCCTAATTATTTTTAAATAAAGATGAAAATTTGGAAACACGTCTGTACTTTTTCAACACCTACCCGAAAAAAAAAGCGGTTCTTTTAATTCAGTCGATTTTGACATCCTCATCGGCACCTTGTCTTCTCTCAATATCTCTGCTCCTGTAATTGCGTGGTTTAACTCTTACCTTCGAGGGAGCTCGCAGGCGGTTCGCTCTGAAGAGAACTTCACTGCATGGTGTAATCTTGCTGCGGGTGAGCCTCAGGGTGGCGTCCTTTCTCCTGTTCTCTTCTTCACTTTTATAAAGTCTATCACTAAAGTCATTACTTCTCATTATCATCTGTATGCAGACGACTTGCAGCTATATCGTCACTTTAAGGTTGGGGAAATCAATCAAGCGATTGGCGCCATCAATGATGATCTCGAAAACATCAGTAAGTGGGCGAAATCGTTCGGTCTCTTGGTCAATCCTGCCAAATCCCAAGCTCTCATTATTGGTGGCAAACACTACATGAACGCCCTTAATATAAATCTACAAACACTCCCTTCAGTTACCCTTGATTCTGTTCATATACCTTATAGTAATACTGTTAAGAATTTAGGTGTTCTTATAGACTCCAATCTTGCCTGGAGCTCTCACATAGCGGAAGTAAGCAGAAAGGTCTACGGCGCTTTTCAATCTCTCAAGCGTCTGCAAAAGTTTTTGCCTTATCAAACTAAAATAAGTCTTGCTCAGTCTCTCCTTCTTCCACTTCAAGACTATGGTGATGTTTGCTTCCTAGAAGCTACTGAAGAACTGGTCAATAAGCTCGAACGTCTGCAGAATTTATGTATTCGATTCATTTTCGGTTTACGTAAATTTGATCACATATCAGAATTCCGATTGAAACTGAAATGGCTGCCTATCCGTCTGCGACGGGACTTGCACATTCTCTCTCTTCTCTACTCCATTCTACATAATCCATATCCCCAGTTTACCTCCGAGAGCGTTTTGACTTCCTGATTCCAAGGGACCAACCCTGCCGTACAGCTACATCTCTCCTTCTTCGTACCCCTCTTCATTCTTCCAGTCGTTACGACGGGTCCTTCACTGTGCGTGCTGTGCGTCTATAGAACTTACTTCCACATTCCATTCATGCAAGCTCTTCTGTGGATGTTTTCAGAAGAAGAATCAAGGAACATTTCCTATCTTGATTTTATTTAGATATTTATGTTTATGTATATATTATAATTATACATATTAATATTTGTATCGTAAGTACTAAAGGCGCTCGTAGCGCTGTGCGACCGCGGTATTCTTACCGATCACCAAGGTTAAGCAGCGTTCGACTCGGTCGGCCTGAGATGGGTGACCGTTTGTGGCATTTTCATATTCGAGCGTCTCCGTGCTTCGGAAGGCACGTTAAGCCGTTGGTCCCGGTTACCACTTGATGTGGTAGTCGTTAAGCCGAGTTGGAAGCCTTAAAGGCGGCTTGATAAGTTCCAACAGCGGGTGGCCACAAACCTGCCTCCACCAATCCGCACTGGGTCCGCGTGGTGGAGTATGACCTAATCTCTCTCACCTCGATTTGTGAGAGAAGGCCTTTGCCCAGCAGTGGGCAGTATAGGCTGATATTATTATTATTATTATTATAAGTACTAAATATATGTCTTTATTTGAAAATACAGTATTTATTTTATATCATTGTTATTTTCTCTAGACGTTTTATTGTATAACTGCCCTCTTATTCATCTCATCTCTCAACACTCAAAGGTTCGCTGGAAGATAACTCATATTTGAGTTAAGCTCGCCTTTTTGTATACTGCTTAAATGTAAACTTTTTTCACTTCCAACTGTATACAATAAGAAGAATAAAATAAGTATAAAAATCTTTTTAAAAAAGAGGTAAACCGACTTCAAAAAGCAAACAATAAATATTTGAAGTCGGTGCTGGTTGGTGCAGTCGGTTACTTGGCACCGACTTCAAATATTTATTTTTTTGCTTTTTGAAGTCGGTTTACCTTTTTTTTTAAAGATTTTTATTTTACTATTTTTAGTGACGAGTGAATTATTTAGTAATATTTATGTAGCGATATTATATTATTTTGCTGAGTTGTACAGTAAGGTACCTACAGGATTAATATAATGACTATAATAACGGAATCTATACATTAGATAGATAGATAATACTTTATTGTTCCACCAGAAATACAAGAAGGAAAAAAAAGAGACAATATTTCAATTGAAAGATAGTGTAACAATGGGCGGCCTTATCACTAATAGTGATCTCTTCCAGGCAACCTTTGGATGGAGAGGATCTAAAGAAAACACAAGATTTAGGGGTGTACTTAGCTCACAGAACATAACAATACACAAATAAATCTATCATAAACTACTTAAATAATATACCTATATATACACAAGTAAAAATAATATACACGCGTCAAAGATAAGTTATACTATTAAGCAACTAGCAACAGCATATAGAAAACATCAGCAAATTTAATTTAATGAATCGGTGATGTAGAACTTTTTCACTTGACCTCTGAATATATGAATAGATGGAGCACTCCTTATAGAAACAGGTAGTGAGTTCCACAGTCGTACGGCTTTGACCGTAAAAGAGTTATCATAAAAGGTGCTAGAGTGTAGAGGCATTACGAGAGCCAAGTTTTCTGATGACCTTAAAGAATACGAGTTGGAAAAGTGAAGGAAATTGAATCGTTCCTTAAGGTAGCGCGGGGAAGACTGACTGAACAAAATATTGTACAGAAGACAGAGGATATGAGTATTCCAGCGAAGACGTATAGGGAGCCACTTGAGCTTAGAATGAAATTGAGATACATGATCATATTTGCCTAAGCCAAATATAAATCTTATACAAAAGTTTTGAAGACGCTCAAGTTTATTTAACTGGTCTTCAGTGAGATCTAGATAGCAGATGTCAGCATAGTCGAGAATAGGAAGCAACAGTGATTGTGCTAGAGCAATTTTAGTGGTAATAGGCAGAAAGTTTCGCAGTCTTCTAAGAGAACTTGCTGCAGCGTATAGTTTGCGACTGGCGTCTTGCAGCTGACTAGCCCAACTCATACAGCGATCCATCGTTAAGCCCAAGTTTTTTACAGTTTCACTGTACGGAATCGACACTCCATTAAAATTAATCCGCGGAAGTAAAGTCCAGTCCAACTTTGAGATAAGATGCGAACTGCTAATGATAATTGCTTGGGTCTTAGTGGGATTCACTTTCAGGCCATAGTTTTTGCTCCACTCTGTTATACGAAGTAAATCATTATTGACAGTACTTATACACTCATTTAATCTGTCCAGCGAAGAATGATAATAAATTTGAAGATCATCTGCATATAAGTGGTATGAAGAAGAGATATCATGGGAAATTGAATTAATAAAGATTGCGAAAAGGAGTGGAGATAGGACCCCGCCTTGTGGTACTCTAGCCGACGTGTCACACCATGATGAGAAATTCTCTTCAAGGCGAACCCGCTGCCGGCGTCCATACAGATAAGTGTGAAACCATTCGACCACCGTTGGAGATATGTTAATTGAGCGAAGTACAGCTAAGAGAATGTCAAAATCGACCGTGTTAAATGCATTGCTGAAATCCAAAAATGTAAGCACTGTTAAGTTACCATTTTCCATAGAAAAGCGAATGTCATCGGTGACTTTAACAAGAGTACTTACTGTGCTATGGCCAGGACGAAAACCAGATTGGAATGGATTAAGGAGATTATGACAGGAAAGGAAATTGCTGATTTGTTTGTGAATAAGACGCTCAAAGACCTTAGAAAGAAACGGAAGAATGGATATCGGACGATAGTCAGAGAAAGATTTAGGATTGGGTTTTTTAGGTAAAGGAATTATTTGTGCGTCCTTCCAAATAGAAGGAAATATGCCTCTTGTGATGGAATTATTAAAAAGGAGACAAAGGATGGGAGCGATAATGTCGATTAATGGCACTAGCATATTGCGACTTATGCCATCGCCACCCACGGCGTTGGAGGAGATTGACAGTACGCTCTTTTTAACATCACAATCGGATAGACGATTGAAAATAAAAGGAGCGTAGTCTGGAGTTGGTATATTTGAAAGATATTTTAATGTATTTGCTCTAGTTGAATCATCAATATTGGACGAGGAAGAGAAGTGTAAGTTGAGCGAATTAATATTTAAATCAGTTTGAAGAGTATCTTGGCGTGATTTGCCAACTCCAATAGACTTGAGAAATTTCCAGATTTTAGTTGGATCATTATTTTCAACAGATTCATGGATATGGCGGCGTAAAGCGTCCCTACATACCACATTGCAGCGATTTCGCGATGTAATGTAATTCGGGGGTCTGTCCAAGAGCGTGCTCGTCGCGACCCCTGCCAGTCATTATGGCTGCAATCTTGGACCGAAGACGTTCCGCAGTGCGGGCTAGGGCGTCCCCCCGAGGCGACGCGTACCGGCCCGCCCCCGTCGGTACGAATATAGGTGGAAGCGGCGATGGGGGCCGCCACCCATCACGCCGGGCCTGAACTGGCGAGTCGTGGGGTGCAGAGTGCCGAATAGGCACTTGGAATGTAAGAGGTGGTATGGAAGATACGATGCATGAGGTGATTGATGTGATGAAAGAGAGACGCCTGGATGCTCTGTGAGTAACAGAGACTAAGCGGAGGGGCAGTGAAACCTGTGATCTTCCTGATGGAACGATGGCTCTGTGGTCTGGGGTACCGCAGAGCAGTCGTGCCAGCATGGGGGTGGGTATCTTGCTGTCCCGTCGCCTGGCCTCTGGAGTGAGAGATTATGGCCTGTGCGATGCGAGACTTCTCTGGGTCCGTTTAAAACTGGGTGTCACTAGAGTATTTTTGGTCGCAGCGTATGCTCCCGTAAGCTCGTCGACACCCCAGGACCTTGAGAAGTTTTGGGATAATGTCAGGGAAGTTCTGGATTTGGCTGAGGCGAACGAAAAGGTGATTCTGTGTGGCGATCTGAACGGATGGGTAGGAACCAGGCGGCAAACTTGCGACGCTGCTCTGGGTCCTTATGGTGATAAGAGAGTGAACGATGCAGGTAAGCTCATTGTAGATGTTTGTTTGGAAAGGGGTCTTCTTGTGTCTAATACGATATTCCAGCACAAGGACATACACATGTATACGTGGAGAAGGAATGAACAAAAAAGCATGATAGATCTGATCCTGGTTGATAACCGTCTCCGAAGCAAACTACAAGATACGCGTGCGTATAGAGACCCCACTCTGGAATCAGACCACTATCTCGTAGTTGCGCGATTTAGTGGTCTGTTCAGGAAGTGGAGGCACTGGCGAGAGCGTATCCCCTTCGGAGACCTTGAAAGAATAAAGGTTGAAAAGTTGCAAGATGAGAGCGTGAGGAGAATGTATGAAGACAGAGTCCGGGACAAGCTTTTGACAGCAGGCTCTTCGGACTCAAATGATGATGAATGCTGGAATAGCCTGAAAGAGAGTTTGGTGGAATCCGCGAAAGAAGTATGTGGTTGCTCAAAGAAGCATATTACAGCAAAAGGTGATGCATGGTGGGATGCGGAGTTGCAAAGCTCCGTAGAAAGTAAGAAGAAAGCGTGGCAGGACTATGTATCTTCTTTGAACCTGAATGCCAGTATGACAGAGATGAGGAAAGAAATATACCGGCAATGCAAGAATGCCACTAAAACTTTAGTGAAAGAAAAGCGTGAAAGAGCCAGTATGATTGAGGAGGAGAGGCTGGCGAAGAACTTCGAGAACAACACCAAACTCTTTTGGAGCAAGGTGAGAAAGGCTCGAGGTGATTCGTCAGGCTCCAGAATGGAAAGGATAAAATCTAAAGATGGTGACATTCTTGCAGACACACAAGCTGTGCTAAACCGGTGGAGTGAATATTTTGGAGAAATGTATGGAGATGACCCGGATGCTGATGCCGCAGACGTGCCTAAAGGCGAGATTGCGGCACCAGAATCAACGGAGGACATCACTATGGAAGAAGTTGAATGGGCGATAGGAAGTATGAAAAACGGTAAAGCTGCGGGAGTAGACATGATATCTGCCGAGATGATCAAATATGGTGGAACATGCGTCCGGGACGCTTTCCGGGCCCTTGCAAACCTTTGCTGAAGGACCGGTGGAGTCCCTACAGATCAGTAGTACAAGGGTACTATGACTGCGCCGCGCAGTCATAGTACCCTTGTATAAAGGCAAGGGTTCACAATATCACTGCGCCAATTACAGAGCCATCAGTTTGATCAGCTTGGCAGCCAAGGTGTACGGTAAAATTATTGAACGGAGAATGCGCGTGAAGTCCGATGGAATGTTGTGCGAGGCACAAGGGGGTTTCAGGTCTGGAAGAGGATGTTCGGATCAAGTCTTCTCACTCCGCAACATCGTAGAGAAGCATCTGGCAGTGGGCCGGAAGGTTTTCTGCGGTTTTGTAGATCTGGAGAAGGCATTAGACAGAGTTGTGCAAAAAAGACTTTGGGACATTTTGCCAGAGTATGGTATAGATGGCACTCTGTTGCGAGCCGTCCAGTCCACTTATGTGGACTGCAAGGCATGCGTACGGGTGGGTGGTAACAGGTCGCCCTGGTTTGACGTTAAAATCGGCGTCAAGCAGGGTTTGCGTGTTGACCGCTAGACTGTTTATAATATATCTGGACAAAAGTCTTCAAAGACTGAAAGCGATGAATGAAGGTGTACAAATGGGTGACTTAGTGGTAAACCATCTACTTTATGCAGATGACGCGGTTTTAATAGCGCCAACAGCCACTGATCTGCAAACACTAGTCACAGTTATGAAAGACGACTGCATGATCAATGGCTTACACTTGAATGTGAAGAAAACCAAGATTATGGTTTTTGAAAGGGAAGAAACCAGAACGAATGTAAGGATTGTGGTTGGTAACGATGTGCTGGAGCAAGTGAATGAGTTTGTATATCTTGGATGCGCCTTCAGTAAGGATGGGAAATACACCGCTGACATAGAGAGAAGAGTGAGTGCAGGGAACAGAGTGAATGGTGCGATGGGAAAGCTACTCGGGAGCCGGCACTTAAGCCATAAGGCGCAGCTGGCCATACATAACGGAGTTCTTGTCCCAACGCTGTTATATGGTAGCGAGAGCTGGGTATGTAAGAAGGAGAATGAAAGTAGGATAAATGCGGTAGAAATGCGAGCTCTGTGGAAGATGTGCGGAGTGAAGCTGACCGACCGCATTAGCAACAGCGTAGTAAGACAGCGAGTAGGTATGAAAGATAGTATCGGTGTAAAGATGAGAAAGGGCATGCTCCGTTGGTTCGGGCATATAGAAAGAATGCCAGAGGAAAGAATGACAAAACAGATATACAATGTGAAAGTGGAAGGATGCAGGTACCGGGGAAGACCTAGACTATCTTACCACGACCAAATAAACCGAGTGTTATCTGATGGAAAAGTCAAGAGTCTCCGTAACCGGCGAGCGTGTATGAGACGAACTATGAGAGTCGAGGAAGCCAGAGAGGTATGTAAGGAAAGAACCTGTTGGAACTCTGTACTCTCTGCCTAAACCCCTACTTATCTTTATGATAAAATAACGCATTTGTCAGCTCGGAGACAGTGTTCGGCGCAGCTATCGACACAACGGCACTACACAGCCGCCTTCAGGGGTAGTTTTCGCTACGCTGCGTCCAAATGTTGGAACAACATCCCCCCTCCCATCAGGAACCTGTCAAATAGTAAAGGTTTTAAAACAAATCTAAGAGAATTCCTGTACGAATGCCAGAAAAAGCAAGGACATCTCAAGCACGACAGCAGTATCATATAATAACTTTTACTGACGTAATAATAACTGTGAACTGATCTAATTTATTTTACCTTATCTCGTTTGCCATCCTTTATATGTTGCCGATTGTTCGTCCTCTAACCTTCTTCTCTAACTCATTGGGGAGAGTGGAATGTCAGTCACCCTCTTACATCACTACCTATACCACTAAAGTTCTTATTGTCTTTTAATATATTACTTTTCTATGTTTATTATTATTACTTTGTTTGTGATTGCCAGTGTAAGCAGAGCATCTTCAATTCAATCATCCTTTTGTGTTGTAATAATTTCGCTTTTTTATTATCTGTATTATCTTTTTTTTTTTTTTTGGCTTTCTGTCAAATTCAGTATTGTGTCATATTTTTGTCTGTTTTACTTGTTTTTGTTTTTTAATTTATTTTGATTTTTGTATATTAAAATAATTCTAGGAGTGTATTTAGCGTGACAGCCCGTGGTCACTCCAAGGGCCTTACCAGAATACCAGCGCTGGTTGCTTCAACCAGCATAACGCTGAGGCGGGGCCATATGTGGTACTCATACCTAAATATACATGCTTGATGGCAGTATGATTTATTTATAATTATGTAACTCATTATATTAAGTTAATTGCCATTGTCATTTCATTTTATTGTTTTTTTTTTTTTGTTGTTTTGCTTGTATGTACCACATTAAACGTTTTTCTTTCTTCTTTCTTTCTTTTCTACCCCGCTAGGGATCTGGCGTGAGGTTATAGATAGATAGATAGATAGATAATGTACTTCGCTTTATTTTCATCGCTAGGACGGCACTTGTACTTATGTTTGGCCATCGTTTTTTTGTGCATTATAAGTTTAATGTCCTGAGTGATCCATGGCGCTGGAAGGTGTTTTAATTTGATGGCTCGCAAGGGTGCATGTTTGTCATAAAGTTGGGTTATTAGCGAGTTGAAGTTCATTATTTGGTCATCCACTGACTCTGCATCAGTGACCGGTGACCAATCAATTTTTCCAGCATCACTAAGGAATTCTTCCTGCTTCATACCACTAAAATTGCGCTGAAGAATTATTTTAGGCTTAGCTTTAGGAGGACGGATTTTATATGAGAGAAATATAAGATCATGATACGAGAAAGCATCAGCAGAACATTGACCGTGTTTGGCAACATGCAACGGTGAAGATACTATTACCAAGTCAAGAAGTGAGGGAGTAGAGTTAGGGAAGTGATGAGTAGCACTAAGGGGAAGAATATGTAAGTTACTGGATTTGATGATAGTTTCCAGTGAAGTAGTACGGTAATCATGCTTAAGAAGGCAAGTGTTGAAATCACCCATGATGATAGTATGATTATATAAGGGCATGAGATCTTCCAAGATCTTTTCAAAAGATGAGAAATAATTAATGCGAAGAGAAGGGCTGTAATAGGCTCCGAGTAAGATCTTGGTGTGAGATAAACGCACCTCAACAAATAGATGTTCGCCGGCATTTGAAACTAGTGGTTGTGGTGAAGTAGAAATTACAGCATAGGGAATATTTGTTCGAAGGTAAATGGCTACTCCACCACCTCCACCGCCAGTTCGATCGTTACGAATCAAACGAAATCCAGGCAAACAATATGACGAACTAGGAAGGCGGGGTTTAAGCCAAGACTCGGAGACAAGTACAGCGTGAATATTTTTCTGGTTAAAGGACACCTGCATATCGGAAAAATGAGCTGGATTACTTTGGGCATTAATATGAACCACGTTAAAGTTTTTAGGTACATCAGAAAACTGGCTCTCGAGTGTGTCGGCGAGAGTAGGAGTGCTAACAAAGCTCTCGTCACCACTACTATAAGATTCAGAGGATAAAGAATAGTACTGCTAGCATCATCATTAAATAAGCTTTTCATCGTTTAAATTAAAATATGTATGTGATATGTATATAATGTATTCTTTTTCAATATATAAAACAACTATGCAACTTTAAGCACTCCACCTGCCGGTTGTAAGTTGGAATCAAGAAAAAACCACGTTACGCATACACAACATAAATAATTACATAGCGATAGTATAACACAAAGAGTAACAGTAAGAGAAAAAAAAATATGTTAAGAAACAAATAACCTTACAACAATAAATTTATAGAACGGAAAAACTAAACGTAGGTAATTACTAAACACAATGACAAATGATAAATATTATCTATGGTATAAACAAAAAAAATTATAAAAAATGACAAGTAGCAGTTGTCAACGATCTGTCAAAAGTCAATGATTGACAATTATTGTGAGGTTATAACAAATAAACAATACGGTTACAATCTGCGATAAAGTTGTTGATAACTAGGTACTTATATGTTAAACATGCAGTTTACCTAACTAAAGTAAAATAACAGTGAATGTGGGTACAACTAGCTAGCTACAGAAGAATGAAAGCGGGATACAGTGACAAAACAAATCGACAAATCGATCCCAGCATGAAATAATATTACCTATATCAATAAGTATCTACTAAAACATTAAGGTACTACTACTAAAAACTGTACTCACAAAAAATAAGCTACTTAAATACAAGAAAGAAAGATAATTATAAACACAAGAAAAAAAAAGAAAAGAACTACATTCGTGCTGTTTGCCGTTAAGGAGTTCCCTCTTGTATCTTCAAAGTCCAAGGTCCAATGCCAATAACATTATAATAGGACCACCTCAAAACTATACTGAACCCAATGCAAAAAGAATCATCAAAATCGGTTCATAAGCAAAGGAGTTATAAAAAAAGGACAAATTATGAACCTCCTTTTTTGAAGTTGGCTAATATACTGCTTAGTTCTATAGTAGGGTACGTATAGGATTGACGTAATACCCATAATATCTCAATTTACACATGCCTATTGTTTGTCGTTAAGGAGTTCCCTGGTGTATCTTCTTAGTCCAAGGTCCAATGCCAATGAAATTAAAATGGGACCACCTTGGAGTTATACTGAATCCAATGCAAAAAAAAATCATCAAAATCGGTCCAAAATTGACGGAAATATCGCTGAACATACATAACAAAAAAAAAAACATACATACAACCGAACATAGAACCTCCTCCTTTATGAAGTCGGTTATAAAGGAACAGCGCGGTGACGGACACAGTCTCTCTTCTGAAGCGATAGCTATCAAATCGAGAACAAGTGATCTTAGTGGAATACACCAGCGACCTTAGCAGCGATCAACGGATTCAACGATTTAAAACCAATAATTGGGTACTAGCGAGAGTAGTACTAGTGTGTATTTAGTACTTGTGTGTACTTGCATTCGACTGACTGTTTTGTGCGTAAAGTGCCTATTCAATAAATGAATATATTTATTGAATAGGCACTTAACTTAAGACTTTCTGTTCGGTGAAATAAATATTTTTTTAATCATGAATTGTCTTTTACGACGATAAGGCCTGTCACGCACACTAACGCAGAGTCACAAACTCACCGGCATAAAATTGACACGCTACCGCGGCGATATGCGATGTCTAGGCATTCTTCGTCTATGTTTTCATTAACGATGGGCGATTATTACTAAAAACAATCGAATCATTCGGTTGTTCCGTTTATTCGAATACAATCGAATGACAATCATAATTCTTCGATTGTTGGTCGATTGTTAGATTGATGCTCAGCGTTTCGACCGCGCGCGCGTAACTTTAGTAACGGGTACGCAATCAACAGACGAATCGAACGCACTATCGATTGTTTTTGCATCGTTCAATAGATTTGGATCGGAACTTGCTTTTTAATTTTCCATATAATAATTTATATACATTATACTTATAGAAAATTAATTCCAAAATATTTGTATGAAATATATAATATAATTTACTATTAGTAAATAGGTATACTTATTTTCTATTAATAAATAAGTATGATTCACAAAAAATACTTTGAAATTTGTGGTCTATCATAACGTCAGATCTCCTGCAGGGTAGATTTAGTGATTATAACTACGTTAGATTTGTCTATATTTGTCTATAATTCAGTCGATATTTCCAACCTAAGCCCTTTATCGACACGACGTTCACCGACATCAATTACTGATCAACTAAAAATTATTACTAACAATCGAAACGTTTCCCCCGTGTCAACTATACCCTGCGCGTTAGCAGCGCACCGTCGATTTTCATTCGTTAGTCGATTGTTATTTGATTGTATTTTTGCGAGGACGAATAAATTGACAATCGAATGTGTGTAACTACAATTGTCGATTCATTCGATAGTTTTTTTCGTAACAATCGCCCATCGCTAGTTTTCATCCAATGTTTGTTTTGACAGATTGATGACTGCGCGTGATTCGTTGTCTATGGTGCACGGTTGCGTTTCGTTACACCGTAATGATTTGTTCTTGACATTTGATTTAGTTGTTAATTTATTATATTTTATTGTGTTTATTTTTGCATTCATTATATTTAGATGTTTCACGCTTATTTAAGGTATCAATGCATTTATTTAAATCAAATGTAGTTAACATTGTCTTTAATTCATTGGATGAAATTTCTATATGTCTTCTGAGGTGGTGTAGATCCGAACGCGTTTGGTGAATCACCGTCCGTAACAACTTTTTACTTGCCTGGTTTAGGATCTTAGCGCTTCCTCGTATGCCTTTCTTGGTGTATATCTTGACACACGTAGGAATGAGATTGTGATATCTGCATATCTTCAAGAAATTTAGGGATGTCGTAAATCTTGCGCGCTTAGTCTTCAGATCTTCTAACCGGCGTATTTTATTTGCGATTTCCAGTCCGTACTGGTTCACATACTGAGTTCTTAGATTTACGCGAATATTACACATGAAATAAAACTATTTTTTCGGATTTTATCGCGGTTTATTTTTTTTTTTGTTTTTTAAGTTCCCGACGTTTCGAGTGCTTTGCAGCACCCATGGTCACGGGAGGGACTGAGGTGTTAGACGTCCAAAAGGCATAGTTGTTCCGGGGTACCCTCAAACTTCTTAATTATTTTTGTTGGTCGGATCTACGCAGAATAAGCTCACGGTGTCTTGAGGTCTTGCAGTGTTATGCTTGGTTTTGGATTTGATTATATTAATTACCGGATCCCAAGTCGATGGAAGCACCCAGCCATCTTCTGTATTGAAATTAGGATGTTTTTTAATTTCAATAGCCTCGCGGACCATCCTTGGTAGGAATCGGTGTTCTTTCACGAGGATTTGTGGTCTAACAAATCTGATGTTATGGCGGGTGCGGTCAAGGACATGTTCACAGACTGCAGACTTCTTTGAGCGACGGTGTTTTAGGTCAGCTATGTATTCTTTAACCCGAGTTTTTACCGGTCTTTTTGTTTGTCCTATATAAGAGAGACCACATTCACAATCAAGCTTGTATACTCCTGCATCTTGTAGAGGGATGTGACACTTGACAGATGGTAAAAATTGACTGATCATATTTTCGAATAAATTAACAGTTTCTGGGAAAAGAAAAAAAGAGTCGATTTCGATGAATCATTCATTGTTCCAAAACAACTTAACTAGATTGTCGCGGGATAAACCGCAAAACTTTATTACCGTTTTTCCTGAACTGCAATGTTAAGCTGTGATTACACTTTGCGACCGCGACTCCGACCTGACAGCCTTGAGACGCCATTACAAGGCGGTCAGGTCGGAGTCAGAGTTGGATCCAACTTCACCCGACCGCGACTGCGACCAAGGACGTTTAGTGATCTAGTCATCGTTATGATAAACATCAATGTATCGATATAATATGATACTGTTGTCGTATTAAAAACAATGTGGAAATGAAACATCAATCTTTTATTATGCTTTCTTTATTGTCGATGTATCGATGTATGATTTGAGGTTTTGTAAAAAAAACATCGCTTCGATGGAAAAAAAACATAGATCGATATTTTACAAGTTTTTATTACTTTTTTTCACCCATTCTGGTGCAAAATTTGTGATCCCTTTTTCAAACACTTGCGGACATCTGCATGAGTTGAAATTGAGCATAGAAAGTCGCTTACGATGCAATAATATAGTTCCTTAGAGGTATGTATGCTAACACTACATCTGTTTCCAGCATTGTACTAACCTAAAGCGAAAGCGATACATAAATATTTTGCAATTTATAACGTCGATGTCTTGCCTATTAAAACATCGATCGTTTCACCCTTAGTGCTGAATTCCATGTCGCTGCACGCTACACGTCCATCTGTAAAGAAGCGCGCGTGCCGACTGATCGAAGATAATTATTTCTCAGTCTACCTATTTCTCTATTTTATCCGGACCGGAAAGATGGATTGATATTTGAAAAATGGATCACAAATTTTGGACCAGAATGACAAACAGAAATACGAATAAAAAAAGGGTAATAAAAACTTGTAAAATATCGATTTATTGACACATCGATATTTTTAAAGCGATGTTTTTTTACAAAAGCTGAAATCATACAGCGACAATAAAGAAAGCTTAATAAAAGATTGATGTCTCGATACGTCATCAATCACTTTAATTTTCACATTATTTTTTTACACGACAACAGTATCATGCGAGTATTATATCGATACATTGATATTTATCATAACGATGACTGCATCACTAAATGTCCTTGGTCGCAGTCGCGGTCGGGTGAAGTTGGATCCAACTCTGACTCCGACCTGACCGCCTTGTAATAGCGTCTCAAGGCTGTCAGGTCGGAGTCGTGGTCGCAAAGTATAATCACGTCTTTACGACACATGAATTCGTTCATAAATTGATATTGGACTCAGGTTCGTCTCCTCTCGAAAAACTATGAAGTAGTTAAAAGCACTCACTGGAAATTGTTCATACAAGTTTGATTAAAACACTCAAACATGATTTCGTGCATAAACCGATGATGCATTCAGGATTGTTTCTTCCGGAGAGAACTGTAACGATGAATGGGCCAGATACGAAACTTTAACGATATCTTACGAGAAGCCTAACACAAAATGAACTGACAAAAGTTTGCTACATACTTAGCTGGCAATGAACCATTTTAAGATATTATTACGCTAGATTACACTCTTTGTCAGGGTAGGTAAAGAAGTTTTAAATCAGAAATATTAATATTTGAAAATCAAACGAACTTACCAAGTGAAGTTTGTTTGTAATAATGTGAGCAGCTTCATTCGACGCGATTTATGTTTAACATGGTGTAGTAGCGCCATATACTGTAGGCCTTGCACGATGGTTTAAAGTTTTTATATATATGGCAACCCAACCCCCTCCACTGACAACAACCGAGTCACTAGGAGCACCGTGCTAAGATCGTCATTTTGTTTAAAGGTACAACCATGCAAAGGTAGGTAGGTAATTCATACTACAATCGTAAAGGTATGAAGGGGCGGGAGTTATTTATGAAATAACTAACTGATAACCATTTACGACGGGTGGGTAATGATAAATCGCGTCGAATGAAGCTGTTCACATAATTACAATCGAACTTCACTTGGTAAGTTCGTTTTGTAAGGTTCACCATTATTTTGTAATAATTGTCTCGTTATAAAGCATTTTATTTGGTATTTATAAATTATTTGATACATTAAAACTTACTTCCGGTAACCGTTCACCATTTCTAATAAAATAAATTTACCGATACCTATATTTAAATTAATAATAAACATAATTAATATATTAATACATATGTTGCTATATCAATAAATACTTCATGATGACACATAATTAAGATGGTGAAATGACTTTGTGGTTTTGGTAGAAGGGCATAAAAATGAAAGACTGACGGTGGGACGACGATTTGTTTGGTGAACGGTGGACAGGAAAGACGGTGGAAGTTGTTAGTGTGTTTAAAGTGCGTGTATTGTCAATTGTGATATGTGATATAAAGTGTTATATCGAACAAATATAAATAAAAGGAAAAATCAGAACTATGAAGTGTTTTGCTGCTGACCCTGCTGGCTGTCCTACAAATCAGAAGTGGGATATTAAGCGTTAAAACGCGTAAGTACCCGCCCATATTATCATAATTTATATATTTTTGTCGTTATGTATAAGCCTGGGCTAGTAATCAGCATGATTAATTTAATATCAGCCAGGTAGCGATTCTGTAGAAAATTAATAGTTGATTTATTACAAGTCCTATATTAATGACTTAAAACCCTATAATTTATTCTTATATTTTGTCGAGTATGTAAGTTGTTGAATTTCGACAATCGTGGTTGGAATAATACACCGCGATGCTGAAAATGCCACTACCCCATGCGGTATACTTATTCTCACAAATACATATTTTATACGACCTCATAATTTGATGAGTTATGACCTAGTGAAAAATGGTATCCGTATAGATTGTCTCGTATGTAGATACATGACATGAGACAGGATTGTAATTTATTTAAGAATAAATACTTTTTTGGTTCATAACATGCCGGGTTCGTGTTTTTATATATATATACTTTTCTTAACTTATTATTACCACTTACTATATGGTCAAAATGAACATAATTAGGGTGTTCTGATGAGTTTGGATTTAATCCAACCAATCCAACATCCGGTTTTTGACAAGTTATCATCATTAAACTTTGCTCTCTGATTTTTTAATTTAGTATCTAGTTAAATGTTGTGTTTTAACAGTATAATAGCTATAATTCACAAGAGTTAACCTCACTTTACACAAAGATCAACATCTCGTCATCCTGAACTTGAAACTCACGGATTTCTGCGAAAACTTCTTTGCTGGTGAGACAAACATTTTGGCTGTTAACTTTCGAATTTGAGGAAAATTCAACAGACAAAATAAACAAAGAACACTATTTGTCGAAGGTTCTACTTCCGCATCGCACGGATAAATCAGCTGATTGGTTAACATTTGGCGTTACGTTGGTTGACGTTTGATTCCAGAAGGGTTGCCAATTAATTATAACCATAGACTAGCTGCAATAAATCAACAACAAATTCATTAAAGGGTGCGTTCCAGGTGCAAATTTTTCGACATAGTTTACATCCGCCTCCTTGAGGGAAAGAAACAGTTGCCATAATTGCTGACCCGCTCACACACTGACCTCCCAGTTGGTTCGGTCATTGTATCGGCTGCGATTACTACGAACCCTGTTTCCACTACGAGGTAACTGATTAACGCTAATATTAGTATTGAATTTTTCTTGGAATCAAGCAGACTAAAATGAAGTGTGCTGGATGTATGAAGTCTGCTAAAGATTTAAGCACTGTTAAGTGTACATCTAGCGCTTGCGAGAAGATTTTTTGTACGCTATGTATTAATGTACCTTCTCTCACTGCCGAACGCAAAAAGACTTGGAAATGTCCTGAATGCTGTGCCGGGCTCAAAAAAGGTGGTGATAACAGTCTAACACCGGCCCGTGCTGGCTGCGAAAACTCGAACTTTCGCACTAAGCTGGATAGTTCGGAACCAGAGATAAATCAACTGACAGAACAGTTGCGTTTGTTAACCATTGAGTTTACTTCTGTCAGGACTACAATGAACGAACTTATGCAATCCCTAACATACACCAATGAAAAAATGGACGACATCATGGTAAAGATGGTTGACACAGATGCGCGATTGAAGTATTTAGAAAATCGTGACAAAGAAGTGGAATCCTTGCAAGTTACTGTAGCTCAACTTCAGAATGAGATAAAAACTCAAGTACAGCAGAGTCTTAGAAACGAAATCGAAATTGTTGGTGTTCCCGAAAATGCTAATGAAAATCTGTACCACACAGTACTTTTGGCAGCTAAAAAGGCTGGGTTTGAGATGGAAAATAAAGACATAGACTGGATTACCCGCGTGGGACCTCGCCGGCCACCCGTGACCATAGCCCTTCCTGAAGATGGGCTCAAAATGCCTCGTCCAGTGGTAGTGCGACTTCTCCGTCGGTCACATCGCGACCAATTCCTCAAAGCCTTAAAATCACGGAAAAATTTGAGCAGTGCTGACTTAGAAGTTCCTGGCTTTTCCCGAAAAGTCTATTTTAACGAAAGACTCACGAAAGAAATTCGCATATTGTTTCGAGATTCAAGAATTAGAGCCAAACATAATGGTTACTCCTTTTGCTGGAGTAACAACGGAACTATTTTTATTAGACAGCAGGAGGGGAAGGGAGCAATCCCAATATTGTCATTCAAAGATCTGGACAAACTTTTTCCGCCTTCTACAATCTCCCGTACTTCATAAGTTTTTGTTTGGTATAGCTGGTGCTCTCTCTAAAAGGGCAGGTATGGCCTTTATTTATAGTACTAATATGCACATTTCCTTTGAGTTTATAATCATAACAACCGCGCTACTATATTTTATTTATATATCGTACGTTAACACGGCCATAACACTGGGTAATATTATGTTAAACCTTATAGTTATATCTAAGGATAATTTGTTGAGTTCTTATGCCACTAAATCCCTGTATTTGTACTCCTGTTTTTGTGTTGTTTACGAATATGATCTCTCACGGTGCCTTTTGTTAGATATTTTTACAACGCTTGTGCTGTATGGAGTTTTGGATAGACATATTTTACTTAAATGATTTTTATTGATAACTTAGGACTAGAATTAGATTCTATGATAATAAACTGCGAGACCATACAAGATGCCGAGAACTGCAAGCAAATGTTTGCACCGGAACTAAACTTTAAATTACTCTCATTAAATATTCGGAGTATACACAAGAACTTTGATGCTCTAACTGTGGCCCTTAGGCGTTTAAATATACCATTCGACATTGTGATTTTAACTGAGTGCTGGCTTTGCGACTCTGTCATTGTTCCAGAAATACCTGGGTATAACAAATATAAAACAAATAATAACAAGAATCAGAATGGCGGGGTTGTTGCATATGTCAAGGATATTTGGAGTGCTACTGTTTCGGAACCCCTTATAGATGATGCCGATTGCCTCACTATAGAAATTCCTCAAGTTATTAATATTTTAGGGATATACCGCTCACCCTCTTTTAGAAATCTGGAGTATTTTCTTTCTTCTCTTGAAAGTTATATAGACAACACGAACCGATTACCTTTTATTGTTGCCGGTGACTTGAATGTAAATATAATATATACATTCAGTAGTCCACAAAACCTAGAATACCAGTGTTTCATGGCCGAAAAAGGCTTTCTTCCAGCTATAACGAAACCTACCAGAGAATCATCATGTCTCGATCACATTTACATTAGAAACACCCGCGGTTATCATGGAGTACTGGGAGTTGTTTGCCAAGTTGACATAACCGACCACTACCCTGTTATGATTGGGTTAAACCTTGAGGAGCATAAACCATGTCGTCCAAATCGCAATTTTATTAAAAGGGATTATGACGCAATTAAAAAACACCTCAGTAGGCTAGACTGGTCTACTGTACTAAGTAGAAGTGATTTAAATGAGGCCACTGAAACTTTTACACAACTTTTATTAAACGTGTTCGCAAAACATTCACATGTAGTTAAAATAAGTAGATCTAAATTTAATTTAAAGCCGTGGATAACTCCAGGTCTAATGCGATGCATGAGGCACCGTGACTGGTTACACCTACTTGCAAAAAAAGATCCATCAAATAAAATTACTAATATTACCTACAAACGTTATCAGAACTTTTTTGTTAATTTATTAAGAAAACTTAAAACAGATTACGA
The DNA here is from genome assembly GCA_905147815.2 of Phalera bucephala. Lineage (NCBI taxonomy): Eukaryota > Metazoa > Arthropoda > Insecta > Lepidoptera > Notodontidae > Phalera > Phalera bucephala. The sequence continues at coordinate 2,373,497 of CAJHXA020000005.1, forward strand.
GGACAAAATAATAAGTGCAAGCAAAAATAACACGAAAAAACTCTGGCGATCCATTAAAGACATTTGTAATTTGAACCATCATAACAAAGAACCCACAGATCTACTTACGGCGCGAGGTGGTCTTGATATGAGCCAATCTGTTGACCTTATAAATACACACTTTACAACTATAGGGCAAAAACTAGCAGCTCATATCCTATCAAATATTAATAAATCTGAATTGCATCTCGCAGGGAGAGTACGAGTTAAAAATTCCCCGAACGACTCTTTATTTTTGAGCCCAATAGATGGTGAGGAAGTCAAATGCCTTATAAACAATCTACAAAATGACAAGGCCCCTGGAATTGACTGCATTGGAAATTCTCTCATTAAATATATAAAGAATGAAATATTAACTCCTATCACGTACCTTTTCAATCTTAGTCTCTCAAGTGGAATCTTTCCAAATGCTTGGAAAATCGCCACTGTATGTCCAATTTATAAGAGTGGGCCAAAGGATTCTTTTGAAAATTACAGACCGATCTCACTTTTGACAACTTTTTCCAAATTGCTGGAAAAACTTGTCAGTAGTCGCCTTGTGAGTTTTTTAGAAATGCATAACTTAATATCTTCTAATCAGTTTGGCTTTCGGAAAGGGAAACGTACGGAAGATGCAGTAACACAACTTATAACTGCAGTGTCCTCGCATCTAGATAATAAACGATGCTGTATTGGTATCTTTTTGGACCTAGCAAAGGCCTTTGACACCGTTTCCGTTCCGATACTTCTTAGGAAACTTGAGGGTTCAGGAGTTCGTGGAGTCCCTTTGCAATGGTTTAGAAGCTACTTGACGGATAGAAAACAGTGTGTAAAGATAGGACAGACCACTAGTAGAACAAAAAGTATTCGATTTGGTGTACCGCAGGGAAGCATTCTTGGTCCAACTCTATTTCTATTGTATGTCAATGATATTCATGACATTCTCAACATAAATGCCGAGATTGTATCTTATGCCGATGACACTGCATTAATTTTTCATGGCCCTACTTGGCCTGCGGTATGCTCATCAGCTGAACAGGGTATGGGACTGGTTTCTCACTGGCTACAAAATAACCTACTCACTCTTAATAAAACGAAAACAGTATATTTATGTTTCTATAAAACTACTGCAACCGCGCCGAAAACCGAAACGATAATCAAGATCCACAGGAAAAATTGCAAGATGCGGCCCTGTGATTGCGATACCTTACAACGTACAACGTTCATAAAATACCTTGGTATTCATATGGACGAGAAACTTACTTTCCAATTGCATACTGAGATTCTTTCGACCCGAATTCGTAAGGTTATAAGCGTAATGCGAGTTTTAAGGAATGTGGCATGTTTTGAGACACTTAAAAGCGTATACTTTGCTCTCTGTCAGTCTTTAACTACCTATTGTCTGATCTGCTGGGGTGGTGCTGCAAAAACATTTATGATCCGACTTGAAAGAGCACAAAGATCTGTACTAAAAGTTATGCTTAAAAAACCGTACAGGTTTTGCACTAGAAGCCTTTACAAAGACGCCGGAGTACTAAATGTGCGTCAGCTCTTTATATTAAAGACCACAATCTCAGTGCACAAATCCGTGATCTCTTCGTGTGATTACGATTTATTGCGAAGTCACAGAGTCTTTCGAATTGCTACTCCATCCACGAAGAGTAGGTTTGCACAGCGCCTTGGCATGTTTATGAAATTGCATATTTATAATAAGGTGGTCCAGATCTGTGACATTAAAAGCAAAACTGTGCCTGAAACTAAACAGGTGATACAAAAATGGCTCAGTTCTTTAACCTATAACGAAACTGAAAATTTATTAAATATTGCGTGTTAGATAAGTCTTTACGTATGTATGTGCGTGTATATGCATATGTGTGTATGTATACGTATATAGTATGCATGCGTATGCGTGAATGTATGTGGGTATAGATAATATATTCATCGATTTTGTCTGCCTTGAATATTACCTTTGCCTAGTATAACTGGAAATCAGGTTTCCTCGATACAGGCTTGCCTAGTGAGGAAACCAACGGTTAAATTGTTTTTAGGGTAAAATTAACTCCCTGCAGGACATGGGGGCGTGTTTTAGAGTTAAATTTTAACTTTGTTGAATAGAATTAAGTTATTGTAAGCAATGCACTATGTTATGTTCTGCAGCAATAAATATTTTTTCATTTTTTTTTTTTCAATGACTAACCAAACTCCTTTTGTGTTTTACGAGGAAAATGAACGAAGTTGATAAAAGCAGTCGCGACGTAACCCCGGTCCGCGACTCATCCCGTCGGGACCCGAGCATCATGAGGCGAAGTCGATCACGCAGCCGGAGCTACACAGGCAGGTGGTCTTGTCGACGAGCACGAAGCCGCAGCCGTAACAGCAGTCGGTGGCGGGAGCGAAAAACGAGAACTAAAGCGGGAACGAGAGCGACTTCGCCGCATGGAGCGCGATCTTCACGAACAGCCGGAAGAAGACAGTCGAAGACGACACAGCCGTTGGTCGACGACGACAAGAGCGGGAATCATAGCAGAATTAGCCGCAACGGGTATGGCGTGCAGCGGCGAGAGAAGACTGAACAATAGCATATGGAACCTGACGGGGAATTAACATTGCGACGGTCACGTTACCCTGTATTTTCTGGTAAGGATGTTATGGATATTATTCAGTCTCTTAAAAATGACGCCTCGTCTCGGCCGACTGTGCAGAGCATACTAGGAGGTAGTAAAAATTTGGATCATTAAAATATTCTGCTTGGATTTGACCCTTTCAAAAAGAATTAACGTATCAATGTTTGGAATAATGGGGTCAATGAATATGTTTCTGCCTACGGTTGAGACGAAAGGACAATCGTACATTTTGCGATGCAGCTGCAGGGACTGGCCAAAACCTGGTATGAAAGCATAAATTCTATTGTTTACATTGGCGGAATGGCGTGGAAAACTTATGTACGCTTTTCCCTGGGAACGGAATTGTGGCCAGGCCCTGGAGGAAATGCTTAAATGTCGTAGTAAGTTTGGCGAATCAATTGAAGTGTCATTTTTATGTAAAGCTCCCTTTGTTGAAACAATGCTAGAATACCGGCAAAACGTGATGTTGACTGTATAATACCGTGGATTATCGGTGATAAAACTTCAAAATCAAGTGCGTTAAGTTTGAGGTGCACTGAACAGGACCAATTATTACGGTTTCTATTAAGCAATAAAGGAAGTTATAATAGTTGCCGTTTAAAAATAGAAATAGTTAGTTTAGCGTTAAGGAAAATAATTGGTCACAGCCGAAAACAGGATTGCAAATATTATTTTTATTGTAAGGATAAAGGACATTTTTACCAGCGGTGCCCAAAAGTTGCTAAAATATAAATGGTGTAGCAAAATAGGACATAAAGTAGAAGCATGCTTCGCGATGGATACACAAATCATTACCGATAATGCACAAAAGATAATGTGTATTTCGAATTCCAAGCTCCGTGCCATTAAACTTGAAAATCGATTTTGTAAGTGCATCCATTTCTTGTAGAGTAGTGACGGAGCATCTTTTAGAGAAACCCTTATTAATTGGCCAATCTTTTTCGGAACAACCACATACAGTTGCCTATATGGATTCAAGTAGATTAGTTTGCGATGATCGAAAGTGACGCCAAGCCAGGATTCAGTTGTATCGACGTCGTTATTTGGTTAGAGTAAGGATTAGTAGACATGTTAGGTCGTATGGTCCCGCGAGTACCAGGGCTTCAACAAAGCCAATATTTACTGGATGTGTGTTCGTAATTTTTTCGGGTCACGGTAGTGTTATGTCAAGGATGGAAATGTAGCTGTAACAATTACGCCTTGCTCAATGCCTTGTTCCCTTCAGAGTAACGCCATTTTTTTTTTTCGTGTTGAAAGAACCGAAGTTGTAAATTGTCTTGCCACATTCCCTGCAGTCAGTTCGATATCGAATGATCTGCTTAGTCATATTGGTGTTGAACTGATGTATATCGGAGAATCCGTGTCGAATGTTCATAAACAAAAACTATTGAACTTGCTCCAGCGTTTCAAAAACTGTTTCGTACATCATCTATCAGAATTATATTGTATAGATACTACGTAGGTGGTACGTAGGTACGGTTGTAGGTGGGTTTGCACAATCAGCGTCTCCCCTTACTAAGTTACTGTAGAAAGTCACACCTTGGGAACTAAAGAATTCCCATGAGATTTTTTTTTTTCCTTTTTTTACTTTTAAGGTAGTCCAATTGATAGGCCAGTGTTGGTCATTTTAATCCTGGGGCAGAGACCAAACTCCATACTGACACCAGTAGGATTGATGTCGGCGGAATCTTACTGTAAAAAAAAATGTCGGGGAGTGAATCTTATAAAGAAGTGGAATATTATAGTTGACAGCAAAACTGCAGAAGAAAATGATTTGTGCTTATAGGAGTTGTAGACCTTGGCATTTTTTTTGCCGAGGTTAAAAAAATCAAGTTTTTCTATTAGGCATCATTAAAATAGTCACAGATTGCAGTGCTCTTTGGCCAACTTTCCAGAAACGTGATTTAGTACCGCGAATAGGACGGTGGTTGGCTAACGCTAACATGCCTATCAATTAGTTTAAAAAGGCAATTAAAACTAGACTCTGTAAGAAAGGGTATTACAAAATTTCGGATTATCTTGACGATAAAACGGATTGGGTTTGAGCAGTTCCTCAATCAGCAACATTAATCAATGATGTATAATACAATTTTGAAAAACAAAGAAAAATGGTTATCAGAAAGGCCAAACAAATTAAATTAAAAGCCTAGCCCTCTGAGTTTCTCGCCGGATCTTCTCAGTGGAGGCCGCGTTCCGATCCGGTAGTAGATGGAAAAAAAAGTAATATTACTTGTAAAAGACCCTCCTTTTACACCCTATAGCTAAAGTTGGTAAACCATTTCTCACGCTACACATTGACCACCTTGGGCCATTTGTTAAGTCTAAGCTGAAGTATACTCACATTATTGTGGTCTTGGTCTCTTTACTTAGTTTGTTTTTTTTAAACCTGTTAGGAATACTGGGACACAAGATGTGATCAATAATTCGGAAACAATTTGTGACACGTTCCGAACTCGTCACAGATTGATACTGCTTTACGCAATGCCATACAAAAGACAGCTGAAACTGAAGTAATTTTTGTCCGCTCAATAGCAAGCAAAGTTAGCCCAAAGATGAAAGAGATATCAGGCGGTTCCAGTCGGGAATTTGAGGATTTGGCAACTATACAAAATGAAGTTAAGAGTAGGATAGATTAGCAACGGCTAATACCAAAACAATATTATGACAAAGTCAGGGTGACTTGGTGAAAATCACCAAGACAGCATTTCGGAACCAGGGAAAGAGCTCTAAGCTACTTCGATTTTATGAGGAACCTTACTAAGTGGTAAAGGTTCTTGGTAAATATTACAAAGGGGCTCCAATGCCTATATTCGAGGAAATCAGAGGTAGGCATAGGACTACTGTAGCCAGTAATAAAATGAAACCGCTTAAAAAGTCGATAAAGAACATGATGATGAGTAAGGTATGGGTTATGAGTAATTATGAGGAAATGATACAATAACTGAATAGTAGATTCAAGTGATGTATAGTGTAAATATATATGTGCAGGCTATGTCGTAAATAACGCAAGACCTGGAAGTAGATTTTTTTTAAATGGGTAACTGAATTGATTCCGACAATTTTTAATATATTTAACATTTTTTTTTTAATTTGCAAAATGTTAGTTATAGCCCACTGAAGGAGGAATAGTCCTCCTTCAGTGGGCTATAACTAACTAAATTTATTCGTGTTTCAAAGCAATATGGAGATTAAAAAAACCAATTTTTAAAACAAAATTTCGCACCCGTTTCATTGTTCGCGCACGTATGAGTTTCATTGTTAATTGGGGTATAAAAGTGCTTCAAAAGAGGTCAAAATAAACTTTAAATTTGGAAGTTTGGTTTTTGTATTGAGTTTGTGAAGCAATTATCTAATCGGAGTGGATGGGGTCTTTTATTATTTACGATGCACCTTGTATATGCATATATATTATTTTTGTTTTATACTTATTTTTTAATAAGTTGGGTTGATTTATTTAAACTATTTACAATAATGAAATTGGTTCGCTAAACGAGTGTTAAGTAGATCATTACAATTGTTAAAGTCAACATTTTTGATGCCTCTTGTAAAAAAAAAATACAATAAATATTAAAGAAAGTTAAATGTCGTAAGCAACGTATGTAAAAACAAGTGCTTTAAGTGCGTATATGTAAATGAATTTTTCAAGGTGCTTAGATTAAATTGTCTCAGGTAGTTTAAGTGACTGATGCCTGGAGTGAATTTTTCAGGTATTGGCACTATTGGTTCTTGGAGTGAATTTTCCAAGGTATTAGAAAACCCTCGGAGTGAATTTTTCGAGGTCCTTAGAGTGAATTTTCTAAGGTTGATTAAGTGACATGCATGAATTTTTCAGAAATCAGTAACTAGTTCTTAGATTGAACCTTTCGAGGTAGAGCAAGTAGTGATAGTCACGTATTATTTATTAGAGGACAGACATGAATTGTATAAATTAACTATTTGTGATTAGTATTTTGTTCTAGTTAATAAATTCATGGTACTAAAAGGCCAAGTGTAAGGTTTCACCTGATACGTATATGGGGACATACACGAGTTCAGGATGGACGAGTGTAAGGTTCACCATTATTTTGTAATAATTATCTCGTTATAAAGCATTTTATTTGGTATTTATAAATTATTTGATACATTAAAACTTACTTCCGGTAACCGTTCACCATTTCTAATAAAATTTACCGATACCTATATTTAAATTAATAATAAACATAATTAATATATTAATACATATGTTGCTATATCAATAAATACTTCATGATGACACATAATTAAGATGGTGAAATGACTTTGTGGTTTTGCTAGAAGGGCATAAAAATGAAAGACTGACGGTAGGACGACGATTTGTTTGGTGAACGGTGGACAGGAAAGACGGTGGAAGTTGTTAGTGTGTTTAAAGTGCGTGTATTGTCAATTGTGATATGTGATATAAAGTGTTATATCGAACAAATATAAATAAAAGGAAAAATCAGAACTATGAAGTGTTTTGCTGCTGACCCTGCTGGCTGTCCTACAGTTTGATTTTCAATTATGTGAGCAGCTTCATTCTTTGCGATTTATGTTTAACATGGTGTAGGATGTTTACAGCGACGATTGTAGAGTGAATCTCCAATAAAACAATGCACCTATATGGAGCCATAACACTCCAGGGTTGAAGGTAAGTATACAAGCAGGTATTTAAGAATAAACATTTTATTATTAAGTGATAACAAAGGTTTATTAATTATAACCGAGCGGAATCTAGTAATAATTCTGCAAACTCGTTACAGTTTACAATTTCTTTGTTGTAAAAGCGAGCAAAAGCTGACGAAGATTCAGACCAACCGGCAGTCCTTTTAATTACTTCTATGCTAACGCCCAATTTATTTGCCTTTGATGTGGCTGCATGACGTGTACTATGCGCACTGAATATCTATGCCACTTTCTTGCAGGGTATCTTTTAACCAATTGCTATAATGGTTTGAGAACTCACGCTAGAATGTGGTTTTTTAAGACTAAGGAATAACCTACTGTTGTTATGGTTACGCAGGTGTGTTGTTTTATTTAAATATGTTTGTAAACATCGAGCCGGACAGATCTCTGGCCGCGAATTATAAAATGGAAGCCTCAAAAGTGACTGTAATGTGTTTACGAATGCAAGGATTGTGGTTGGTAACGATGTGCTGGAGCAAGTGAATGAGTTTGTATATCTTGGATGCGCCTTCAGTAAGGATGGGAAATACACCGCTGATATAGAGAGAAGAGTGAATGCAGGTAATAGAGTGAATGGTGCGATGGGAAGGCTACTAGAAGTGACGGACGATTTAGCGCAGTGGTTAAGAGCTTAAGCCGCTCCGCCCACTGTGTCTAATAGTCGCGGGTTCGATTCCCGCACGGGACAAATCTTTGTGTGATCCACAATTATTTGTTCCGGTCTGGGTATTTGTTTGTGAATTTTCATGTTTGTAAACGCACCCACGATACAGGAATAAATCTTAGTGTGGGGCTACGTTTTTTTTTAAAATAAAAAAAAATAAAATAAAATACTTGGGAGCCGGCACTTAAGCCAAAAGGCGCAGCTGGCCATGCATAACGGAGTGCTTGTCCCAACGCTGTTATATGGCAGTGAGAGTTGGGTATGTAAGAAGGAGAACGAAAGCAGGATAAATGCGGTCGAAATGCGATCTCTGCGGAAGATGTGCGGAGTCACGCTGACCGACCGTATTCGCAACAGCGTAGTAAGAAAGCGAGTAGGTATGAAAGATAGTATCGGTGTAAAGATGAGAAAGGGTATGCTCCGTTGGTTCGGGCATATAGAAAGAATGCCAGAAGAAAGAATGACAAAACAGATATACAATGCGAAAGTGGAAGGATGTAGGTGCCGGGGAAGACCTAGACTATCTTACCATGACCAAATAGACCGTGTCTTAGCTGAAGGGCAAGTCAAGAGTCTCCGTAACCGGCGAGTGTGTATGAGACGAACTATGAGAGTGGAGGAAGCCAGAGAGGTATGTAAGGAAATATCCTGTTGGAACTCTGTACTCTCTGCCTACCCCGCGAGGGAGCTGGCGTGATGATATAGATAGATAGATAGAGAATTTATCCATGCTTTTATGCAGCCGTCGTACTGTTTATAAGTATTATTTGACAAAGATGCCAACATTATTTCTACTGATTTAGGTGACAAAAATTTATTCAGTAAAGTTTGCCGGATAATCTCGCGGCAACTAGTGTCAGCGTACGATGCAGGCTGTGAGCAGATCTGTAAAGAGATTTTAGCAAGTTACTATCAGGGGGGAAATAAATAATAATAATAATAATAATAATAATAATAGTATTTATTTCAGTTCAGGTTTACAATTTAATCTTTAATTGTGGCCAAGACCTCCTTTTAAGCAAATAATGCCTGTGTTAGGAGGCTCTGCTCTTCACATATGAGGTTTCATTAAACTGTAATAACAATTATAGTAAGTGCATAACAAGTAGTAGAGTGAGTGTGTACATTGTAGGTAGGTATGTGCGCGTGCCTGTGTGCGTGTGCGAGTGCGTACGTGTGAGTATGTATGTGTGTGTATGTGTAGTGAGTGTATGTGAGAGAGAGAGAGCTCTTGAGAGTGAAAGAGTTAGTGTGTGCTATACGAATATGAAGCCAAAAGTGATAAAAATAGACCCAATTGTCTGTATTGTTATTAATATTTAGATCTAATTGTAATTTTTGTTACTGTTGTAAAACGTTTTCTATTTCATTATAGGTAAGGGGTAAAATCCATTTTAGCATGTTATTTTTTACTTCAAAATGTTGTTTGTCAAATATGTTAAGCTGTTTGTTTATGATATTATATAATTTTGATGAACGTGTCTTGTACTGTATGGAAGCAAATCGTGTTTTATTGTGCGGAACAATTGCTACATTATGTTTCTTTCTTTTCTGTTTTACCCTAGTATCATAAGGTAAGTTTTTGTGTTTTTTTAGAATTGTATACAAAATATATAACTTCCTAACTGAGAGCAAATTACTTAAGTTATATAAATTTTCAGTGGAGAATCTAATATTTTTAAAATACATAACTTTGATTGGCGATCTTTGTGCTCGCTCAATTTCAATAAACTTGGTCTTGGAGGTACCACCCCAGACCGGGATGCAATAAATCAATATGGACTGTACTAACGCTACATAAATTTCATTGAGAAGATTTCTTTCTTTTTTATCTTGTTGTGCAGGAACAACATGTCTCAATACGCTAAACATATATATTAGTTTCCTTATTCTGCAACTAACTTTCTCAATCTGCGGGTACCATGATACATTTTCATCCACCACGATGCCTAGGTATTTAGTTTGTGCAACTTTTTTAATTGAAGGACAATTGCAGTTTTTATTATTAGGATTTTGGCACACATGTATTTTTATGTGAAATTGACTAGAGGGCTGTGTTCGTTTATTTATTGAAAAGCACATAAAATTTGTCTTTGAAGTATTCAGCGTGAGGAGGTTAGAATTTAACCAGTTAGAGACCAACACCATACCGGTTTCGACACTACTTTTAACTTGTTGCCAAGAACTCCCTGAAAATACTATGGCTGTGTCATCAGCGTATGAGAAAATCTTTGCTTCCTTTATTTTTAAGTTACACAGGTCATTGATATATATCAAAAATAGTGTCGGTCCCAATACGCTACCCTGGGGAACGCCATATAAAACTTCAGTGTCGCCACTTATAGTTTGACCAATTTTTACTCTTTGCTTACGGTTTGCGAGATAATCTTTGAAAAGAGCTAGTGGAGTTCCTCTAATTCCTATGTTTTCGAGTTTTTTAAGAAGAATTGGGATGGAAACAGTATCGAATGCTTTTTTTATGTCCAAGAAGATTGATAAACATTTTTTTCCCTTATCCAGCTGTTCTACTATCTCTGCACTCAAAGCAGTCACAGCATCCTCAGTGGACCTCCCTTGTGTAAATCCAAATTGTGACGCAGATAAAATGTTAAACTTATTTAGATATTTAAGAAGTTGAGAATTAAGTATTTTCTCTAAAATTTTCGAAATGGAAGGTAAAATTGAAATTGGTCGGTAATTTTCAACATTACCTCTATCCCCACCTTTGTAAATCGGTATTACCGTAGACCTTTTGAGTTGTGCCGGAAAGACACCCTTTTCGAGGCAGATATTAATGAGATGCGTGACAACAGGGACAACTTCACTTCTGACATGCTTTAAGTATTTGGTTGAGATATTATCCCAGTCTGGCGAGCTGTCCGATTTTAGGTTCATTAATATGTTATCAACTTCGGCTTCGTCCGTATTAAGTAAAACAAATGAGTTTGGTTGAGTATGTAATAAAGTCTGATTTAAGTTAGAATGAATTTTTTGGGCTAGTTCTTTGGCAATATTAGTAAAATAATTATTTATGTAGTTAACTGACTCTGAAGGACATGATTTTATATTTAATAATTCAGTACTATGTTGTATGTTTCCGGTATTGTTAGAATAAGTTATATTTTTTATGGTTTTCCATAATGTTTTATTATTATTTACTGATTTAACTATAAGTTCCCTTTCGTACTTTCTTTTTAGTTTTTTTATTAATTTGTTACAGAAGTTTCTGTACCGATAATAAGTTATTTTTAAAGTTTCATTGTGAATATCTGACCTATGTTGTTTTTGCAATTTGTTTCTATTCCTAATACATCGAAGAACACCTTCGGAAATCCATGGTTTGATTACTCGTTTACTATTTGGTATTTTTGCGATTGTTGTATTATGTTCAATAGATTCCGTTAATTTATTAATAAGTAATTCCAGAATTAACTCAGGATCTTCATGAAAAAGTAAATCGGATAACTTATTTTGTTTTAAGTGAATTAATGCATTTTCATAATTAATAGTGGACTTAACTTTGTTTTGAGGAAATTCATTTTTAAGTTTGGATATTGAAAGAAATGTCGAAAAGTGATCTGTGATAGTAGTTGGTAAGATAGCTATGAATGCATATAGTTTTGATGCGTTTATTTTTAGCATATAATGATCGAGACAATTATCCTCCCTAGTTGGTAATGCATGTCCGGGAAGAATACCGAATAACGATAGTACATCAAGATAACTAATCCTATTATTGTATTCATAAGACCTTTCGTTTAGTTTTTGTTTAATGTTTATATTTATGTCTCCCGTAATAATTATATTTTTATGAGTAGTAAGAGTCTCTAGGTGAGCACTCAGGGTATCAATGAAACTACTAGCATTAATGTTAGACGGTGAACGATAAATACAAAGTACTACAGTATCCATGGTATTAAGTTGGAGGCAAGAGGCTTGCGTTAATTTTATTTCCTGTATTTTGTGTTTAAGTGTATTTTTCACATATACTACCACCCCGTCGTTCTGATTTATGTGATTAGTGGTTATATAGGAGCTATAGTTGTTTAGCTGCGGGATTGGTTTGTTGGGACATAGTCTACATTCTGTAAGAACTATGACGTCCATTTTAAATTTGAAGGTCGAAAGCATTATATAAAAGTCATCGAAGTTACAATATATACTCCTTATATTTTGGGACATTATAGTAAGATCATTCCTTTTATGTGTATAATGCTTGGTGAGATCAGAAACATCACATTCAATAGAATGTGCTATTTCTACATTATCTATTGCATTTAATGCTTGAAGCGTATCCATAATTAAAGATATTCAAAGTTTGGACTTTTACATAGATAGTATGTGATACATGGCGAGGCAAATGTTCTTGTTGAATGAATCGCTATAATATCATGAGAATTTGTATTAGAAGTTTTACATAGTGTATAATTGAGATCTTGTATATATTTGATAGTTGAGGTTAAATGTCTTGTATCAAAGTTTTGTGTGTAAAAGTAATTATGTACCATGTTCGTACATTCGTATTCGTTTGTTAATGTTTTATCTGAATTGATTGACGTTATTTGTGAGTGTGTTTGTGGGTGTGTAAAGTTGTGTTGTGTTCTATCTGATAGGTGTGTGTGCATAAAGTCTGTTATGTGTAAAATTACATAATAGAAATATATCTTAAATAAAAAAGAAGAAAACATCATGAAGGATACAGAATAACTGGTTTTAGTGAATAGTCATGTGGCATTGTGGTCTTGAAGCAGATGGTGAACTTGCGATTCATTTTTAATCTGGATGATCGGTGACATTTCATTCAATCTAACATATACTCGTCCAAATGAAGTCCAACAGTACTTGTACTTCTTTGTTCGTGTAAGGTCTCTTGCTAAAAAGTATAGTCGTGCAGCCTTAGGTGTTAATTGTTCGGACACAAATACGGGAACGTCCTCATTTACAGTAAATCCCAAATGCTTTGCTTGGAGTTTGTTTCTATTGTTTTTAATATTATGTATTTTGCACGATTTTAATACATCATTTTTTAAAATAGTAGAGCCCATGTCCACAATTACTGGACTATTTGTTTCAGTGTTTCTCTTCCCGTTTACTCTGTAAATATCCCGAATGTCACACTTGTCGACCTTGCAGTTTACGGTGTTAGATAGGCTGAGAACCATGTTAATTAAGTCTTCCTTTTTTTCATCCTTCCTTTTAGGAACATTTTTAATTTCAATTGAGGTTTTACGGCTTTCTCTGTGCAGGTCCTCAAGTTTATCCTCCAGCAGAGCAATACGCTCACCATCCCTCTTAGCCCGCCCTTCTAATTGCTCAATTTTCTTCCTAAATTCCTCATTTTGACTTGTCAGCAGGGCAACAGAGGTATCGATGTTATGATTCGTTTCCTGTATCTCTTTGAGATTTGATGTGATTGTCTCAAGTTCCTTCTTCTGGGAAGTTAGAAATGAGTGAATCATACTTCTCACCTCATCTTTAAAGCTACTTAGGTCAGCAGAGACATCATCGTCCCTTCTCCGCTTATAACGCTGAGTTATGTTTCCAGTGTGAGTATCTTCCAACAGATAATCTGCAAGCTGCGTGTCTGACAACGATCTGTCCATACTATGCTGTATTTTCAAAGACGCAGGCCGCGCGGCCTCATTATTTTTCTGCATACTAGCAGGCGGGCTGTGACGTATGGACATGGTTTGCAACGTATTGTATCAGTTAAAAAGTACCAGGCCGACAGCAGTCACAATTGATATACTTGCGGTAATAGTAACACACTAATTAGCACTCTTCGGTGATTGTATAAGGGCGAAATCTCGTTGAGGGGCTCGTCGTACGTAATCTCACTACCTAATCGGCGTGAGCGCAAGGGGTCTTGTTAACTGGGCACCGATCGACGATTTCCTTCACGACGCTTGTCCGTCCAGTGTATGTTGATCTCTTAGTATTTTGTTTGCATTTGAGTGAAAGGGTCTTGGCACTTCGAGAGTGAAGGAGATAGGAATTCGTTTGTTACTCACTTTTAGTTACGCCTTCTAATTGTTTCTGCACTCCTATTTTTGCGCACTAATTATTTTGATCAGAATTCGTATTTATTCGTTAATAAAGAAAAATAAAAACTGGAGTGTACACAACCAAGCACTTTCGCTGTCCGGAGGGATGAGGACATCGGATTGACATATTCTTTGGAACAACGGAAACCAAGCTTGGGTTGGCCAGTATGGAATAACAATTATACTCTCAGCTTTATCAGAAATAATCTTTTGGATCATTTTTTTTTTGTTAATAATAATAAATTTATTTTGGTTTTAAGAGTTACAAATACATAGAATGATCCAATAACGGGATATCCTTTTAAGTATAACAAATACCTGTGCCAGGGTGTCCCGCTCTTCCATATCTTACAAATATTGATACAAAATTAAACCAGTTAATCCGATACAATCATAAGAAAAGTGTAAATTGATAATATATAATTTTTTTTTTCTAATGACAAATCCATTTTAATCATAATACTAAATGTAACATAATTTAATTAAATATTTCATTATTTCAATATATTTAATTTGATACATTGTAGCTGTGTACCACTTAGTGTCTGTTTGTGATAGATAATTCAAGTGCTCTATTTAATGACTTGTAGCAGAGCTTCAACTTCATCGTAGTTTAATGAATTAAGCCACTCAGTAACCCGTTTTTTTAAATGATGAGAGTGTAAGGGATAAATATTCAGTTTTTTGTTTATCTTATTGTATATGTATTCAGATGCTCTCCTAAATTGATTACTTGCAAAGTTAGTTCTTACAACATAGGTATAATGTAAATTCCTTCTTCTTTTATGGCTGGTTTTGGGATCATATAGCATACTTTTGTGGTTTTCTACAAGTAAATGTACAATATATAACTAACGTATACTCAATAATTCACTAATGGAATACAACCTTTCGGTAGAGAATCTGTAAGGTTTACTGTACATTACTTTTATTAAAGATCGCTGACCACGTTCCAACTCGAGGAATTTCATCTTAGAAGCCCCACCCCATACTGGGATACAGTATGTTAAAAGGGATTGTGCTAGAGCGATGTAGACTTGATTCAATAGTGTACTTGAAGCTACACACCGAAGTGTTTTAAAAATCCAGATTAATTTTCTTAGTCTCGCGGTTGTTATTTCTAAGTGAGAGTGCCATAACCTTTGATCTATCATTATTCCTAAATATTTTGTGCAGGCGACTTGTTTTATTATAGGACAGTTACAGACTATTGGTGAATTAAAAGTGCATTGACTATGGATTTTAAGATTGAAATGTTTAGGTTGTGTACGATTATGAATAGAAAAACAAATATAATTAGTTTTAGAGGTGTTCAATGTTAATAAATTTAGTTTAAGCCACGCAGCAACTTTAGCCAAACCGAACTCTGCAGCGCGATGAATTTCTTCCCATGTATCACCAGTAAAGACGATGGCAGTATCGTCAGCATATGAAATTATGTGCCCATTGTCAATTTTGGTCTTGCACAGATCATTAATATAGATCAAAAACAAGGTAGGACCTAACACACTGCCCTGTGAAATACCGTAGGTTATTTGAAGGTTACTACTAATGTATTCTCCTATTCTAACCTTTTGCATGCGGCCACTTAAATAGTCTTTTAGTAACTCTAGCTGGTTACCTCTAATACCAATTCTCTCCAGTTTGCGTATAAGGGTGGGAGAAGAGACTGTGTCAAAGGCCTTTTTCGGGTCCAGAAATACTGTCAGACATTTCTTTCCGCGGTCCAAATGGTCAACTATTTTTGTAGTCAAGTCTAAGATAGCGTCTTGAGTTCATTTGCCTTTCCTAAAACCGTATTGTGAATTCGCTAATATGTTATTTTTGTTCAGATATTTAATTAGTCTTACATGAATGAGTTTTTCTAAGATATTTGATATTGCCGACAGTACTGAAATAGGTCTATAGTTGTTGACATCGCCTTTGTCCCCACCCTTAAACACAGGTGTAATGATGGAGTGTTTTAATGCGTTAGGAAAAATTCCTTTGGAAAAACACAGATTGGCTAAATGGCAAATAATGGGGGTGATTATTTTGTTTGACATTTTCAGAAATTTGACAGGTATATTGTCCGCTTCCGTGGCACTATCTGATTTTAGACTTTTTATTATACCATTAACTTCATCGGGATCAGTGTCTAAAATAGCGAAAGATGTTGAATGTGCGTCAAATGCTAGTGGGCAACAATTAATTTGCGTGGTAGGGTTGTTAATTAAAATATCTTCTGCTAATTCTTTACCAATGTTAGCAAAGTAATGATTTACAAAATTTACTGCATTCTTAGGACATTGTTCGATATCCAGCAATTCTGTGTTGTTACTTTTAATATGTGATATATTTGTAATTGTCTTGATATTATTCCATAATTTTTTAGGGTTTTTTACTAATAATTGTGCCTTTTCATAGTTACGTTTTATTTTTTTAATCAAATTGTTGCAGTATTTGCGATATCTTTTATAAGTTATTTTTAAAATTTGATCAAATGGATTAGATTTAGTTTGTTTTTGCAAGTTATTTCTGTTCCTGATGCAGCGCAGAATACCTGGGGTAATCAAAGGCTTTAAAATTCTTTTACTTTTAGGTAAGTGCACAATTTTTGTATTATCCTTTAATGCCTCTTGGATTTGATTAATCAGTGATTCTACAAGTGCATTAGGATCTTTGCAGAACATTAAAGCTGATATATTCTTGTTGACTAGACTATGCAAGGCTAAGTCAAAGTCAATAATAGTTGAGCGTACTCTAGGACGCGATTTTACCGCTATAACATTTGACAAACACAAGAGCACCATCTGATGGTCAGTTATAGTTGTGTTTAGAACTGCTATGCTGGCATGGATCTTCTCCCTAAGTAGCTTTAATATAAAATGATCGAGGCAGTTATTTATTCGCGTGGGTATAACGTGACCAACAACCCATATGAGGATAACATATTTAAATAACTATGTCTATTTTTGTAATCAGTACTATTTTCAATTGTTTTAGATATGAGGTTGATGCTTAGATCTTCTGACAATATTATATTTTTGTGATGTGTAATTGTATCTAAGTGTTTACTGAGAGATTCAATGAATAAATTAATATTTGTATTAGCAGGAGATCTATACACTCCCAGAATAACATAATTAAGAAGCTCCACTTGTAAACAAGAAGCTTGGTTCAATTTAATTTCCTTTATTTTCGGTTTAAGATTACTTTTAATATATATAGTTACACCATCATTCCGATTAAGATGGTGAGTAGTGACATAGGATGTGTAATTTTTAATTAACGGTGTAGGTTTATTAAAGTCGAGTCTACATTCCGTAAGAATCAGGATATCAGGTTCAAAGTCCAAATTTGAAATAGTAATTTGCAGGTCATCAATATTTTCATATATACTCCTGATGTTTTGTGTAATAATAGTCAAATGTTTTTTTTATTTATGAGTATGTTTTTACTTAGATCTTCGATATCTCAGTTAATAGATGTAGCGATTTCAGTTTCATCTATTTCTTTCAATGCTGACAGAGAACTATCTATGATATATTTCATCATTAATGTTTAGGCACATAATAGTCAAATAATATTTTTCACGTAACTTTGAGAGCTCTAATTTATTGGATTTATTTATTTTTGCAATGTCTATGTTATCTGTTTGATTGATAGTTTGCACTGTTCCAGCATAAGTCATTATTGTGAGTATAGATTTTTTATGTACTATTTTAATGTGATATTTATAGCTGAGCAATTGTATATAATAATGATAACAATCCTGTCTTATAAAGTCGAGTAAGGGCTGAGGGATTGTGAGATTTAAAGTGGACATCATTATTTTTACGTGGATATCCATAAGGTGTATATTAAAGTAGAGTTTTTTCGTAGATGCACAAGTGTTTAAAGTTCGTGAGTGTTTATGTATATAATTGTAAATATTAGTAACACATGAGTTTATCCATTCACAATAGGATAGACAACCATAGAGCACCATGGAATGCATAGAACGAAGTGATAATAATATAGTTACATTCTGGGGTACATACGTCTTATAGCTTTGAGTTGGGCGAGATAAACAATAGCAACTTGGCACAAGTAGTCATTTTTCTAACAATAATTGATGGACCTGCTATTCACTTCGAATCGTAATAATAGGGGAGTTTCCGTCCTTTCTCACGTATACTTTACCATATGCTGTCCAGCAGAACTTGTAAGCTCTAGACTTTACTAGGTCACGGGCAAGAAAATGAAGCCGAGCTCCTTTTACAGTCAAATGCTCTGACAAAAAGATAGATATTTTTAAAATCATTGAAAATGGTGGAAAGGCGTCAAAATTTAAATCTGTCCATGAAATGGTGAATGCATCGACAGCCCACGCATCAGGTTTATTCCTTCAGGTAACGTAAGCATCACACTAAGCATTACAACGGCTGGCGAATAAAGCAATATCTGGTACGCCCAGTTTGTTTTATTTTCATATATGCGTGGTGTCCTAGTTCCCATTCAGTATCATGAAATCTTTTCCTTGACAACATATCGGCCTCCCGATTATCTGATTATCTTCATACTAAAATGGCAGAATGGATCTTACTAACACTTTCAAGGTGTTTTAGGTCTCGAAATAATATTCAATAATAAATAATATTAGATTGATAGAAATAATATTCGAGGTACTTTTATCCCGGAAAGAATCACGGTTCTTGCGACATAGCTAGCTAAACGAATTTAATTAAAACTTTATATGAAGGTTTCTTACACCATAAAATAAAACAAAACACTTTTCATTACGAAAAATATATAACATAGCAATATATACAATGTCCTCGATATGACATTAAACTGTCGTGCATCTAGTAGTCATGCTAGGTGTAGAAAGCCATTTAAGGGCTCGGGGATCAATAGTCCTCAGAGGCGTAAATGGGACAGTCAACATCAGTGCAGGATGTAACTAAGGGCGGCGGCGGATGAGCGTCGAGTACGTCAACGGCGGCGCCCACAGGCTGGATGAGCCGGCCTACTGCACACCCACCAACCCGCATTAGACAAGCGTGGTGGGTTAATATGTCTAAACCCCTTCCCAAGGTTGGGATATGAATATGACCACCATTATGAATTACGCCAATAAAAAAAAAAACCCAAGTGCCCGGCGGCTCCAGCCAGTGTACAGCTATTGGCAGTACGCAAGTGCACCCTGGAGCTAGGGGTGATAATCTCCGGGCGAGAGTCCACTGCCAAACAACTCAAGCAAATCGAAAGGATACCGAGAAACTTATGATTCTAACATATAATGTCCGTACTCTGCGAACTGAAGAGCGATTAGTAGAGCTAGAAAACGCACTTAACTATTTAAAATGGGATGTCATAGGTCTTTCTGAGGTTCGACGAGAAGGTGAGAACACTTTTGAGAGACAGAATAGCATTTTCTACCATTATGGGGAAACAAACGCGCGTGACGGTTATTGTATTGGTTTTCTTGTTGCAAAGCGTTTGAAGAACAATATTTTGGAATTCAAAGCATAATCCAATAGAATAGCTATACAGAAATTCCGCATAGCAGAAAGCAAAACACTCACCATAATCCAGGTTTATGCTCCAAAATCTTCGCATAGCAACGACGATATTGAAGAGTTTTACGATCTTCTGAACAAGGCATGCGACGAGGATAGGGCGACCTGGACTCTGGCCATAGGAGACTACAACGCCAAAATTGGCTTAAAAACATCTTCAGATAACACCAATTTACTAGGATCACATGGATTAGGCCTGAGGAATGGACGTGGTCAACGACTTTTAGAGTTTGCTTTTGGACAAAACTTAAGTATAAGTAACACTTTTTTCTTCAAAAAACCACATCGTCGCTGGACCTGGCTCTCTTCAGATGGTAGCACAAAAAACGAGATTGATTTTGCTTATCCTCCAGTAAAAACATAATTCAAAACGTCCAAACACTTAACAACATCAAGTTTTACTCTGATCACCGCCCCTTAAAAATCGTAGCTATTTTTAATATGAAAATCTATCGCAGCCAAATAATAAAAAGCACAATAAAACGCTTAGACAAATCCACCTTAATTCATAATAGAGATCAATTTAACTTACACTTACAGAATAGTTTCAGCTTACTAAACACAATAGATTCCGAAGATGTCCAGGTCCAGTACAATAATATCAAACATGTCATCAATCTAGCCAGTCAAAAGATAAAACAAGTAAGGAAAAAAGACAATAAGCTCTCCAGTGACACCATTCGTCTTATTGAACAACGCCAGCTAGCAACTCCACAAACTTCCATTTATAAAGAGTTCGATCGGAAAGTGAAGAGAAGTATTCGCAAAGACCTTAGATACCACAACACACAAGCCGTCCGTACTGCTTTAGTGAATAACAGATCCCTAAAGAATGCTATGCGGGGAATGGAAATAGGCAGATCATCCATCACACACCTAAAAGACAGTAATGACGAGAGACAAGGCGATAGGGCGAAAGTAATGACAATATGTACAGATTATTACAAGCGCTTATACTCAGATAATGCATTTATACAAAATAGTAATTCAGTCTAGTGGGGGATAAAGTTGTTCGCGTCCGTAGGAGATACCTAACCACAACGTTACACGTATTCCCCGGGTGGTGCTAAAGAACAACAAACGCCGAGTCGTAGGCGGCGGTCAACTAACCTACTATGCTGACTTAACGGTCAGCTCACGTGGAGGTAGGAAATGACTTTCACAAACCGTAACCTTGCGGTCACGTTTCGTGAGAACGGTGGCCCTGGCTTTACCGCCCGGACCAAGAGAAAGACAATCTCTATAAAAAATAACCCTAATTCTAAGGTGGGAAACGCGCCGACAGAATGTATGGCTGAAGGAACTCAGTCTCGAGCGCCAACCTCGATGGACCTGGCCACATCGTTGTATAGTGCCTTCTCATGGGAATGGGCGTCACCCCGTGAGTGACCAACTATTCGTCCCTACTCGTGGGAACAAAATGAAGTCAAATACCCACAAAGATCCTCAACCACAACAAAAATCTCTGGTGCAACAAGCACTCCTCCCAAGTCTTTTCAACAAACAACGATCGTCATCCCTTTCCGACTTGGGAAGGCCATCCGGAAGCAATCAAACAAGCAGTAGAAGCAGAGCAAGTACTTGGGACTTGTAAATCGCCAGAACCAAACCGATTGGAGGACACGCTCCAGCACCCTGCTCCTCCACCATGGCAAAGGGTGCCATTACCCAATAGCAGAAGCAGTAAGAAAAGGAAATACTGCAGCTCACCACCAGAGAGTACTACCACGAACAATCGCTTCAGTACCTTGCCTCTTGATCCAAAGGATGACACATCCACTGCCGTTTCTCCGAAGCCCAGCAAACCTCCGCCTATCGTTCTCAATGGCATTGAAGATGTCTCTGAGCTATCGAAGCTACTTGAAACCGTAAGCAATAAAGAAGAGTTCAAATTCAAGCTCATTAACAAGTACCTACTTCACATTCTTGTCAACACTGCTGAGGAGTACAAGAAAATTATAGCAGTTATAAGAGCGAATGGTCTTATAGGGCATACATTTACCCCTAAAGACAGCAAATGTTATCGCGTTGTCATAAAAAATCTTCACCACAGTACTCCCCATGAAGCGATATCGGAAGCCATTGAAGCAACTAACAATGTAATTAAAGGCGAAATCATCAACGCACGATATGGACCAGACAAGACGCCCACATCAACATTTTTTGTGAACATTGAGCCCAGTATAAACAATCCCGCTGTAAAAAGTATCACTCATATATTTAACCAAAAGGTTAAGATAGAGGATCCTAGAAAGTCAAAAAGTATTGTCCAATGCCAACGTTGTCAGCGCTACGGTCACTCGAAGAATAATTGCCTGAGACCATATAGGTGTGTCAAATGCGGCGAAGGCCACAAAACCTCGGAGTGCAAAAAGAAAGATAGATCCACACCTGCTAAATGCGCTCTCTGTTCATGCGACCATCCGGCTAATTACAAAGGCTGTGAAATATACAAAGAAATGCTTGCTAGAAGAAACAAAAATGTAACCCCCAGAGATAATCATCTCACCCAATCCATCTCAGCCCTGCCAAACAACCCAATCCACTCCACCTCCACTCTAATTGAAGGAACTGTTAGACCCTCACACCAACGTACATACGCTGAAGTTACAGATGGGAAGAAGGCCCAATCCAATCAACAATCTTCAAATAAACTTGATGAAATTCTATTAAAACAAAGTGAGAAAATAGATCTCTTAATACAACAAATAGGCTCCCTAGTGAGTCTTATAGCTACTCTAGTCTCTAGGCTTCCAAAATGACTTCTTTACATATTGCCACTTGGAACATTAACGGTCTTGCCCCTAATAAGAACGAATTGGTAACATTTATTAAAACCAACAAGCTCGATGTGTGCCTCATTTCTGAATCTCACACCACGTCAAGAAGTCGAATAATCATTCCAGGATTTTCCGTGTATCTAACCTGCCATCCCGATGGTAGTGCTCACGCTGGCACCGCAATAATCATCAAGAATAGTATTAAGCATTGCGTATTGGAACCCAACACCGCTCCCTACCTTCAAGCCACAACGGTCAGAGTGGAAGACCGATCGGGACCCCTCAATCTCTCTGCAATATACTGTCCTCCGCGTCACACTATAAAAGAGGAAATGTTTACAAACTTTTTTAAGTCGCTAGGCAACAACAGATTTATTGCCGGGGGCGACTGGAATGCAAAACATTCATATTGGGGTTCAAGACTAACTTCCACCAGAGGCAGAGAACTAAAAAAGAGTGTTGCAGCCAACCGTCTATTAGTTATGTCATCTGGGGAGCCTACTCATTGGCCTACTGATAGCAACAAAACACCCGATCTCATAGACTTCTTTGTGACTAAGGGTATCAGTGAACAGAACACCCTCATAAAGTCAAGTCTTGATGGTGTCTCCGATCACTCACCTATCCTACTGCTGGTCAGCTCAATGGCTCTACCCAACGACTCCCATAACGACTGCCTCTATAACTACAAAACTGACTGGCACTGCTTTCGGGAAATCCTGGATTCCCACACCAACCTTAATATTCCGCTCAAATCCAAGGAGGACGTAGACGACGCATGTCTCTATATCACTAACCTGATCCAGGTAGCGGCTTGGTCCAGCACCCCTGAGCTGAAGGGTTCGTCACACGGGCTACCGGTCCCTCTTGCAGTCAGGGAAAAAATCGCTGAAAAACGTCGCCTTCGTAGAATCTGGCAGACGACCCACAGGAGTGAGGACAAAACTAGACTAAATAGGGCAATAAAAGAACTGAAGGATCTCCTGGCTGAGGTAAAAAATGAATCGCTCAAAATGAGACTGAGGAATATGACCCCTAACGCAAACGGGATCCACAACCTCTGGAAGGCACCAAAATACCTCCCTCAACCACAACAATGTTCTCCGCCTATAAGATCCGGCACCACATGGGCGCGTACTGATCAAGAAAAATCAGAGGCTTTTGCTACATACCTGGCCAGTGTTTTTAAACCCAATAACACAGACAGTCCTGAAGACCCAGGAATAGATGAAGTCCTAAAACAAGACCTGCAACTATGTTTGCCACTGAATCCTACTTCACCGAGAGAGATTGCTAGAGAAATAGCCAAAATGGACACTAACAAAGCACCTGGATTTGATCTAATCACCCCCAGAATACTGAAAGAGCTCCCCAAGAAGTGTGTTGTATTCCTGACCATCCTTATTAACGCTACGCTAAGATCATCATATTTTCCTGCCCTCTGGAAAACATCCCAAATTATTATGATTCATAAGCCTGGTAAGCCGCCTAACGACGCATCATCATATCGTCCTATTAGCCTTACTCCGGTGCTGTCAAAGTTGTGGGAAAGGATCATCCTTGCACGATTATCACTCTGCCTTGATTTGGATCATGTTATACCTGACCATCAATTTGGTTTCCGAAAGTATCATTCAACTATTGAGCAAGTCCACAGAGTCTACAGTACAATAAGAGAATGCCTGGAGAAGAAAGAATACTGCTCGGCAGCTTTTCTGGATGTACAACAAGCTTTTGATCGTGTTTGGCATAAGGGCTTACTATATAAAATCAAAACGCACCTACCACACTCCTACTACTTGCTGCTTGACTCTTATCTCGGTGACAGAGGGTTTCAAGTGAAACTCCGCGATGCAAGATCTTCGCTCTTCAGTTGTCGAGCCGGAGTGCCTCAGGGTTCTGTGCTTGGTCCGGTTCTATACAATATTTTTACTTGTGACCTACCCCTGACACCTGAAACAACCGTAGCAACATTTGCTGATGATGCGGCCTTTCTCAGTTGCAACCGAGACCCTAATATAGCGAGCGAACTGTTGCAATCCCAACTTAATGCTACTAATGGCTGGCTGACCAAGTGGCGCATAAAAGCAAGCGCTCTGAAATCTCACCACATTACATTTACCCTGAGACGCGATACCTGTCCTTCAGTACAACTAGGTCCCGATACACTGCCTCAATCAACCTGTGTTAAATACCTCGGATTCCACCTGGACCGAAGGATGACATGGAAAGACCACATAAAAACTAAGCGAAATGAGATAAACCTCAGATTTAAAAGCCTACTTTGGCTCCTCGGTAGACAATCTGCTTTATCCCTGTCGAACAAGCTAAGGGTCTATTGCTCCATAATAAAACCGATCTGGACGTACGGTCTTCAACTGTGGTCTTCGGCCAGTAAATCTCACATCATGTACCTGCAGAGAACTCAAAACAGTATTCTAAGGACTCTTTCATCGGCTCCTTGGTATGCTCGCAACTCGGAAATCCATGAGTACCTTGAGATTCCATTCATCCAGGATGAAGTTAAAAGATACTCGGCCAACTACAGAAATCGCCTGACAACTCACCCGAACCCACTATCAAGCTTGCTCTTACAGCCTAACCGAAATAGACGACTCAAGAGAGCTGATGTGCTGACTTACTGAGGAGAGAAGGAGCGATGGCTCTAACTCTCTAAATACCTACTTCTTGTAACACACCTGATTATAGTCTAGGCGACTGATCGCAGGTCTTACGCAACAAACAAAAGTCTATTCGTGTTCCGCAAGAGTAACAATGATCAACAATAAGGAAATACATCAAGCCCTCAATAGTATGAAATTCAACAAAAGCCCAGGTGATGATGGCGTTGCCACAGAAGCACTAAAAATTGGAGAAAACACCCTATTACCATATTTGTGCCAATTATTTAATACCATTTTAACTACAGGCGCATTACCGAATAATTTTTGTCACTCCAACATAATTTGACTACACAAGAAAGGCCCCAAATTAGACATAAGTAATTATCGCCTTATTAGCCTCGTCTCCCATATTTACAAACTCTTTATAAAAGTAATAGAGAATCGCATATCTGACCAATTAGACCTCCACCAACCACCTGAGCAGGCTGGCTTTCGACGCGGCCTCTCAACTACTGACCATCTTTATTTCCTAAATCAACTAATAGAAAAGCACCAAGAGTTTAACTTACCGCTTTACCTCGCATTTGTAGACTACTCCAAGGCATTTGATAGCTTGTTACACACAGCCATATTTGAGTCCCTCGAAAAACAGAAAATAGGACCGCCCTATATCCACCTACTCCAAAAAATATATAACAATAGCTCTGCATCCATCCATATTAATACAACTGGGCCTTCCTTTAGTATTCAAAGGGGAGTCAAACAAGGTGACCCATTGTCTCCAAAGCTTTTTACAGCCACGCTCGAAGAAGTTTTCCGAAACCTCAACACAGCTTGGGAGGACAGAGGCATCGTCGTCGGCGAGAGGCGATTAACCAATCTGCGCTTTGCCGATGATATTGTCCTGTTCTCCTCGTCCGCAGCTGAGCTTGGCCTACTGCTTGAAGAACTGAGCCAGGCAAGCCTCAAGGTTGGACTTAAAATTAATATGACTAAAACAAAGCTGATGACCAACAGCGTGCAACGTAAGCTAGAGCTTAGGGGAGTGAAGATTGAATATGTCCACGAGTATATATATCTTGGCCAATTAGTTTCTTTCCAGGCGGGACAAGATAAAGAAGTTGCTCGACGTACCGAAAACGCCTGGAAGAACTATTGGTCAATGAAACATTTGATGAAGGGAGCTCTCCCGGTTTCATTAAAAAGGAAACTCATGGACATATGCATTCTCCCCACCCTCACTTACGGAGCACAGACTTGGTCATTAACTGATCGTCAAAAGTCCACTCTTGGGGTTTGCCAACGAGCAATGGAGCGTAGCTTTCTTGGAGTAAAGCTTAGAGATTGTGTTAGAAACTCGATTTTGCGCTCCAAAACACAAATCACTGACGTAAGTCACTCAGCTGCAAGACTGAAATGGAACTGGGCCGGACATATCTGCCGCATGTCGGATGCGTTTTGGGCTAAAACAACCACACAGTGGGTGCCACCAGGCGGAAAACGACGGCGCGGCAGGCCCAGAAAGAGGTGGCGAGACGAGCTGGATTCCTACGACAAGGAATGGCATCAGCTTGCACTGGACCGGGACAAGTGGAATAAGGGAGGGGAGGCCTTCGCCCTGCAGTGGGACAGTGTAGGCTTATAATAAATAATATATACAATAGCATGACTTCTGCGGAATATCTATTATTTCTTCATACTAAAACGGCTGAACGGATTATAAAGAAACTTAATATAAAAAGAAACAACACAGATATCAAATGAGCAAGTGGAAGAACGTTGATATTGGGGAAGCCCTAGACTATCTTACCATAACCAAATAGAACGTGTATTATCAGAAGGGCAAGTCAAGAGTCTCCGTAACCGGCGAGCGTGTATAAGACGGACTATGAGAGTGGAGTAAGCCAGAAAGGTCTGTAAGAAAAGAACCATCTGACGTGATGATATAGATTGATAGATAGTATTGACGTATCTGATATTTAGGCTAAAAAAAGCCTGGCAATCCTCCGATTTCCCTCTTCTTCTCCACAGGTGAGTGGAAGCCTGGGGATAACAAAAATTTACGAATTTTTAAGTTGACTTTTGCAAAACAAAGTTGACGTGGTTTAACCGATAAAACGTAGACTACTTAACTTACTTTGTGAAATAGTCGCAGGTACGATCCCCGCACAGCGCACAAGAATATTGATTTGGGATTTGTGATTTTGAAATGAAAAAGTGATTTTAAGTGCATATGGGCACAATAAAAAAAAAGTTTGTTTGTCCGTGTTAATATCCAGAACGATGGAACCGATTTTAAATAGACTATCACTGGAAAATGGAGGAATTTTCAGATATTGTTTAAGACTACTTTTTAGCTCGGGAATAAAATGCAAAATTTCTGGGGGATGGTTGATTTTATTTTTCCATGTTAACACGGCTGAACGGATTTAAAAGAAACTGAATATGGAGGTGTCTCTTCAGTCTTGGAATAATGCTATCAAAAAAGTCCTCGCTACCTATGTCAAATTACAAAAGAAAAGCGTGCGAAGCCGCGGGTTACGGCTAGTACTAAATAAAACATTATGAAGACTTCAGTACCAAGCTGTTAATGCTTATACAAATAATGAAGATTTCAATAATTTTGTTAACAGTACGGCATTGGAATCAATGCGATGGTTTTGCAAGTAGGTCATAGGTAGGTTTTTGGATGAAATTGGATAATTGTAGAGTAACTACTTAGGCGTTTTGTTTTGTAGGCATTCTACTATGTAGGAAATTTGCTTCGCGGACATTCAACTACTTAGTCCTGTAGGTATAATATTTAGGTTTTTTAGGCAACTCGCTCATAGTCGGGATAATAGTCCTAATTTTATACCCTATACATTATCCAATTTCAACCGATACTTAGGATCGGATGGGATAGGATCAGGTGTAGACCACGAAGCAGAGGAGATGCTCTAAGCTAGCGAGCCTTTTGAATTCCATTAAGCCTTGACGTCATCGTGGTGGTCGTGGCTACCTCAGTTTATCATCGCTACTTGCTACGCTCTATTCACACTACGCTCAAGTTCGCATAGCTATTATATATTATGTAATTTTATCAGGCGGATCTCCGGGCGGGATCACTTAACCGTCAAACGACTACGGGTATTGTATTAAAGGATACCGATACATTAAACGTACTCACCTATAACGTCCGCACACTCATGAAAGAAGAACGTCTTGTAGAACTAGAAAATGCATTAATGGATATTAGTTGGGACATCATAGGACTCTCAGAGGTAAGAAGAGAAGGCGAACACTTAGAAGAAAGGAGCAGTGGGGTATTTTTCCACTTTGGTGGACAAACTAAGGGACTCCACGGTGTTGGGTTTTTAGTAGCTAAAAAGTGGAAGGAAAACATTATCGAATTTTTAGGGTATTCAGATAGAATAGCAGTACTCAAACTCCGCTTAAAAGGCAGAAAAACCCATACACTAATACAAGCCTATGCACCGACAACATCATACTCAGATGACGATGTTGAAGAATTTTATGACCTCTTAAACAGAGCCTGTGATGAAAACCGTGGAAGTTGGAACATCGTACTTGGGGATTTTAATGCCAAAGTTGGGCCGAAACTAAATCTCGACAACGCTCATATCCTAGGCCCCCACGGTTTAGGCGACAGGAATAACCGTAGTAGTCGTCTACTTCAATTTGCATTCGCTCAAAATATGTTCATCACCAATAGCTTTTTCCAAAAGAAACCCCAACGCCGCTGGACTTGGGTATCACCTAATGCTTACATTAAAAATTAAATAGACTATATCTTAAGTTCCGATCTTCAAATAGTTACTGACGTTGGTGTTATAAATACTTTAAAATATTGCTCAGATCACAGGCCACTCCGTACAAAAATCAAATTTAAATTCAAAATTCACCGAACCAAAATGATCATGCATCCAATTAAAAGACTCACCACTCTCCTTAATAACGCTGCCCAGTTCAATTTAGAACTTTCAAAGTACTTGGTAGACCTAGATAAAGTTGAAGAAATTGATGAACAATACAACAAAATTTGCAATAGTATCCAATTTAGCAGCAAAAAGATAAAAGCCGAACGAAATAAAAGATTTAAGCTATCACGTTACACAGTGGATTTAATACATAATAGAAGTAAACAGATTATGGGGTCTCAAGAATATAGGACAACAGACAGAAATGTAAAGCGAAGTATCAGACGTGATGTCAGGCAGCACAACACCCATCTGGTGAAAATAGCACTACAAAATCATGCATCACTTAGAATCGCAAAACAGGGAATTTTGAGTGCCAAACCATGGATAACCAGCCTACAAGACCAAAATGGTATTCAACATCGAAATAGGGATAAGGTTATGGAAATTTGCACTCAGCACTTTCGATCACTTTACACAGATCCTTCCAAAGTTAGCTTCGAATTAGAGTACAACTGTTGTAATAACATTCCTTGTAGTACATAACGTCCTAAAATCTATGCCTTATGAGAAAAGTCCTGGAGAAGACGGTATTACAACAGAAGCTCTAAAAATCGGCTCTCCTACTTTGACACCGCACATCACAAAACTATTCAATGATATTCTAAAGTCAGGTAATTGCCGAACAAAATTTTGCCACTCTAATATAATTCTTCTCCATAAAAAAGTAAACTGTTGGCAAATAAGAACGCACACATATTTATCATAAGTTGGCAACATCTTTTTGATCTGTCTAAAATCGACACGTAATCTTGTAACCTGTGTGCTTACAATATACGTTCGTTGCATTTTTCATAGTATTCGTTTTTATTTATATATTTCCACCTAAATATCAACATGGTAGCAGAGCGTGGTTGATTGCTACTTGTGGAAATAAAAGAAAAAGGAAACGCAGTGAAAACTAAGAAAACCAGCCGGCGTGTTTTGTCCGTCATACATTTTGAGGTTAACCGGGGCGGCGTGCTCGGTCAGAAATCACGTAAAAATCATAAATACGCATAGAAGATGTCGAATTCAGGTTACAATCCATTCCACATCGACAGACTAGTTGGAAGAGATAACTATGCTTGGACTGCAAACTTCCAAGTTTGCAGTCCAAGCATATTTCGAACTCGACGATTTATGGACTTGTGTCACCGGTACCAATACAGACCAAAATAAAGAAACCAAGGCAAAATCTAAGTTAATTTTATTACTGGACCCTATCATTTACGTACATGTTCAGAATGCAACCACTTGTAAAGAAGTCTGGGAGAGTTTAGAACAGGCTTTTGATGACAGCGGATTGTACAGGAGAGTAGCCTTGTTGAGAGACCTGATAACAACTACATTGGAATCTTCTCGAAGCGTAGATGAGTATGTGAATAAAATAATGTCGACCGCCCACAAGCTCAGGAATATTAAGTTTGACATTAATGATGAATTACTTGGTACACTGATGTTAGCCGGCCTCCCTGAAGCTTATAAGCCCATGATCATGGGACTGGAGAGCTCTGGCATCAAGATAAGTGCTGATTCTATTAAATCTAAACTCCTGCAGGAAGTTCAATGCTCCGATAATTCAGCATTCTTCACAAGGAAAAAGGTCATTCAAAGAAATCAACATGATTCAACAAAGGCCTACAAAGGACCCCGATGTTATAATTGTAACAAGCATGGACACTTTGCAAAGAATTGTCGTACTCCGAAAAAGAAGAATGTAGAAAATACAGAAGGAAATAAAGGTTTTGTTGCAGCTTTTTTCAGCATCTCCTCAGACAATGAATCCGGACCTGTGGTATGTGGACTCGGGTGCCTCCATGCATATGACAAATAAATGTGACTGGATGTATGATGTTACAAGTCCACCGATAGCCATATACACGTCTGAAAGGGCCTTCGAATCCCAAATCTTGTGTAGATAGGGTCTTTAAAGAGCGTGCTGCTGCTATGAAGTCTTCTTTGACATATCTATTGAAGACGCTTACTACTATTGATTTTGACTATTGATTTATTCTTTATTTCTAAATAGGGGGATTCTCGATATATAATTTATCTGAGTTTGAGGAAAAGTGAATTTGATCTTCTGACTAATTGATGTTAAAATTGCGAAAAGATTTTCATCCTTCTTTAGCGGAATCCCTTTTATTTCCACATTATTTAACCTAGTTCTCTGATCATTTGCGGACAATTCGGCTTTTACTATGTCAATCTCAGTTTGAAGAGAGCATACCTTATCCTGCAGGCTTTCAAGACCAGTCACTCTGGATTCAATGGCAGCAAGTTTTTTGGTGAAGTCATCTATCTGGTTACCATTATACTCACAGCACGCCTTGAGTTCCATGAGTTCCGCCCTAATGCAACTTACATCTTCAGTGAGCACCGGTAGATTCGCCAACTAGGCCTTTATATCGCGTATTTCACTGAGTAAAATTTCATTGGAGACAGCTTCAGGTAGAGGAGACAAAGGAGTAAGTGAAGAGATTCGGCATTCAGGACATTTCCATGTACTCTTTCTGTCCGATCCGAGTTTACGCCATCCACCCTCCGTGATGTTAGCGCAGTTAAAATCTAAATGCTTCTGACATATCCCACACTGAACTCTATCATTAAAGCTTGCATTGCAATTGGCACACTTCATAATGGATTGAAAAAGGTTGATAACCGCTGGAGATTATAATGGACAAACGGGTTACGTGTGTACGTTTAGAGTGTTTGCGACTGACTGATTATGACGAGACAAATTGTGTGTATTACGAGTTTATTATGTGGAGTATTGCTATAATATTTTAATAGACACTTCTATTAAAATATTTAAAATTCTGCTATCACTCTGCCTCTTTTTCATATTTGCAGATGTTTTTTTTTATTTTATTTAATTAGGTAGATATAATATTTTAAGTATTGTAGGTACTACCTTCTGCTTAAGCAAAATGGTTCACATCTAAAATTTAGATGATTCATTTTTTTTTGGATTTCAATCCAAGATGGTGGACGCGACTTTTTGTGTAAAATCCATATGGGTACCATTATTAGAGTTTTAGGTGATGCTGATTAAGAATATGGGGTAAATTAGGAAATCCAAGATGTTGAGTATTTGAGTACTAACGAGAGAAGTACTAGTGTGTGTTTAGTGCTCGTATGTACTCGTGTTAGACGAACTGTTTTGTGCGTACAGCGCCTAATAAAGTAGTTCGCACGTTAGTTGGCATTTAATTAACGTAACATTATAAACTACTCCATTATATTTACTGATTCTCGTAGTTGCTTGCAATCTCTGCATGCTAATCCATTTAGCAAACATATGAATCCGGTAAAACCTTTTGTTGGCCTGGATTCCTGGATATTCGGAGCAATGAAACTGTCGATGGTCTGGCAAAACTAATTAGCCCCCAAGGCCGTTTAGATAGTACTGTTTATTGTAATGACATTCTATTACTTCCACATATACAGGTATTTGAAAATTTGAATCGTGATTATGTGTTACAGTGCTGTACATCTTTATTATCATATACTTTGAATATAAGAAACTCGCAAAAAAATTTAGATCTTTTTAATCAGCTAGGTGATAGGCATTGCTATAACACACGACATAGATATAAATTAGACCAACCGCAGTTTCGTCTATCATAAATTCACACGTCTTTCATGGGGCACTGTGTTAGATTTTATAACGAAATTCCCATTGACGTCACTAAACTTAGTGGAAATAAGTTCAAAGCTTGTGTAAAACGAACACTTTGTAAGCAAGCTTATTATTCAATAGAAGATTATTTAAAAGATAAAAATGCTTGGATAGATGCTATTCCAGCTCCACTTGAGTCATGACAACCCATTCAACTGTTGGTAGTTAACATTCCCTCTCTTCCTTCTATTAATTTAACACAATGTGTACTTTTTTTTGTAAATGAGGGCACCATGTAGCCATTCTCATAAATAGTATTATTCGCTTTTTTAACTTAGACTCACCTGATGACCAACCTACATTGTTCTCCCATACCCCACAACAGAATGTAGATGAAAAAGTTTGTAATTTCTTATTTTAAAAGAGTAACCGTGGAGTTTCTTGCCCTTCTTCTCCACAGGAATGACATTCCGAATTTTCTATGAAACTTGGCCCTCGAGACATACAGGCGATCAGACGAATAGGGAAAAAAACCGATAAGCCGCGGCCAATAATCGTAACTTTTTCAACACTTGGCTGAAAAATAAATATCTTCAAGCAAAAATGGGCACTAAAAGATACTCCTTATTATATAAAAGATTTCCCACAAGCAGTATTAGAAAAGAGGAAGAAATTACAGGAACAAGTCCAAATGGAAAAAGAAAAAGGAAATTTAGCCATTATAAAATACGATAAATTGGTTGTAATATCTAAAAACAAAGTTAACGTAAAGAACAGCAACAATAAGAGAAATCTTTCAGAATCTCCAGATAAAGAATATCGAAATCGATCAAACAACATCACTCAAGCCAACAAGAAGAACAAAGCTCTGCCTGCTCAAACTTTGACACAAAAACCGTCAGAAGGTGTCTTAAAACCAGGCATGATAAATTTTCTGATTAATAAAAGTACAAATAATACACAAGAAAACATAAAAAAAGGTGCATAACAATTAATTCCCGCCCCTCTCAAAATAAACACAGATAGTATAACACATCAAAAAAAAATAAGAAATGAAATACATCTTCCAATCCGGTTGGTCACCGTGGAAGATTATGACCAAAACCCTCCAGAGAAATTAACTACATTACACACAGACTCCCGTAAAAAATACAAGCAGCTCAGTATAATAACGTATAACGTGAGAACACTATCATCTTATGAAAGATTAATCGAACTAAGAGAAGCCTTCGCGACAATAAAATACGATGTCATTGGATTATCAGAAACCAGAAGACTAGGTAACAAAATAGAGGAATATAAGGACATTATACTTTGCCATATAGGACATACGCCTGGCCAATATGGTGTCGGCTTTATTATAAACAAATCATTAAAAAGAAATGTGGAAAGTTTCATCGGTATCTCAGAACGAGTTGCTCTGCTTAACTTAAACTTTCAAGGATTTTGTTTAAGCATAATTCAAGTATATGCTCCTACAGAAGCCGCAGAACTAGAGGAAATCAACCTATTTTATTCAATGATAAATAAGGCTATTAAAAAAGCATATAGGAATCTTATAATAATGGGTGACTTTAATGCCAAAATAGGTATGCCTAGACTTGATGAATACCTTATAATGAAAAGAAATGGATACGGTGATAGAAATGACAGAGGGCAGAGATTAATCGACTACGCTCTCGAAAATAGACTTTCTATCATTAATACTTTTTTCAAGAAAAGGATCAAAAAGAGATGGACCTGGCGGTCCCCAAACGGGCAATACAAGAATGAAATAGATTATATATTGTCAAACAGACCAGGCTTATTCCAAAATATTGAAACGCTTAACATAAATTACCCTTCAGATCATAGACCTGTCAGAACAACGATAATGCTGTCAAAACTACAAAAATGTAGAGCTAAGTACACGAATAAATTAAGCAACATGTTAAAGAACGATAACGAAATAAGCAAATTTAAAGAATCCCTAGAAGAATGTTTGCCAGATTTAACCTACGAGACAGGATTTACATCAATACAAAATTACCATGACAAACTGGTAAATGCTATCACAAATAGTCTGAAAAATGCTGAAACAACCAACTCAACTTCTAAATCACAAAATATTCTATCGCCACACACAACGACACTCATAAAGAGAAGACAATGTCTGCAACACTACAAGAACAAAACTCGATCTATTAAAAATGAACTGTCGGCTCTGTACAAGCTAATAAGCCGGTATATAAAAAAAGACTACGCTAATTATAGGCTAAACACAATAGAAAAACATCTTAAAAAAGCAGGCAGCACAAAAAAAGCTTATAAAGAAATGAAAACAAATAAAACTTGGATAGAAGGATTGAACTGCTTAGGAAAAACACTGCATAATCGCAGAGATATTGTTAATATTGCCACCCAATTTTACAAAACCTTATATAGTTCTGAAGCCCAAATAGCGACCACAGAAAATACAGAAGAATACTTTAAAGAAAATTTAAAACCAATTGATGAAGAAGAAGTTACAGAAGCAATAAAGAGACTAAAGTTAGACAAAAGCCCGGGTTCTGATAATATTACTAATGAAGCATTGAAATCAGCTTACGAAATCCTATGTATACCTATAACGAAATTATTCAATTTAATTATGACAAATGCGGAAACCCCCTCGCAATGGTCAGAGTCAAATATTATACTTATTTACAAAAAAGGGGACCCAAAAGACATTGGAAACTATCGACCTATAAGCTTACTACCAACTCTGTACAAGCTTTTTTCCGCAATAATAAACAAGAGGATAAACACTACACTTGAAACTACGACAACCTATAGAGCAAGCTGGTTTTAGAAAAGGTTTTTCAACAGTCGATCACATACATACATTACAATTATTGATAGAAAAATATCAAGAGCAGCAAAAGCCCTTATATGTTGCCTTTATCGATTACCAAAAAGCCTTCGACACGATATCACACACTAGCATATGGGAAACGCTAAGAGAACAAAAGGTGGAGCAGGAATATATAAAAATTATAAAAAATATTTATAACAAAAGTACAGGTCAAATTAAACTAGAAACAACTGGCCCAAGATTTCCCATCAATAGAGGAGTGAGGCAGGGCGACCCCATATCCCCAAAATTATTTATTGCCGTATTAGAATCAGTAATTAACAAACTAGACTGGAAGAATTATGGATTGAATATACAAGGTAAATATCTAACTCATCTGAGATTTGCAGATGACTTGGTACTATTGTCAGAACGGAGCTCTGAACTACAAAATATGATCGAGACCTTACATAAAGCTAGCAAACAGGTGGGCTTAGAAGTGAACCGTACAAAAACAATGACAATGACTAACAGCATAAAGAGACCAATATTCGTGAATGGCGAAGTACTGACATATACAGAAAACTATATATATTTAGGAAAACAAATCGGATTCGACAGAAAAAACAGAGTTAGAAGTAGAACGAAGAAAACAAATCACGTGGAACAAATATTGGAGTTACAAAGAAATATTTAAGAGTAATTTGCCAACAAAACTAAAAACCAAAGTGATGAACACTTGCCTCTTACCGCGCTTGACGTACGCCTGCCAGACGTGGAAATTTACTAACAAAACAAAAAATATAATAAGTACTTGTCAAAGAGGATTGGAGCGTAGCATGCTAAATATAAAGAAAATCCAAAAGATAAGGCACTCAAAAATAAGACAGATAACCAATGTAACAGATGCAGTCCAGTACGCGCAAAAACAAAAATGGAAGTGGGCGGGCCACCTAGCACGACTTAAAGATCAGAGATGGACTCTAAGGGTAACATCATGGAAAGGACCACAGGGCAAGAGGTGCGTAGGAAGACCGTACACACGATGGGAAGACGATATTAGAATGGTGGCGGGGCGTAACTGGTTACAAGTAGCTCAAGACCGAGACGTATGGCTATCTCTGGAGGAGGCCTTCACCTGTAGAGGGGTTCTTGCTTAAACACTAATACTTTTCATAATGTTGTGTTTGTCTTTTTATAATTTGCGAGAAATATAAGGCTTTTTTTTTTTTTTTTTTTTATTTTTTTTTTTTTTTTTTAATTTTTTAATTTTTTTTTTTATTTATAACACACGACATAGAAATAAATTAGACCAACCGCAGTTTCGTCTATCAAAAATTCACACGTCTTTCATGGGGCACTGTGTTAGATTTTATAACAAAATTCCCATTGACGTCACTTAACTTAGTGGAAATAAGTTCAAAGCTTGTGTAAAACGAACACTTTGTAAGCAAGCTTATTATTCAATAGAAGATTATTTAAAAGATAAAAATGCTTGGATAGATGCTATTCCAGCTCCACTTGAGTCATGACAACCCATTCAACTGTTGGTAGTTAACATTCCCTCTCTTCCTTCTATTAATTTAACACAATGTGTACTTTTTTTTGTAAATGAGGGCACCATGTAGCCATTCTCATAAATAGTATTATTCGCTTTTTTAACTTAGACTCACCTGATGACCAACCTACATTGTTCTCCCATACCCCACAACAGAATGTAGATGAAAAAGTTTGTAATTTCTTATTTTAAAAGAATAACCGTGGAGTTTCTTGCCCTTCTTCTCCACAGGAATGACATTCCGAAGTGGCGGTAGAGTCTTTGTTACTTTTCTGACGATTCATAAATACTGTAATGGTTTACATGAATAAAAAATATTCTGATTCTGATTCGCCGTTGTGCGAATTGTGTAGCTAAGTAATTGGCGATCTTAGCCACATCCTGTCCTCGTTAAAGCTTTGCATCCTTACACCATTTTCTTATTGAATGTGAAGCTCCTTGTAGTGTAGTAGCTTTAGCACCTATATATACCCTTGTAACCCATGTAATTGGTCATAGAATAAACCTATACTTTGAACAGGCAACATCTTTTATTGCTTACAAACACCGAACCTTACATGGCGACCCTGCCAGGATGGCGCCGCCGACGCGGGCGTCTTAAGGTGTCGGGTAGCGACCGCGGAGTGTGAATTCCATTGCCCTAGAAGGACTATATTTTATCATTGCGGCCTTATATAGTGAATAATAATAAGAAAACAATAAAATATGGAACTTACTTAATCCAGAACGAATGTAAGGATTGTGGTTGGTAACGATGTGCTGGAGCAAGTGAATGAGTTTGTATATCTTGGATGCGCCTTCAGTAAGGATGGGAAATACACCGCTGACATAGAGAGAAGAGTGAGTGCAGGGAACAGAGTGAATGGTGCGATGGGAAAGCTACTCGGGAGCCGGCACTTAAGCCATAAGGCGCAGCTGGCCATACATAACGGAGTTCTTGTCCCAACGCTGTTATATGGTAGCGAGAGCTGGGTATGTAAGAAGGAGAATGAAAGTAGGATAAATGCGGTAGAAATGCGAGCTCTGCGGAAGATGTGCGGAGTGAAGCTGACCGACCGCATTAGCAACAGCGTAGTGAGACAGCGAGTAGGTATGAAAGAAAGTATCGGTGTAAAGATGAGAAAGGGCATGCTCCGTTGGTTCGGGCATATAGAAAGAATGCCAGAGGAAAGAATGACAAAACAGATATACAATGTGAAAGTGGAAGGATGCAGGTACCGGGGAAGACCTAGACTATCTTACCACGACTAAATAAACCGAGTATTATCTCATGGAAAAGTCGGGAGTCTCCGTAACCGGCGAGCGTGTATGAGACGAACTATGAGAGTCGAGGAGGCCAGAGAGGTATGTAAGGAAAGAACCTGTTGGAACTCTGTACTCTCTGCCTACCCCGCAAGGGATCTGGCGTGAGGTTATAGATAGATAGATAGATACTTAATCCAGAAGGTTCAAGACCAAAAGGCAGAATACATGCAGGCAGATGATATGAAGAATCAGAAGGAGCAAACGATGTGGTGCCAGCATGAGGAAGTTTCTTCCGGCACTTGGAGTGAAATCTCAGACTAGATCTGATGATCTTTACCAGCATTGGCAGTGATGAGTGCTAAGTCCAGTGTAAAAAACTGGAAATGTAGTGCCCAGACTACGTGTCGTGTGGGAGTTATATTAAGTAGGTATAATGTTATAATATGTCGTTTTTAATCATATTTTAGGCATTTTAACCGCGCTTGTATTTA
Source organism: Phalera bucephala (assembly GCA_905147815.2). NCBI lineage: Eukaryota > Metazoa > Arthropoda > Insecta > Lepidoptera > Notodontidae > Phalera > Phalera bucephala. The sequence goes on from CAJHXA020000005.1 coordinate 2,412,164, forward strand.
AGCGGAACATATTCTTTACCTATGTATATCATAATTGTTTTACAATATTGATTGCCGATCTATTTCAATTTCTAATAAGTGTGTCATGAATTTTATGAAATGATATTTGAAAAATATGATAATTTAAAAATAATATTGATTGTGTTGCATTACATTTAGAAATTCGCCTCCTTATCGATGGAGTGTAAATAAAAACAAGATACTTCATGTTTTCCGTTTTGAGGAGATAAGAAAAGTAGTTGACTTTTGTAAACAGAGAATGTATGACTCTATGTGAAAGGCTAATTATATTTTGATTCCGACACACAGAAAGTCCGAAATTTAAAGTCATTTCTTATGTATTATTTTATTAATACTTTGTGCATTTTTTCCTTACTTACAATAATTACTCTTTGATGGTATTATTCTTAATATAAATAGCAAAAAAATCATGAAATTATCCTTATTAAGAACTTTATTTGTAAAAATTATTTATTGCAGGAAATTATACCTATGAAGCATGTGGTTGTATATAGCATGTTATTTGCAATCGACAAAATTTTCTTTTATTTTTGCTATTGATTATGTGTCAATAAAAACAACAATGTCCTCGAATCATTATAGCACATTTAGTAATTATAAATTCAAAACGTCATTCAAATGAAATTAAAAGCTCAAGGTACCGATTACTCTTAACGGTGAATTACTTAAATAATGGTCATACTCATTTTCATATAATTATACTAAATTATTGTTACTCATTTTAACTTCAGTAGATACACATAATATCGTGTATTGAATTCACGTCAATAAAATATAATACGAATACTAAATCATTTCTTCAGTTGAAAATATTGATTTTATCTTATTTGGTAATGCCATGATTATTATGATTATTATAGCTTTTTCACTCATTCAGTCTTACTGAATGGGTGAAAAAGCTAAAGCCCTTCCGGCTATTTTTATAAGGTCGTCAGCCCATCTTTTCTTTGGCCGCCCTTTGCGTCTCTTTTCAAGTGGGCCAGGCCACTTTGTGATTTGAATTGTCCACTTCTTGTCCCGGTACCTGGCTATGTGGCCTGCCCATTTCCACTTCAGTCCAAGGGCATGTAGTAGTGCATCTGTAAGTTTTGTTTTTCTCCGTATGTTGACATTCTTTATTTTTTGTATTTTTCTGAGTTTCAAGATGCTCCTTTCCATTGCATGCTGACATGACAGAAGCTTGCTTTTTATCTTATTGTTGAAGGCCCACGTCTGGCTTGCATAGGTTAAGCACGGTAAGATGCAATAATCCATTATAATTTTTTTAAGCTTCAGACTATAGCGTCCTTTCAGAATCTCTTTTTGCGCCCAATACTTTTTCCATGATATATTTATTCGTCTGTCTACTTCCTTTTCGTTCCTGTTGGTGTCGAAAGATACTAGTTTTCCGAGGTATATATATTAATTTACATGTTTAATTACTTTCCCTTCTATTTTGATCGGGGAGTGTGGACCGTTAGACATAACTGGTCTTGTTCGCATTCATTTTTAATCCTAATCTTTGGCTTTCTCTGTCTAGGGTTCGAAGCATGTCTTCCAGTTCTGAAGCAGTTTCGCTAAAGAGGATGATATCGATCATCAACGAATCTTAAATGGTTTAGACGTTTATTGGATATCCACAGCCCTTTATTTGCCCAATGGATATTTTGGAAGATGTCTTCAAGAACTGCTATGAACAGCTTTGGTGATAGTGGGTCTCCTTGTCTTACCCCTTTACCCATTGGAAACTCTTCGTCTTTCATTTCTAATTTTATTCTGCTCGTAGTTTTAGAATATATATTTCTTATGATGTTTATATATTTTTCATTCACATTATTGTTTTTAAGTGCTTTCTATATAGATGTGTGTGTTTTACTATCAAAAGCTGTCGGCGACAGGACCGAATAGATTCTTTTTTGACTTACGTATATAACTTGACATGTCCGCGATGTTACCATAGGAATTGAATCATGATTATGTAATTGCGATAGGATTAGTTTATATGTATAATAGGTGATAAGAATCCGCCCCGTAGCGTATAAGATTTAGGAATAAGTTACAATTATCGAGTGGAAATTGAGCACAGTTGTAATGTTTTTCGCACTGATTTGGCGATTATACAAAATATGTGCTTAGAGTTATTTATATTTTTGTTTTTATACAAAGAATGTTACCATGAATATAGATATGTAAAGTTTACCCGAGATTATACCCTGACCGACTGGGAATCAGAAATAATGTCGCGCAGTCGTAGTAAGAATTGTGTGCTCCCAAAGGACCGAGTGCGCGGCTCTCTGCTCGGTATAGTCTCGGGGTAACTAAGTAAGCCGGTGATTTGATGAAATTTGTAGTCGAGTTGCGGAATCAAGACTTGTATTGTGCTGAGGAAAATAAAGGAGTATAGAAGTGAACGTGTCTCTTTCTTTTCACCCACGCAGGGTCGACGAAGTTGGGTCGGCAACAGCGGGATACTGTCCCGGGCCTTTGAAGAAAGTGAAAGGCCAATTCAAGTGGTCCTTCGGCAGCCGGATCGGTAAAGGAAGAGTTGGCGAGTGAGAAGGATGCCAGTCAATCAATCAAATCAGCCTATTGCAGTCCACTGCTGGACATAGGCCTCTCCCAATTGGCGCCACAATACACGGTCCTCCGCCTTCCGCATCCAGTTCCACCCTGCGACCTTCTTCAGGTCGTCGGTCCACCTATCTGGGGGGCGCCCTACCTTACGTTTGCCGAGTCGTGGTCTCCACTCTAAAACTCGTCTGCTCCATCGACCATCGATTCTTCGACAGACATGGCCAGCCCACTGCCACTTTAGCGAGCTCACTCTGCGGGCTATGTCAACTACTTTGGTTCTTTGACGGATAACTTCATTTCGGATAGCTCGCTGCGCGACTTTGAGCCTATGGACTAGCCCTACTGTAAGTGTCCACGTCTCGGCACCGTATGTCATGACTGGTAGAACGCACTGGTTGTAGACTTTCGTCTTCAGGCATTGCGGTAAAGGCGAAGAGAAAACCCGACGTAGTTTGCTGAATGCCGCCCAGCCCAACTGGATCCTTCTGTCGACTTCTTTCTCGTAGTTGTTCCTACCAAGCTGGATAATCTGCCCAAGGTAGGTGTATTCTCGAACAACTTCGAGCATCGATTCTTCGACGTAGACTGGTCTCGGCGTGACATGTTCATTGAACATGATCTTGGTTTTATCCAAATTCATGCCGAGACCAACACGTCGAGAGGCTACATTTAGGCTGTGCAGCATCTCGCTTAACTGTTCCAACGTCTCTGCTATTATGACGATGTCGTCGGCAAACCGAAGATGCGAGATGCACTCACGCCCCGTCCCGCCCCAGTTTAGCGTCTTAAAGACGTCTTTAAGCGCGTTGGTGAAAAGCTTAGGGGATATTACATCCTCCTGTCTCACCCCTCTGCACATCTCAATGGGGTTGGTTTTTTGTTCCTGGAGCTGAACGGTCATAGTGGCGGTATCATATAAACATCTCAGCACTTCGATATAACGCCAGTCAATACGACATCGTTGCAGAGCATCCAGAACTGCCCAGGTTTCGATGGAGTCGAAGGCTTTTTCGTAGTCCACGAAAGCCATACACAGCGGCTGATTGTACTCTTCAGTTTTCTGTACAATCTGCCGAACAGTATGGATGTGGTCTACGCTGCTGAAGCCTTTTCGAAACCCGGCTTGCTCTGGTGGCTGAAACTCGTCGAGTTTTCTGGCGAGGCGGTTTGTGACTACTCTCGAGAACAGCTTGTATACATGGCTCAAAAGTGAGATGGGTCTGTTCTTCAGCAAGGCTTTATCGCCTTTTTTGAAGAACAGAGCCACCGCACTCCCGCTCTACGCTTTAGGTGTTAGGCCCTGGTGAATGATGGAATTGAAAAGGCTTGCCAGCTCTTTGAGAACCGGAGTCCCACCAGCTTTGAGGAGCTCGGTAGTAATTCCATCATCACCAGGAGATTTATTGTTCTTAAGTTGCTCGAGAGCCGCCTTGACCTCGCCCTGATCAACATCTGGGATGTCTTCCGTGTAATGGCGCGTAAGTGGGGCTCTGTGGTCATCATCGCTGGGTCTCGTAGGCTTACCTGTCCGTGATGCAAACAGTTCTCCATAGAAGCCCTCGATTTCCTCGAGAATCTCGAACTTAGAGGTCACGGTTTCGCCATCCGCAGTTTTGAGTTTCGTCAGACGGGGACGTCCGAGCTGTTGGGCGAAGACCTTAGTGCCCTTATTCTGCTCGATCGCAGCCTCGACGATACGGGTGTTGAAGCGTCTGAGGTCGCGCCGAATCAGCTTTCGGATTCTAAGGTTTAAGTTCTTCCGATCTGACGAAGATATCTGCGTAGGTGGCATTTCTCGTCTACCTCTCATAAGTTTGAGAGTCTCGGCCGAGAGTTTAGAGTCCCTGTTTTTGCTTTTTCCGTACAGAAACTTTCGAGACACGTCCTGTAGCATTCTGACCACTGTGTCGGTTTTCTCGTCAATATCGCCAATGGTTTCCAGCAAGTCAAAACGGTTTTGAAGTTCCAATTGGAACTTTTCGGAACCCAAGGCTGTTTGGAGCGCGGTAAGTCGGAGAGTAGGCTTCACCATTCGGGCCTTTTCGGCTTGAAAGTCTATATTTAGGGTGCCTCGGACGAGTCGGTGATCGTGGCCAGTATTGAACCTGTTGATCACAGAGACGTCCCTAAATATATACTTCTTATCCGTCATGATGAAGTCTATCTCGTTCTTTGTCACGTTGTCGGGGCTTCGCCATGTCCACTTTCTATGGGGCTTCTTCTTAAAGAAGGAGTTCATTAAGAAGAGCCCCTGCGACTCGAGAAAGTTTACTAGCATTTGCCCCCTGTTATTTCTGCGCCCCACACCGAAGGGTCCGATTTTCGTTTCGCCGCGTTCTTGTACTCCCACTTTGGCGTTGAAGTCCCCCATAACAACGCTGTAGTGAGCCTTTGGAGTGCCATGTAGTGCTTTCGCAATGTCTTCGTACACGGCTTCGGCTATTTCGTCAGCGTATGTCGAGGTCGGCGCATATACCTGTACCACCTTAAGGGAGTACCTATCGCTGAGCTTCAGTATGAGGTACGCTACCCGTGTCGACACACTGCTGACTTCCACAACGCTGCTAACGAGGTCCTTATTGACCAGAAAACCGACACCACCCTGGGAGAGCTGATCACCTTCTCGGAAGTAGAACAAGTTACCTGACTCACGGGTTATCGCGTCCTCCCCCTTTCTTCGGACCTCACATAACCCCAAAATATGCCATTTTATGCGACCCAGTTCTACCTCGAGTTCGGTGAGGTGGTGGTCCAGCCGTAGTGTGCATCCATTATACGTCGCGAGGGTCAGTTCTTTATGGTAGCCTCTCGTAGCCCGAAGATTCTTAGCACCCCCTCTCCCGCTGTCGCCCCGACCGCTACCTTGATCGGGAACAGCGGGAGTACCGGGAACTGGGGGCTGGTTAAATTGTTGTGCTTTCATGGGAGGTAGATTAGCCTACTATACTACGCTTGCCAGACGGGTTGGTATAGGGTGTGATTTCGGGCGGGCGAAAGGCTATCGCACCACACGCGTCCTTCGAGGCGCAGTGGCATAGTTTCTCGCCTATTTTGCTCGTCTGTCCCGGCAAGCAATTTGGCGTGGTCTTGGGAGTAGCGCACGGTCGCGACGATCCCCAAGGCAAGTATGACTGTATCCTGCTCGCGGTTGCTGCCTGCTATTGGTCTGGTCCTTCTGAACAGACATAACAGAAACAGTCATGCGTCCCATCCCTCCCTTTCCTTCTCCTATCCAGTCTCCTGTCCCCCGGCTTTGGCCGGAAGGTTGTGGCGCCTGGTTGCGCCCCTCCGTGGGGTGCAGCAGGTGGCGCCTGTCGTTTGGGTGGTCGGTTGAGGTCAGCGCGGCGCTGTTGTGCGCCGTGCATTTTTTGCAGAGGGAAGGACCTCCCGACCGCCCGCTGGGCCGTAGGGCCCCTTTGGGTCCCTAGCCCGGCCGTGCTAGGCCGACCGGCTGCTGCTGCTTGCTGCCAGAGGGGCGGCGCAGTGGTGGCTGGAAAGCTCACGCGCGCGCCTTTTAGGCGCAAGGGTGCGGTGTGGGTGTGGCGCCTGGTTGCCCTCTCGCTCTCCCTTGGGAGAGAGAGTTGGGTGCAGCAGGTGGCGCCGCCCCTGGTAGGGAGCCGTTCGGGCGCCTGCCCTTAGGGGTGTGGCGCAGATCGGCTTGGTGGTACGGTGGTCGGTGTAGGTTTGCGTAATCTCCCGACCACCTGCTGGGCGGTGGGGCCCCTTCGGATCCCTAGCCCGGCCGAACCGGGCCGACCGGCTGCTGCTGCATGCCGCCAGAGGGGCGGCGCGGCGGCGGCTGGGCGGTTCGCGTGCGTGTGGCGCGAGGGGGCGTGGAGATACCCATGGCCTCGGATGTCAAAGTCCGGGTACATAGGTGTCTCTACCGAATCACCTGGGTGGCAGACTCGGGGGAGTCTGCCTCCCAGCTCGAGAGGGAGACGCCGCGTTGGGTGACATCAACGTGGCGTCTACGTAGAGGGAGGGCGTACTTACGCTAGGGAGTTTACTCTCAAGGTGGGCCCTCAACAGGGCAGGTCGCGTCGGGGTCGCGGAGCGTGCCTAACGGCGATCCCGTGATCCCCGACACTCGCGACAATGACGGTGTCACCGCAGGGTTTTTAGTCGGTACACTTGATCCATCAACAGCCGGTTCTACGGCCCCGAGTGTTGATGGATCAAGGACTCCGACATAACCCCTCCGCGTCCCCCGAACGCGGACGGGTACCCATAAAGGGTTTTCCCTGTGATAAAAAAAAAAAGGGTTTGATTTCAAGTTTTCCTTCTCTACGCACTGGGTCGTATGCGCGAGTGTGTTCCCTTTGTCGGCTTTTACGACACCCACGGGATGATAGGGGGTGATTACAATTCAACCTTAAGTTCGGCACGCGCCTACCTACTCGACTTAGCAGCAATACGTGTATAGATAATATAATACACAACATAAGAGGCAGTAAATGTGACATTTTAGAATTTGGTATATCGGACCACACAGCACAGTTGCTTAAATGTCCAGTTAAAAAATCATGCATCCTTAAATATTGGTATATACTAAAAAGAGATTTTTGTAATGAGAATTTAAAAAAGTTTGAAGAATGTTTGACTTGTCTTACATTTAACGAAGTGTACACTGCAAGCGACCCAGAAGTAACGTTTAACGCCTTTTATGAAAACTTTAAATTGTTTTATGAATTATGTTTTCCTCTCATAAGAATAAAGAACACAGTAATAAAAAGGCCCAAATGGATATCGCAAGGTTTAATAAAATGTAGTCGCCATAAAAGAAAATTATTATGGAATTACAGAATGAATCCCAACGAAAAACTCAGAGTAGAACTTAAAAACTATAATAAACGATTTAAAAAAATTATTCATCTTACCCAAAAGAGTAAAAACAACCATTATATAGCAAGTGCTAAAAATAAATCCAAGGCTACATGGAAAATTATAAATAATAACAAAAGTAACTTCCCCAAGGAAAGCATAAAGCAAATCCGCATAAATAATCGTGTTATAGTTGACCCCCGAAAGATTGCGGAAGAATTTAACAATTTTTTTATTGATTCAATTAATCCTTCACATAATAGTAAGAATGTTAAAAAAAATGATTGTATTCATAAAAAAACATACCAAAATATTAACAATAATAATGGTAGATCTTTATTTTTATTTCCTACTAATTTTCATGACATATTAAAAATAATAAATACCCTAAACTGTACAATGAGCTCAGGCTATGATGACATAATAACCATGGTAATAAAATATGTTGGTAAAATCATAAGTCCCATACTTTCTCATATAATTAATTTATGTTTTGAAAATGGTGTCTTTCCCAGTAAATTAAAGATATCTATAGTAAAGCCGTTATTCAAGAAAGAAAATAAGGAAGATATGGCTTGCTATAGGCCTGTAGCACTTATACCAGTGTTTTCTAAAATTATAGAAAAAGTCATGCATATCTCGATTTATAATTTTTTTGAGAAATATAATTTATTTGCACGGCAACAAAAAGGCTTTAGAAAAAACCAGTCTATAAATGTGGCCATTTTTGATTTATTACAACTAATTTATACAAATATTGATAAGCGAGTCCCAATATCTACGTTATATATGGACATGACGAAGGCGTTCGACTATGTAAAACATGATATCCTTGTACAAAAACTGCAAGACTACGGAATAAGAGGAAATCCACTTCAATTAATTAAATCTTACCTAAGCAACCGATATCAAATAGTGCAAATAAATAAAATATGCCCAAAAACGAAGATGGAACAAAAATATTTTTCAAAATCAAGGGAAATTCACTATGGCGTACCTCAGGGTAGTGTATTAGGACCATTACTTTTCCTGATATACATAAATGATTTACCTCAAGCTATTTCTTTTCCAATGATTTTGTTTGCAGATGACAGCACAGCTATTTTTACTGGTAAAAATTTAAACACACATGAATCGGACATAAACACTGCTTTAGGTAATATCATTAACTGGCTGACAGACAATAACTTAAATATCAATCTTGACAAGACTAAAATAGTCACATATCCTCAAAGTTATAAATCTATAGATCTAAATATATATTATGAAACGAAACAAATTGAAAGAATAGACCATGTTAAATTTTTGGGTTTGTGGATTGATAATGACATGAAATGGAAGTCTCATATTGACTGTTTGTGTTCTAAATTAAATCAGTACTCATATGCGTTGTACAAGTGTTACGTCGTAACATAGTTTTAAAAATATAAAATAAAAATAAAAAATCTTTACACACAAACAAACAAAATAACTAGTTGTTACATCGAATGGAAACCGCGCGCCTTAACTAGTGATAGCATCATAATGACCATATAAGGTATTCGTTGGCACCGGAAATCAAATTCCTTCTAGAACACCTAATAAGAAACGCCCACAACATAGAAGGATCTAGAAATAATACAATAGCGAACAACGGGACAATGATCCTATCTCACTCGGTTCGGTTATTGCTAACTTAGTCCCACAAGAATTGTATAAAAAACAGACAATAGTTTAGGGCGTGCCTTGCTTCGGTTGAGCCGTTCTTTCTATATCTCTGTCCTCGTCTCAGACGAAGGATCAAGAGATCTGGGGAGTGCGCACTGTTGCCAGGCAGGAAGTAGGCCGTCCTGGGGGGGCAGTATATAAAAACGAGCTCGCGCAAGAACAACCCTTTTCCGACGCCAGAGCTCGCACGACAACAGTTCAGTTCAAACAGTGCATTATTAAAATAAATTAAAAAAAAAAAGTTTAAATTAGCAAGATTCTTCAACCCCCTTGGTAAGTTTAATATAATTATTCCAATAGTTCTGATTGCTGTTAACTAATTTTTCGTGTCTGGATTAATTCGATTACTATTCAACAAGTGATTTGTTCTACCTTTTAATAGTGTATTTTTCTGTGGCTATATATATTTCTTAATAGTGGGTAACAACGTAACCAAATGTGACAGCTAGTATCTTAAAAATTGTAAAATATAACCTTTTCTAATCAATCATTCGATAAGTTTTGAATATGTTTCACCGCGGTATTTTTCTTCATTTCTATTATCATATTAATTTCGTCCAAATCGATCCAGCCTCCACAAGAAACCAGGAGAGATATGGCCGCGATAATTAATTCCCACTGTGCATTCCACGCGTGTGTTGTTGAAAATCGGTGGCTTGTGAATATCTATTTTTCTAAATATTTGTTGTCAAAAATTCCGTAATAACTAAATTTCTAACTTCATACATTAAAATAATGAGCTTTTTGTTTTGTTAAACTATTAGAAATTGCCACCGCAAATTTTATAATGTAAACACAAAATTATTCGCTGGATTGATGTCACGAAAGAGGGTTTTCTCATTATACCCGACAAAAAAAAAAAAATATCAATGGTCATTGTTTCGACGTTTTTATAGACCTACCGTCATGTGTAAGAATTAAAATTTTTGTACCTCATAGCGTAGTGGAGTGGTGATAGTCCTAAATATAATGATGGGGTTTGATTCTGGGTTGGGTAATAAGTTTTTTTTTATATTTGTTTTTCCTTATATTTCAACCGGACGTAAATATCACCACTCCATTTCGTGAATATTTTAATTGCTTCGCGAAAGATGCCGACGCCCACTCCTGGTCTCACCTAGTGCCTGGGGGTCGGATCTTTCGCGCTACATGTGTCCAATTCGGCGCGTTCCAGAAAACTGGGGGTCCACCGTACGGGTTGACAAGTACGGTTTGGGAGACAGCAGGCCTCATTTCTGCCCGTCGACTCCCGCTGACCTCGGCGGCTGAGGGCCTTCTACAGGGCACCTCCAGATTCCTCACCTAGCCGGTGGAGGCTGTTACCGAAGACCCCCACGCGTCACGGGATCGAGCGGCCTAAAGATAAGTCCCCAGCGCCCATAGGTTTTTTTTTTGTGGACCCGAAAACTCCCCTGTGCCGGGAATTCACGCCCCATTTTAATATTGATACTTATTCTAATTTTCTGGATTGTTCTTATTACGATTTTAATTGTTTGCGTAATCAAATATATTTTTCCTGATAACAATAAACAATTGTATTTTTTTTTGTTATTGTGTGTTTTATTTGTACCCGCCGTCAGGCGGTCGTAACACAAGTTATCGAAAATTGTAAACCAATCGACTGTATTAACAGCATATCATGCTTATGGATCATCAAACATTAGATATGGTATAATATTTTGGGGTAATGCACCCAACAAGGACCTAGTCTTGAAAGCTCAAAAAAAATGCATTAGAGCAATTGCTAAAATTAAAGTGCCAGAAAGTTGTCGGCCTTATTTTTGTAAGTTAAATATACTTACATCAATATCTGTGTACATTTATGAACTGGTGGTATTTATTAAAAGTATGACTAAACTAAATATGAATTTATTCGGAACCTTGAAATCGACAAGAAATAAACATAAAATTAATTCATCATCACATAAAACAGCTTTATTTACAAATAGTATTCTAGGGATGGCATCTAAAATTTATAATAAATTACCAAGCTTTATTTTAAACACTGAAGATCTGAAAGCATTCAAGAAATTGGTACATCATTTGCTGGTGAAGAAATGTTATTATACTCTACAGGAATTTCTAAATGACACCTTTTAATAATACATCATAACATATTTGTATTTATGGGACTAGCCTCGCCACGCATTTCCATCATTGTAACACGTGTAATATATGTATATTAATTTTGAATTTTTCCCTTTTTTTTTATTTTTCTAAACAATAAATTATAATTTCTAATTTTCTTTTTGTGAGGAATAATATATAATTTCATGTCTTTCTAAAATGTAATGGTTACATATTATTCTTTTTTGGAAATTTGAGTAATGTTTAATTTAATTAGGTTATCTTGATATTATTGTATGCCTGATTATGGGTAGGACATAGTGAAACCTACTGTATTATGTATAATACAACACATACCATCTTTGTAACCTATGACCACAATAAATGCTATTTGATTTGATTTGATTTGATTTGACACATGTATTCTTTCCCGTCACCACACGGAATCATTAACTGTGCGGATAATATACAAGGTGTAACATAATAAACGCAAGACCTGAAAGTAGTTTGTTCTAAATCGGTAACTGAATTGATTCCAACTATTTTTAATGTAACTTACATTTTTTTTTTTTTTTTGCAAATAATGCTTTTACTCCTTCAGTGCGCCATAAAAAAACTAAATTTATTCTTGATTTATAGCAATAAGGAGATTTCAAATGCATTTCTAAAACGTATTTCTCAAAACGCACACATACATGTACAAGTTTCATTGTTAGTTGGGGTATAAAAGTGCTTAAAAAAAGGGTAAATACCCATAAATTTGGAAATTTGGTATTCGTTTTGAATTTATGAAAGAATTCTCTAATCGGGGTGTCTGAGGTCTTGCGTTTATTATGTTACACCTTGTATAGGAGGGAATACAGGGAAAATCCAACATTCATTAATCAGCTCGTCCAACATAAAACAGTACTTGGCTTATGAGTCTTACAATTACCTCACAAAGGAACTTGCTGTCCCTTATTTGCAATTTGTGTAGTGTCAATTTTATTAAACAGTCCGTATTCTTTCTCACTTGCAAGGCCAGGGCGGGCGGCAAGACTTCTCCCGCGGGACAAATCGAAATTGGTAAACCTGTCTCTTTACTCAAGCATCCGAAGACAAAACTGATTATCTCACGCCTAGGGCGAGAAAATTCGTGAGACATGCCCTGTCACGCCGCCTGTGCTAGCCCTGCCGAGTTGATCTGTATAGTAATGACGTAGTAATCAGCGAGCTCGTAGGGGGTTGCGCGGGCGCATGTCCCCGGCCGCTAGGCGTAGCGCGGCAGCAACCCCCACGGATGCCGCTGGTTCGGCACCGGGATGCCGTAAAAAGCAGGAAAGCTAGTATCCATACTGAACTGAAAATTAACGGGCGTCTTCGGCGAGGCGTAGCTGTAGCTGAGGTAGTCATCGGACGCGTGCAGCTGCCGGTTCAGTCCCGGCTCGGACGCGCTGCGCGTGATCTTGGGCATCGCCCGCAGCATGGACTCCAGCGAGGCCAGGATCTGCCGGAACAAGGGTCGCTGCTCCCGGTCGAACTTGATGCAGTCTTCGAAAAGCCGCTTGAGGGCTTCGGCGCGTCTTGTTTGAGCCGTCGGACGTCCGGTCGGAGTAACCCGCGACCGACCATCCATAGTATCTGGTCCTTGTTGTTGAAGTGCGCGTAGGGCAGCTCGCCGGCCATGAGCTCGTAGAGCACGATCCCGTAGGCGTACACGTCGGAGCGGAAGGCGTACGGCGCGGGCTCGTCCATGCGGATGACCTCGGGCGCCATCCACAGGATCGAACCCGTCGGCTGCTGCCACTGCACGCCGCCCGCGCTCGACGTGTCTGACCACCGCACTTTGGCAGTGGCTAGTCCGAAATCTCCGATCTTCACTGACCAGTCATCTCTCAGAAATATATTGTTTGATTTCAGGTCCCTGTATATAATGTTCTTGGCGTGCAGGTATTCCATGCCCTGCGCGGTCTGGCGCGCCACGTCGATGAGGTAGAGCATAGGGAAGGGCGTCTCCAGCACGTGCAGGTGCTGGTACAGCGACGAGCCCTCGCACCACTGATCATTTGGAAGGACGGCCTGGTATTCCTGTGAATGTAGATGGCACCTACATTCACAGGAATACCACTGACTGCCTCATTGGTCTGGCGGCAAAGCGCATCGCTTTGTAATCACGAGGTCCTGGGTTCAAATCCTAGGTCAGACAAATGTAGTTAAATCAGACGGCGGGAACGACGACGCGCTCTAGAGGAGTGGCACGCGAGGCCCAGCCAGGAGCACATCGCGCGCAAGCGCGTCGTCCAAGCCATCCTGCCGTCCTTCGAAGCCTGACAACAGCGGAGGAGTGAGCGAATCTCCTACAGGCTTGCTCGGATATTCACCGGTCACGGCTGTTTCGGTGATTATCTGAGCAAGATCGGACGCGAGGCGACGGCGATCTGTCGCCACTATGGTGGGGACCGGGATTCCGCAGAGCACACGCTTGTCGAGTGCCCAGCGTGGGCCTCCGAGCGGCGGATACTGGTTTGGACCGGATTGGACCGGATACGGCGTGGGGGGCCGTATCCTCCTTCTGCGAGACTCTGATGTTACAGACGGAGAAGGCCGAGCGGGATCGGGAGAGGGCCGATCCCACTCGCCGAAGGCGACGGCGCCGGGGTGGAGGCACAGCCCGCCCAGGCCCCTCAGCCCCCTGCACCGCGACGGTGCAGGGGGGGAAACAAGCTACAAGTTTCCCCTCCCGAGGCGGGCTCTTTGGAGCGCGGCACAAGGGGGGCACCGGTGCGTTCCACTCGGAGATCCCGGAGCCCCTCTGACACGTACCAGTGCCGGCCACCGTGGGGTTTTAGTCGGTAAGAGTCCGTCATGCCCCGCCAGCTTCCCCCGAGGTTGGCGGAAGTCCATGAGGATTTTCCCCACGAAAAAAAAAAAAGGGTTGGAATGTGGGGTGCACATAGACAGCTTCTGTTTCAATAATATAATATGGTTATGGTTCTGCTGAACGCCTCGGTCTGTGGACTCAGAAAGCTGCTCAGTATCTGTGAGGGCTATGCGACTGGTCACGGGCTCCTTTATAATGTTAATAAGAGCCAGTGTATGGTCTTTCAGGATGGACTAAGAAAAGTAACAGAAATGCCTCCTATTCGACTGAATGGCTCAACTCTAGAAAGGGTAGATATTTTTAAGTATCTAGGCCATTTAGTAACACCTACCCTGAAAGACGATGCAGACGTGGAACGAGAGCGAAGAGCGCTGTCGGTCAGAGCGAACATGGTAGTCCGGAGGCTTGCACGGTGCTCGATTAAAGTGAAAATAACTCTTTTTAGAGCCTATTCCACTACTTTTTACACATGCAGTTTGTGGACAGACTACACGCAAAAATCGTACAGCTCTCTACGGGTACGATTTAACAACGCGTTTAGGATGATGTTGGGGCTCCCCCGCTTTTGCAGCGCATCGACAATGTTCGCGGGCGCGCGTAGATTGCTTCACTTGTGCGGCGAGTGCGGGGGAGCTTCAACAGCATGCTGGCCACGCTCGCGATCAGGCTCGATTGTCCCTACATTACCCACTGTTGTAAGCTCCACGTTGCACACAGGGAATGACGACAATGGGACCAATTTATCTGATGTGACATTATTTAAATTTTATGGTAATTATTTTAATTTTTCATGTTTAACGTGACTGAAGTTTCGATTTGTATTCTATTTTATTAATTGTGTGAACGAGGCAATTCTTTAGATGATTCTGTTTTAATGAAATAAGTGAAAGCCATTTCTGAAAAATTTATAAGTATCCAACGTTGTCGATTGAATTGTAAGCTACGGGAAACTGTTGGGTTATGGGTCTCTTCAGTAAAACAATCTTCAATCTTCAGTAGTTTGATATTATATTGAACAAATGCACAGCAAGAAAACGTTGTTTGCATAGATAGACCATAGATAATAATAATATAGACAGTGCTGCCAAAGTTAAATTTTTATTCGTTTTTCTAATACTCCCACTAAAATATAACTTTAATAATAAAAAAAAATTGAAAATTTTTAACTAATTATACAAAGTTGTATTTATATATTTATATTTAACCACACAAAAACTGATCTCTCAGATAGGCAAAAGTCTGAGTAGGCAATGCCTTGGTCAAAATGTCTGCCAACTGATTCTTACTTGAAATATAATTGAGTTTAATTAAGCCCAAATTAACCTTTTCCCTTATAAAGTTATACTTAACATCTATATGTTTTGTTCTCTTATGATAAACAGGGTTGGTAATCAATTTTATTGCACTCTGGTTATCAACATTTAATGTAATACAATCAGAACTTTCACCTAAATCTGACATCAGTTGCTGTAACCATATAATTTCTTTGGCTGATTCACAAGCAGCTACAAATTCTGCCTCAGTTGTGGAGAGAGCAATGGTCTTCTGTTTCTGGCAAGACCATGTGATTGGTCCTCCATTCATTATAAAAATGTAACCTGTAGTAGATTGACGTGTATCTAAATCACCAGCAAAATCAGCATCCGAATATCCATTAAGACCACTGTTTTCTCCATATTTTATACCTAAATGTTTAGTATTAATGAGGTATTTAATTACACGTTTAACAGCATTTACATGTTGTTGACCTGGGTTGTTTACATATCTGCTTAAAACATTCACAGCAAATGAAATGTCTGGCCTTGAAACAGAACTCAAAAATAGTAAGCAACCTACAGCTTCTCGATATGGAAAATTAACAACATTTTCATCCATACTTTTTGTAATAATAACATTTACATCTGCCGGAGTGCTGACAGGATTTGCAGTACTCATACAAAACTGTACAACAATCTGGTTTATATAATTTTCTTGATGAATATAAATACTACTATTTGCCCTCTCTATTTGCATGCCTACAAAGTATTTCAAATTTAATTCTTTTATTTTAAAAGCTTGTTTTAAATATTCAATTATTTCTTTGATAAGTTGTTTATTTGCAGATATTATAAGAGCGTCATCAACGTAAATTATTAAAAATACTTTAGACTGTTTAAAAATTCCTACATAAATACAATTATCAGCCTGAGACTGTACAAAACCATATTTCATTAAAAACTCAGTAAACCTCTTGTTCCAGAATCGAGATACCTGTTTCAAACCATATAGAGCTTTATTCAATTTTAATACATAACTATCATTAGCCAGCAAACCTTCAGGTACTTCTATGAAAATATTTTCCTCAAGGTATCCATTTAACCAAGGTATCCATCCATTTCTTCCTTACTGGGCTGGAAGCGAAAGAAAAACTTAGAATGCCCCAGTAGCCATACTTTTGCTTGGCTGGTGGTAAGAGTCCACCAAAGGTAGTAACGTCATCCGATCAACGACCAGAAAAGGAAAATTTGAAACAAACCCTATACCAACCCGTCTGGCCAGCGTGGTATAGTAGGCCAAAAACCTCTTAATATGTTAAGACACCAAACGCAAAGGCCCCCAGTTCCCGGTAGTCCCGCTGTCCGCTGCCACGGTAGCGGTCGCGGTAACAGCGGGGCAGGGGGTGCGAAGAATCTCCGGGCTACGACACAAGGCTACCAAAAACACCTGACCCTGGCTACGTACAATGGACGCTCTCTACGGCTGGACCAACACCTCGCTGAACTCGAGGTAGAACTAGGTCGCATAAACTGGCACATATTGGGGTTATCCGAAGTCCGAAGACAGGGCGAGGACACGATAACCCTTGAGTCAGGCCACCTGTTTTACTTTCGGGAAGGTGATCGGCCCTCTCAGGGCGGTGTCGGTTTCCTGGTCAACAAAGCTCTCACTAACAACGTTGTGGAAGTCAGCAGTGTGTGGACACGGGTAGCGTACCTCCTAATTAAAATCACCAACAGGTACACCCTGAAGGTGGTACAGGTATATGCGCTGACCTCGACATACTGCGACGACATAGCGGAAGCCATGTATGAAGACATAGCCAAGGCATTACATGGCACCACCAAGGCTCACTACAACGTTGTTATGGAGGACTTCAATGCCAAAGTGGGAGTACAAGAACGCGGCGAAACGATAATCGGACCCCACGGCGTGGGGCGCCGAAACCACAGGGGGCAGATGCTGGTCAACTTTCTGGAGTCGCAGGGGCTCTTCTTGATGAATTCGTTCTTTAAGAAGAAGCCTCATAGAAAGTGGACATGGCGAAGCCCCGACACTGTGACGAGGAACGAGATAGACTTCATCATGACTGACAGGAAGTCTATATTTGGAGACGTCTCCGTGATCAACAGGTTTAATACCGGCAGCGATCACCGACTTGTCCGAAGCGCTCTAAATATAGACTTCAAGGCCGAAAGACGTCGCATGATGAGGTCTACTCTCAGACCTACTGCGCCTTAAATAGCTTTAGGGTCCGAAAAGTTCCAACTGGAGCTTCAAAATCGTTTCGACCTGCTGGAAACCGAAGGCAATGTTGACGAGAAAACCGACACAGTGGTCAAAACGCTACAGGATGTGTCTCGAAGGGTGTTTCCCGGCAAAAGCGGTAACAGAGAGTCTAAACTCTCGCTCGAGACTCTCGAACTTATGAGGCAGAGGCGGGAAATGTCATCCACGCAGGCGTCTTCGCCGGATGGGAGGAACCTCAACCGGAAGATCCGGAAGCGGGTGCGACGTGACCTCCGATGTTCCAACACCCGCGCCATCGCGGCTGCGATTGAACAGAACAGAGGCACCAAAGTCTTCGCTCGCCAGCTAGGTAGATCCCATCTGACGAAACTTAATACAGCGGATGGCAAAACCGTGACCTCCAAGTTCGAGATACTCGAGGAAATTGAGAGTTTCTACAAAGACCTGTACGCATCACGGATGGGTTAAACCCTCGAGACCCAGCGCTGACGACCACAGAGCCCCACTAGCACGCCACGATACGGAAGACATCCCTGATGTCAACCAGGACGAGGTCAGAGTGGCTCTCGAGCAGCTCAAAAACAACAAGTCGCCAGGCGATGACGGAATCACCACTGAGCTCCTAAAAGCAGGCGGGACTCCAATCCTGAAAAAGCTAGCGAGTCTCTTTAATTCCGTCATCCACCAGGGCTTAACACCTCAAGCGTGGAGCGGGAGTGCGGTGGTTCTGTTCTTCAAAAAAGGTGACAAAACCTTGCTGAAGAACTACAGACCCATCTCACTCCTGAGCCACGTCTACAAGTTGTTCTCGAGAGTACTCACAAACCGCCTCGCCAGAAGACTTGACGAGTTCCAGCCACCGGAACAAGCCGGGTTTCGAAAAGGCTACAGCACCGTAGACCACATCCATACTGTTCGGCAGATTGTACAGAAGACCGAAGAGTACAATCAGCCGCTGTGTATGGCTTTCGTGGACTACGAGAAAGCCTTCGACTCCATCGAAACCTGGGCGGTTTTGGATGCTCTGCAGCGATGTGGCATCGATTGGCGCTATATCGAGGTGTTGAGATGTCTGTATGATACCGCCACAATGACCGTCCAGCTCCAGGACCAAAAGACCAACCCGATCGAGCTGCATCGAGGGGTAAGACAGGGGGATGTAATATCCCCCAAGCTCTTCACCAATGCACTCGAAGACGTCTTCAAGACGCTGGACTGGACTGGGCGGGGCATTAACATCAACGGCGAATACATCTCACACCTTCGGTTTGCCGATGATATCGTCATCGTGGCAGAGTCACTGGAACAGTTGAGCGGAATGCTGCATAGCCTAAATGGAGCCTCTCGAGGTGTCGGTCTCGGCATGAACTTGGATAAAACCAAGATCATGTTTAATGAGCATGTCACGCCGGGACCGATCTACGTCGATGGTTCGATGCTCGAAGTTGTTCGGGAGTATGTCTACCTTGGACAAGTTGTCCAATTTGGTAGGAACAACTTCGAGAAAGAAATCAACCGCAGGATCCAATTGGGTTGGGCAGCATTTGGCAAACTACGTCACGTTTTCGCTTCGCCTATACCGCAATGCCTGAAGACTAAAGTCTTTAACCAATGCGTTCTACCTGTTATGACTTACGGGGCCGAGACGTGGACACTCACAGTGGGACTAGTACACAAACTCAAAGTCGCACAGCGGGCTATGGAGCGAGCTATGATCGGCGTCTCTTTGAAGGATAAAATTCGTAACGAGGTAATCCGACAAAGAACCAAAGTTACCGACATAGCTCGCAGACTCAGTAAGCTAAAGTGGCAATGGGCTGGTCACATCTGCAGAAGGACCGACGGCCGATGGAGCAAGCGTGTCCTAGAGTGGAGACCGCGACTTGGTAAGCGTAAGGTAGGACGGCCCCCAGCTAGATGGACCGACGACCTCAAGAAGGTCGCTGGGACGGACTGGATGCGGAAGGCGGGGGACCGTGTGCAATGGCGCGTGTTAGGAGAGGCCTATGTCCAGCAGTGGACTACGATAGGCTGATTGATTGATTGATTGATTGATCCATCCATTGAAACTGGGTGTCACTAGAGTGTTTTTGGTTGGAGCCTACGCTCCTGTAAGCTCGTCGACACCCCCGGACCTGGAGAAGTTTTGGGATAATGTCAGGGAAGTTCTGGATCTGGCTGATGCGAATGAAAAGGTGATTTTGTGTGGCGACCTGAACGGGTGGGTGGGAACCAGGCGGCAAACTTGCGACGCTGCTCTGGGTCCTTATGGTGATAAGAGAGTGAATGATGCAGGTAAGCTTATTGTAGATGTGTGTTTGGAAAGAGGTCTCCTTGTGTCCAATACAATATTCCAACACAAGGATATTCATATGTATACGTGGAGAAGAAATGAACAGAAAAGCATGATAGATTTGATCCTGGTAGATAACCGTCTCCGAAGTAAGAACTATGAGAGTGGAGGAAGCCAGAGAGGTATGTAAGGAAAGAACCTGTTGGAACTCTGTACTCTCTGCCTACCCCGCGAGGGAGCTGGCGTGATGATATAGATAGATAGATAGATAGATAGGTATCCATTTAAAAAAGCAGTTTTCACATCAAATTGTTGAATTTCTAAATTAAATTTTGCAGCAATAGAAAGAATAATTCTAATAGAATCATACCTTGTTGTAGGAGAAAATATTTCCTGATAATCAATGTCTTTGACCTGATTGAACCGTGCACATAAACGAGCCTTATAGCGTACAATTTCATTATTCTCATTTTTCTTAATAGTAAAAATCCACTTTGTAGTAAGGGTTCGCTGATCAGTTCTCTTAACTAGAGTCCATGTATTATTCTCTTTGTGTGCTGAAAATTCTTCTTTAATAGCTTCAGACCATTCCCTTTCCTGTGGACTATTCAGTGCTTCAGCATATGTTTGAGGTAATGAGAATTCTACAAGATTTGCTTCAAAGTTTCTATTATGACGTGGTCTCAAATTTATATTCCGTACTACCAAATCTTCCAACTCTTGAGATGGCTCATATGTTGGATCATCACTGTTACAACTCAACATGCTGTCTTCATTATCTGTTGACAAATTTTCGACTAATGTATTATCACCATTGCTAACTTGGTCTTCATTATGAATTATTTTTACATCTTCATCAATAATACTTATTTGTGCAATATTTTTCCTGTTGTTTGGAACTTGATGTTCATCAAATATGACATTTCTTGATATCTTTATTTTTCCTGTATTTGTATCATACATTCTGTAGTTGTTACTGTCATAGCCAACTAGTATCATCTTTTTACTTTTTTTGTCCAATTTTGTTCTTAGTCGGTCTGGAATGTACACATAACCAATACAACCAAACACCTTTACGTGGCTTAACTGAGGTTTGATGCCATTCCACAGTTCAAAAGGTGTTGTATTTGGAGTTTAAGTCGAAGATGTTCTGTTCAATATATATACTGCACAATTAACTGCTTCTGCCCATAAAGCCAATGGAACATCTCGTGCATATAACATAGAACGTGCACTCTCCACGATTGTCCTATTTTCCCTTTCCACACGTCCATTCTGTTCTGGTGTATATGGTGCAGTACACTCCTGAACTATTCCTTCTTTGTCCAGATATTCTTGGAATGCTTTATTTACATACTCAGTTCCGTTGTCAGTATGCAATATTCTGACACTGTGCATAAATTTATTTTTTATTATAGCACTGTATTTCTTAAATACTTCTATGACATCACTTTTGTTTTCAATAAAATAAACATGTCTGTAACTTGTAGCAGCATCTTTAAATAACACAAAGTATCGCATCCCTTGAACTGAGGAGCAACTCATTGGGCCGCATACATCACTGTAGATTAGGTTACCTGGCTGTTCTCCTCGCTTAGATTTATGAAATGGAAACTTGCACTGCTTCCCATATGCACATGCTTCACAAACAAAGTCACTTTGTCCATTGTCATCCACTTTTAAGCCTTCAACCACATGATTTGCACTCATGTTTTTAATTTGTTTCAAATTGATATGTCCCAGTCTTTCATGCCACATTTTAATATCATTATGATTGTTTTGCACTAAGTTACAAGTATTTGTAACCACTGTTTTTATGTTCAACTGATATAAATTATTTTCCGTTATTTTAGCACTCATCACCACTTTATCATCTTTATAAATTAAAGCAGTTGTATTTTTCTTAATAATAGAATATGATTTTCGTATTATCACACCTTCTGAAAATAGATTTCTTCTCAAACTTGGCACATATAATACATCATGCAATTCGCTTGTCTCCCACTGTCCATTAACATATCTCTTTATTAAAACTTTGCCGATGCCAGACACTTCCACTAATTGTTTGTTTCCCAATGTCAATGATTTCTGATTACATTCAGACAGTTCCATAAAGAAATCTTTTCTAAAAGTCATATGCGCGGATGCACCACTATCTAGAATCCAAGTATTCTCTTCTGTGTTACATGAATTATTCTCCACATAAAATGCTAACATATCTGCACCTTCTTGTTGAGGTTTTCTAAATTTGGATTTTTTTGGAGCACGACATTCTTTAGAAAAGTGGCCTCGCTTTCCACAATTATAGCATTCAAACCTGTGTTTAATATTTTTCTTTTCAGTTGTACCACTACCACCTGGCATCGGTTCATTTTGTTTTGGTTTCATCTTCCATCTTTTATTAGCAACAAGGAGAGCCGTCTGTTGTTCTTCTTCACCTGCTAAACTTGCTTCTTCATCCAACAGACGAGCAGTTAAATTCACAACAGTCTGTTGCTTAGAGTCCAATGACATCCACGCTTGACGCAATGATCGGTACTTAGGCGGTAATGTTCCCAAAATTTTTGTTATGATGGCCATGTCACTAACAGTCTCACCACTTTCTTTTAGTCGTTTAGCTAAAGTTTCTACTTTTGAGATATGTTGAGCTACACTGTCACCAGGTGCCATTTTTAACTGATAAAACTTTTCATGGATTAACATTTTACACAGTTCACTCTTTTGTTCATAGATGGATTCAAGCTTTGTCATGATTTCCTTGGCAGTTTCACAGTTTTCTATCAATGTAATCTGTTTGAAATCCATTGACGAAGTTATAATGTACATAGCCATACTATCATTTTTCGACCATTCGGCACTGTTTTGTTCTGTTCTGGGCATTCCGATATCAATACCTTTTGCCTTTAAAGCACATTTTATCTGAAACTTCTATTGACGAAAGTTATTTCCGTCAAATTTCTCTAAATTCATTGGCCGCCTGGGATCCATTTTAAGGTTATTTTTACAATAATGAAAAAAATAAAATTTCTTTGCTGTATTCTTTCGCCAGAGTAGTTCTTCTATAGCCAGAGTAGACTGGGCCCATAACCTGTTGGGTTATGGGTCTCTTCAGTAAAACAATCTTCAATCTTCAGTAGTTTGATATTATATTGAACAAATGCACAGCAAGAAAACGTTGTTTGCATAGATAGACCATAGATAATAATAATATAGACAGTGCTGCCAAAGTTAAACTTTTATTCGTTTTTCTAATAGAAACAAAACGTATCGTAACAAACCGCGTTAAGTGTTTAATCGATCGTAGAGAATATGGGTCTAGTAATAAATATGATTTTCTTCCGGCTCGTAAATCGCGGGAAAATCACCAACCCGAAGTGATTAATCACGTCGGTGTTTGTGAAAAATGAAACATTTCCCATTGTGGGCGAGCGTTTTGTACCGCTTTTAAAGTATTTGCGGTATTAGAGTGCTCTTGGAAACGAAAATGAATAAAATATCGTTTTTATTTCGAAACCAATGGTTTGAATGAAAAATGTTTTCACTTTATACGCTACGCGCATAGTTTACATTTAAAAGAATTGGTACGCAATTCAATAAAATCACTTCGGAACTTGGTTGAGATTATTGAGTAAGATTGTTTGTCAAAAATTATTCTTACGTACATACATGCATTTATTGCGTACATACATCAGATTCCTTGCGGGGTAGGCAGAGTACAGAGTTCTAACAGGTTCACTCCCGCCCGTTTAGTCACTACTTTCATAGTTCGTCTCGAACACTCTCGTTGGTTAGACTTGCTTGTGATCAGATAAGACACGGTCTATTTGGTCATGGGGTGCTAGGTCGGACAACCTCCTCGTGGTGCACCCTGGGCGCCTTCGGCAGCCCTTTCGTTTCCCGGAAGGACTGCTGGCGGCGGCGAATAGTCCGACGCGTGCGTGGCGGGACACACGTAGCTGCCTCTCGCACTCTCTGGCTTTCGGAGAGGGCGGGGCGCAACAACTGTGATCGGAGAAGCGCTGTTCGGGGACTCAAGGTACCCTTCTGAGTATGAGAGAGGACTTGCGAGAACTTAGAGTAGCGAACAGACAGGAGAGGATGCGAAGCTCGAAAACCCTACCTTACCCACCCCCTTTCTTCACATTCCTTCCCAATCCTTTCCTTTCCCCTTCCCCGTCGTCGGGTCTGGTGTGCGCTACACCGCCTCCAGACATGGTCCAGTCAAGGACCGCCGACGGCAAACCTTACGGGTTTGCCGTCGGCGCCGCCAACGATGAGCTTCGGCTCTACGGTGGGACGGGGCCCTTGCCTTCATCAGCTGGGCCGCGTGGAAGACAACCACTTTAAAAAATTACTAGCCGCTAGTGCGGCAACCCGAGGCACTGGCCAACCCCTCGGTGTATATAGGCTTGCCCAGGTGCAGGGGGCTCCGCCCGGGTCGACGATTTATTTCCTCCATTCTCGTGGGACTAAAAATGGAACCAAACAAAAATAATTTTATCAGCGGACTAACGTTTCGTGATCATATCACTAGTATATGCAAGAAAGCATATAGAAATCTAGGCTTTACTTTACGTATGGTTCGGGGGTGTACAAATATTAAAGCTATAATTGCCTTGTACAATGCATTGGTTAGAAGCCAATTGGAAGGTCATGCTGTCATCTGGTCTCCGCATGAAGCAAAATACAGCCTTATGTTGGAGAGAGTACAAAATAAGTTCATTAGGTACCTGTACATGAGGATGTATGGAGTTTATCCGTTTTACCCATTAATGTACCCCAACTTGTTTATACTCGGCATGGTAGGATATAACGAACTAAGAGTCAGGAGAGAACTTGCACTTACGCTGTATGTTTTTAAAATCATGAGGGGGAAGGTGCATAACCCGGATATACTGGCGAAGATAGGTCTATTTGTGCCGGACAGGTATGTGTGGCGGCGGCGCCGACCGAAGTTACTAGCGGAGCCATGCGCGCGCACCAACCTACTGGCACAGGCGCCGCTGACGCGAGCGCTTCGCACTCTTAACCTCATTGCCAATGATATCATCATCATCATCATCATCTCAGCCTATACTTGTCCACTGCTGAACATAGGCCTCCCCAATCGCTTTCCAGCGTAACCGGTCCGATGCCACCTGCATCCAACGACTTCCTGCGATTTTCACAAGATCGTCGGTCCATCTGGCAGGCGGTCGTCCCACGCTGCGCTTGCCAATACGTGGTCTCCACTCTAGAATCTTTCTGCCCCAACGCCCGTCCGATCTACGCGCTATGTGGCCCGCCCATTGCCACTTCAGCTTGCTAATCTTAACGGCTATGTCGGTGACCTTGGTTCTTCTACGAATCTCCTCATTCCTGATTCGATCGCGTAGAGAAACGCCGAGCATAGCTCTCTCCATAGCTCGCTGAGCAACTCTGAGCTTTTTTATGAGACCCATTGTAAGAGACCACGTCTCTGATCCATATATCATCACTGGTAACACACATTGACTAAAAACTTTAGTCTTAAGGCACTGAGGTATTTTGGATGAGAAGATGTTGCGCAGTTTCCCGAACGCTGCCCAGCCGAGTTGGATTCGTCGATTGACCTCTCTCTCAAAGTTGGACCTACCTAACCGGACTACCTGTCCCAGGTAAATGTATTCGTCGACAACTTCAAGAGTAGAGTTCCCAACGGTGAGTGCGGTGTCGGAAGTCATCAAGCCTGCGTTCGAGACGATTCGTGATGACTCTCGAAAACAACTTATAAACATGGCTCAGCAGTGTGATGGGCCTATAATTCTTCAGTAAAGTGTTATCACCTTTCTTGAAAAAGAGTACCACCACACCCCTGTTCCACGCTTCCGGCGTTTTTTCCTTCGAGCAAGACGGAATTAAACAGCCTCTGAAGGACTTTAAGTACCGGCGATCCGCCCGCTTTCAGAAGCTCTGCGGAAAATCCGTCTTCACCCGGCGCTTTGTTGTTTTTAAGGTGTTTGAGAGCCATCCCAATCTCGTACAGGCTGATGTCCGGGATATCTTCTGTGTAGTGTCGGGTTAGCTTGGCTCTTGGGTCTTTTACCAAGTCAACAACAGGTTCAGCTACTGAGGTATACAACTGCCCATAGAACCTCTCTATCTCCCTGAGCACCTCTGACCTATTCGACGTTACGTTTCCGTCCTCCGTCTTCAGCTTCGTCAACTGGCTTTGCCCAATAGACGCGTCTCTTGCAAACACTTTGGAGCCCTTGTTCTGCTCTATGGTCTCCTCAATACGTCTTGTATTGAAGGACCGTAAATCGTGTCGCAAGGACTTCAATATCTGTCCATTGAGCTGCCTATAGGACTTAGCATCATCGGAGGTTTGGAGTGTCATAGTACGTCGCTCAGCCATAAGGTTTCGGGTGTAGTCAGATAGCTTTTGAGGCCTATTTTTACGGTGGGGCTTAAAATGCTTGGACCCGACCGTATGGACAGTCTCTACCAACCTATTTTTGATTTCGTCCACTGATGCGCTGCTGTCTAGCAATTCGAAGCGGTTTGACAATTCGAGTTGAAAGTTCTCGGGGTTTTGGATATGTGCATTAGAAGGTCGGAGCGTAGACTTCATCAGACGCGATCTTTCCATTTTGACATTAATATTTAATGTGCCTCTGACCATTCGGTGATCACTGCCGGTTTTTACCCTGTGAATCACGGAGACATCATTAAATATTTGTCGCTTGGTGCTCATGATGAAGTCTATCTCATTTTTTGTGGAACCATCAGGGCTCATCCAGGTCCATTTCCTATGAGGCGGCTTCCGGAAGAAAGAGTTCATCATAAAGAGTCCCTCCTTCTCCAGATATTCGGCCAGCCTCTGACCCCTGGGGTTGCGTTGCCCATATCCAAATTGCCCCACTCTCAATTCATCATCGCCCCGTTTGCCCAGCCGCGCATTGAAGTCACCCATGACCACTGTAAAGTGTGCTTTGGAAGTATGTATGGCTCTACTAATGTCCTCATACATTACTTCGACGTCATCATCTGAGTATGCCGAGGTCGGTGCGTAGACCTGTATGACCTTCAGCGAATATCTTTTGGATATTCTGAGTATCAGGTACGCTACCCTGCTCGACACACTAGTGATGGACACAACGTTGTCTATGAGTGACTTGTGGACGATAAATCCGACACCACCTTGGGACTGCTGTTCGCCCTCCCGGTAGTAAAACAAGTTGCCGGATTTTAAGGTTATCGTGTCCTCGCCCTTTCTTCGGACCTCCGATAAACCAACAATATTCCACCGCAACTTGTTTATCTCTTCTTCCAGCTCAACAAGCTTCTCATCTGTCCTTAACGTGCGTGCGTTGTATGTCACCAGGGCCAAATTTCGGTGTTGGTGGTAGCCGAATCTCTGCCGGAGATTCTTAGCACCCCTTGTCCTGTCGTTACCATGGCTGCTACCGTGGCCAGGACGAACAGGACCGCCGGGGACTAGGGGCCTGGTTTTCTTACATTCGTCCATAATTGGGGGTGTTTGCCATACTCGCCACGCTTGGCAGGCGGGTTGGCGAGCGCAGTTATTGGTCGTCGAAGTGCTAAGGGAACGCTGCTGCCCATTCCCTAGTTTTCCCTTAGTCGCCTTGTACGACACCCGATGGGATGAGATGGGTTGGTCCTATTCTAAGCCGGGAACCACGCGGCCAATGATATAGATTTATTTTATTGTACTCTGGGTGAATTTACAAAGTTAACATTATATACTTTATGTTATAGGTAGGTTAGGAAGATTTTTTTTTTTTTTTTTTTATATAGTATTTGTACGTTTTGTTTATTAGTTTTAATTGTTATTTTTTTATAATTTAGAAATGCAACACTATTGTATTGGGGAAACCTGTAAAGATAGTGCTAGGTTTGGATCAATAAATAAATAAATAATTTTGAAGCTAGGGAGGAGGAAAGGAGCAGTGGAGAATTCGGCTGCTCGAGTGCAGAGCATGTTGACGACGACCGCGGCAGCTTGGAGCGTTGCTCCGAGCTCTCAAAAACCAGCGGTCTCAATTACAAGCACGAGAAAGGAGATGGCTCAGCATTGAACTCGGCGACCAGCCATAAACTCATGCCGGCGCCTAAAAAGGTGTCGAAAGCGCAAAGAGGGCGAGACGGTGTCAGCACCAGCGCTGCCAAATCCAAGCGCGATAGACGGACGATTTAGCGCAGTGGTTAAGAGCTTAAGCCGCTCCGCCCACTGTGTCTAATAGTCGCGGGTTCGATTCCCGCACGGAACAAATCTTTGTGTGATCCACAATTATTTGTTCCGGTCTGGGTATTTGTGTATGCGAATCTTCATGTTTGTAAACGCACCAACGACACAGGAATAAATTCTAGTGTGGGGCTACGTTAAAAAAAAAAAAAAAAAAAAAGAGGTCGCTTTTTGCGAAAAACTGACACACCAGCTGCAAGCGAGGTTGAGTCAGACTCCACGGAGTCATCGCAGCGTAACCTCCTGACCTCGACCCGGAAAAAGAAACCGAAGAACGGGATCGAGGCAGAGCTGACGCAAATATCGGAAGATGCCCGCGAGAGAAGAAGCGCGCTGGGGATTGACGTTGCACAGGAGGGTCCTACTGTAGCAGCGCTTGAAGAGCGTGTCCAGGAGGATGTGGCCATCATCCTGAGGGTCGCTGCCAAATCGGGAAACCTTAAGGGCATGTTTCAACGTGATCTTAAGGACGCGGCGGCCTCCATTAAGGCGGCCACAGAAATGCTGCAGGCGAGATCATCAACGGCAGAGACCGCCAAGCTACAGGCAGATAACTCCCGCTTGCAATCTGAGCTAGCGAAGCTGAGGGTCGAAGTGGTGGCGCTGCGAGAAGAGCTCGCTCGAACGCGCCAGCCGGTAGTTCCTCGTCCACAAACATCAGAGGAGGAGTGGGAGCGGAGGACGCGCGCCATTATAATAGAAGTTGGCACAATGGTAAACGTGCGGCTGGACGCCATCGAGGCGAGACTCCCGCCGGAAAAGCGCCTCCATCCACCCCTGGCTTCAGACAGGGCTAGTGCTCCGGCGGTGGTCGGGACCCCGTCGCGACTGTCGCGGTCGTCACTAACGCCGCCGGCGCCGCTGGCTCTTGCAGCCAATAAGAGGGCCCAAAAGGCGCGAAGGCCGGGTATATCGGTGCACCCGCCGGTTCCAAAGCTTCCCCCTGTGGAGGTCGAGGTGGTGGATCCGTCTGCGCCTCAAAGGGGAGAGTCCTGGGCGACGGTCGCCAAAAAGCCGACAAAAGGCCCGGGAGGAGACCGCGAAAGGCTCCTGCGATGGCAGCGGTAACGGTCACCGTACTCGACGAGAAGACCACATATGCCGAAGTCATGACTCTGGTAAAAAGTCGCATTCGCCTTGCCGACCTCGGCATCGAGACGGTGGCCCAGAGGAGGGCTTTGACTAGGGCGTTTCTCCTGCAGTTGGAGGACCCAGAATGCCAGAACCAGGCCAACAACCTTGCGGCGCGGATGCGCGAGGTCCTATCCGACCTCAACGTGCGCACCATGCGCCCAACAAAAACGGGCGAGATTCGGCTCTACGGCCTGGACGACGCCGCGACGCCAGAAGAGGTGGTTTCGGCGGTCGCCGCGGCGGACGAATGTGCAGCGGTCGACATTCGAGTTGAGCCGATTTGCAGTACGCCCACAGCAATCGGAACTGTGTGGATCCAGTGCCTATTGGCCGCCATGTCTAAAATTGTGGCGGCCAAAACCGTTAAAGCAGGCTGGCGGTCAGCAAGGGTCGCTGGCGCGAGGCGCTGGAGCAGAGGCCGTTATATTGCTACCGGTGGACGGGGTGGACCGGAGCACACAATGCTACGTATGCGCAGAGCCCAATCATAGGGCCGGCGCATGCACGGCGCGGGAGTTTAAATGCCCTCTGTGCTCCGCGAAGGGGTGTGCAGCCGATGATCTGCTGCAAAAAGTGTGTCCCCCCCGAAGGGGAAAGGGAAGGGAAAAAAGCAGGTCCCTTCCTAAACACGGCACCGCAGGCGGCATCCGAGGCACCGGCCACGGAAGTGGGCTCCAATAGCCCGCCGGGAGAGCCAATGGAGGCCTAAAATTCCCTCCCCAAAGGATTTTGCAGGGCAATCTGAACCACTGCCGCAACGCGCCAAACCTGCTGCTGCAAACCGTTGCAGAGTGGTCCATTGCCCTTGGCGTTGTCACGGAGCCCTACAATGTCCCGGACCATCCTCGTTGGTTAGGGGACGACAAGGGCTCCGTCGCCGTCTATTGGGTGGGAGGAGAAGGCGCTCCACCCTGCTCCTTGATAGAATAGGGGCAGAGGTACGTGGCTGTGCAGTGGACAGCGATGACCATAGTGGGCTGCTACGTCTCTCCCAATAGGTCCCTCGCCAACTACG
Organism: Phalera bucephala; assembly: GCA_905147815.2. Taxonomy (NCBI): domain Eukaryota; kingdom Metazoa; phylum Arthropoda; class Insecta; order Lepidoptera; family Notodontidae; genus Phalera; species Phalera bucephala. Next base: position 2,442,372 of record CAJHXA020000005.1, read on the forward strand.
AGGTGTACCTGGACGGGCTGGCAAACTGCGTGCGCAGATGCCTACTCCGTCCGCTGATTGTCCTGGGGGATTTTAACGCCCACGCTAGGGCGTGGGGCAACCGCAGAGACAGCCCAAAGGGAGAGACGCTGCAAGAGTGGGCGGCTGGGCTGGACCTCCGACTCGTGAATCGGGGGTCCGTCACGTGCGTGCGGTGGCAGGGGGAGTCCATCGTCGACCTAACGTGGGCGACTTCCGCTGTCATTAGCATGCTGTCGGGGTGGTGCGTAGCGGAGGAGGTGGTCACACTATCCGACCACCGCCACATCCTTTTCGATGTGGCCCTCCGACCCTCCGACCACCCCAGCCGCAGAGCAGGCAGCCCCCCGCGACGCTGGTCCCTCAAGCGGCTAGATCGAGATCTTCTCGAAACTGCAGCCAGGGTCGCGGCGTGGCCGGAAAATGCCGATGAGGTTTGGGCCGATCCGGAAAGGGAGGCGACCTGGTTCCGGGACACGATGACGGCGCCATGCACCGGGCCAGCTACCCCAAGCGAAAAACGGTGTACTGGTGGTCGCAGCAGATAGCGCAGTTGCGTGAGGTCTGCTTACGCGCGCGACGCCGGTACACCCGAGCCCGACGAAGAAAGCGAGCCACCGAGGAGAAGAAGGTCAGAACCTATGAGCCCTACCGAGCGGCTACTAAGGCGCTCCAAATTGCTATTGCGAACACATTGCTATTGGTCGCGGTCCTGGAGCGAGCTGCTAGAGGGACTCGACGGAGATCCATGACGGCGCGCCTACAAGGTGGTGTTAGGCAAGCTTCGCCCCTGGGTGCCCCCCCTGATAGAGACCCTACACCCCGGACTGCTGCGTCGGGTAATCGACGCACTATTCCCGACGGTCCGGGGTAGTCCCTCAGTCCCCCCGACTGTGTTGTCGGCCCTTTACACCGACGAGTTGGGGGTGACCGAACTGGAGCTGGACCGAGCCGTTAGCCGCTTGCGGGCTCGCAATACCGCGTCCGGCCCCGGTATACCGGGGCGCGCGTTGGTGATCGCTCTGGCCACCCTGGGGGACAGGCTGAGGCGGCTGTTCAATAGCGGCCTCCGTTATGCCAAGTTCCCTACGGCCTGGAAGGAGGCTCGCCTGGTCCTTTTCAAGAAGGCAGGCAGGACTGCAAACACACCCTCTGCGTACCGCCCCATATGCCCGCTGGACGAGGCCGGCAAGTTGTTCGAAAGGATTCTTGCTGCTCGTCTCGGTGGGCATCTGTCGCGTGTCGGTCCCGATCTGGCTGAAACCCAGTACGGCTTCCGACAGGGGCGTTTCACGCTGGACGCGATACTTCGCGTTCGCTCCCTGTCGGCGCAGGCCGTGTCCCGGAGCAGGGTGGCGTTGGCGATAAGTCTGGACATCGTCAACGCCTTTAATTCCCTGCCTTGGGGCGCGAGCCTGGGGAGCTGGAACATCATCGCGTCCCCCCATACCTGCGAGCCGTGGTCGGGGAATACTTGCGCGACAGATACGTCCAGTACATCGGACAGGGCGGTACATTGCACCGGAGGGAAGTGTCTTGCGGGGTTCCGCAGGACACCATGTTGGACACCCTCTTAGGGAACGTCGATCTCCCCACCGGCGTCAGCGTCGTATTTTACGCTGACGACACATTGGTGTTGGCCGAGGGGGACTACTTCGAGAGGACCATAGGGTTCGCCGAGCTTGGGGTAGAGGCCGTCGTCGCCAAGATTCGCGAGTTGGGCCTGGAGGTAGCGCCTCATAAGACCGAGGCGCTATGGTTCCACAAACTGCCGAGGAGCAGGGAACCGCCCGACTCGTGGGTTCGCGTTCAAAACTCGCCAGTCCGGGTGGGGTGGTACCTAAAGTACCTAGGCCTCACCATGGACAGTCGCTGGGGCTTCGAGGAGTACTTCGAGCGTCTGGTCCCCCGGGTCGAAAGGGTAGTGGGTGCTATGCACAGACTGGTGCCCAACTTTGGGGGGCCGTCGGAGGAGGTGCGCCGCCTCTACGGGGCGCCCGTGTGGTCACACCGACTGTCGGGCGTCCGGCGCAGCAGGATGAAGATCCAGAGCCTGCAGCGCAAGATGGCTATCCGCATCGCACGAGGGTACCGTACCGTATCCTTTGAGGCGGCAGCGCTCTTGGCGCGCTTTCCGCCGCTCGACATCCTGGCGGACATGGACGCGAGGGTCTACGATCAGACTAGCGGCGTCCGCCAAAGCAGCGAGGGCGTGCCTTAGCTCGAAGAAGTGAGACGATGGGAACGACGACGCGCTCTGGAGGAGTGGCGCGCGAGGCTCAGTCAAGAGCACATCGCGCGACAGCGCGTCGTCCAAGCTGTCCTGCCGTCCTTCGAAGCTTGGCACCAGCGGAGGAGAGCGCGAGTCACCTATAGATTAACTAAGATAATCACCGGTCACGGTTGCCTCGGTGATATCTGAGGAAGATCGGACGCGAGGCGACGACGACCTGTGACCACTGCGGTGGGGACCAGGATTCCGCCCAGCACACGCTCGAAGAGTGCCCAGCGTGGGCGTCCGAGCGGCGGATCCTGGTCGACCGGATCGGACCGGACCACTCCCTGCCGGCAGTAGTAGGCGGCTATGCTGGCAGCGGAATCAGCGTGGGGGGCCGTATCCTCCTTCTGCGAGACTGTGATGTCCCAGAAGGAGGAGGCCGATAGGGATCGGGAGAGGGCCGATCCTGCTCGACGAAGGCGACGGTGCCGGGGCGGAGGCACAGCCCGACCAGGCCCCCCGGCCCAATAGCCCGGGGCTTAAGAATACGGGCTAACTTGCGTCCCCCGCCGTAATATCTGGCGGGGGACCCCCCCATGCAACAACATCAGCAGGGGGGCAGCAGCTTCGGGGTCTCGGACGCAAGGGGTGGGGGCCTTTAGCGACCCCGAGGAGGACGACGGCGTGGTGTAGCCCACGTCGCCGTAAGCACCGCGTCGGTGTAGAGGGGAGCGTGTCATAAAGTCTTCCCCCGAGGGCGAGCTCTTCGGAGCGCGGCACAAGAGGGGCACCGGTGCGTTCCATGCGGAGATCCCGGAGCTCTTCGAAAGTGCTGATGTCGGCCACCCTGGGGTTTTTAGTCGGTAGGAGTTTGACACGCCCCGCGATCACACGATCCTATGCAGGTTTTCCCCAGGAAAAAAAAGGTCTATTTGGTCATAGGAAGATAGTTTTATGACTTCCGCGGTACCTCCTTCCTTCCAAACCCTGGAAGGGAGGATGGACTCGAATGTTAGTCTTAATAAATCTTCATCATCATCATCAGTTCGTATCAGTCCACTGTTGGACATAAGCCTCTCCTATACCACAGATATCTCCTCTTCCAATCGCCGCAAAGTAAATACCTAGTTCTACTACATCTAATTTAATCTTATCGCATGAATTTATTTCTGAAGGAATGGCGCAACATGCACAAGTAGACGTAATTTACACTGATTATAGTAAATGTTTCGATCGTATTGACCACAGAATGCTCCTGAAAAAATTGACTTTAGCTGGAATACACGGAGACTTATATCGTTGGTTCTCTTCATATGTAGAGAAAAGGACTCAGGCCGTGGTACTTCTTGGATATATTTCTGGCTGGTGCCCTATTCCATCAGGTGTGCCTCAGGGCTCTATCCTGGGACCTCTTTTATTCACATTATTTATCGCTGATATCAGATATTGTTTTGAACACTCCTATATCTTACTTTATGCTGATGACATGAAGATTCATAAAGTAGTGAGAAATATTTCTGACACACATCTGTTACAAGCTGATCTTGATAGATTCCAAGACTACTGTTTTCTTAATAAACTCCAACTAAACGTCTCTAAATGCTTCCATGTTAGTTTCACGCGGCAAAAGTCTATAATTGAGTCAGTCTATACTCTTTCCAACCAAAACGTCAGTAAAGTCAACAATATTAGGGATCTAGGAATTATACAAGACAGTAAGCTCCTCTTTGACCAACATATCGAGGGCATTGTCAATAAAGCATCAAAAGCTCTAGGATTCATTATGAGAGCTACGGCATGTTTCCGCTCGCTTAAGCCTATTAAGATCCTATATTGTTCATTCGTACGCAGCCACTTAGAGTATGCATCTCAAATCTGGAACCCTCAATATGAAATTTATAGGTCTCGTATTGAAGGTATTCAGAAGAAGTTTCTAAAGTTCCTTGATTTTAGGGCTCAGCAGTGCTCAGATGACTACACACATCGTTGCAGAAGGTATCACTTCCTGCCACTTTACTGTAGACGTCAAATTAGCGATATATGCTTTTTAATGAAAATTGCTAATGGCTCAGTAGATTCTGTAGAACTCGTATCCAAATTAGAATTCAATACTAATCAAATTGGTTTTCGACAAAGGCCATTACTGCATGTACCTTTTGCTGTGGCTAATTACAGACGTAACGCGTTTTTCATACGAAGTGCAAGTGACTTCAATAAGATACACCGGGACTTAAACATAGATTTATTCTGCTCCAATATTAGTACGGTAAGAAGGATATTAGCGAAACATATGTTTTAATATAAGATAAGTATAAATACTTTTTTTTTTCTCGCTATTATCTTTAACCTAAGTTACTTATAGTTGCACCTATCTATCTATTTATTTATTTTTGTCTGCGGCACGCGGCTGTCAAACTGTAGTATGCCTTAATAACTTAACCTTGCCTTAAAAATATCTACACTTAACTATAATTTAGATATTTATGTGTTTTGCCACTAGTTTGTTCTACTAAGTTTTTTTTTTGTAAATAGTAGTTTTTGTGTTTGACTGTAGATTGTTCACCACTAGTTTCTCGAACTATGTTTTGCGAATTCCTAGAATAGAACACAGCTTGTTTTTATCCTATTATCTGTTTGTAGAAGCTTGTAATTAGCAACTTGTATAACATGTTACATTACTATAGATTGTTATTAGTCTGTAAGCTTCTCTAAAATAATAAAAAAAAAAAAAAAAAAAAAAAAAATAATAAAATATTAGAAGCGGACTGTACTCGACTTTTGTCTCGTTTTGGCTTAACAAGTCATTGGCACATCGTTAAGAAAAATACGGTACTACTACCACATGAGTGGGTAAATATGGACACAGATTTGCTATATACAAGGTGTAACATATATGACGCAAGACCTCAGACACAATTAGATAATTGATGATGAATTCAATACGAAAATCATATTTCCCATTTTATGCGGGCCGTGGTCGGGGACTACTTGCGCGACAGATACGTCCAGTACAAGGTCCAGGTCCAGGGCGGTACATTGCACCGGAGGGAAATGTCTTGCAGGGTTCCGTAGGGGTCCGTGTTGGGCCACCTCTTATAGAACCTCGCCTATGATGCGGTCCTGCGTGTCGATCTCCCCCCCGGCGTCAGCGTCGTATGTTACGCTGACGACAGACACTCCAATTAGATAAACAATTGATGATGAAATCAATACGAAAATCATATTTCCAATTTTATGAAGTTGTCTACCATTTTCTTGATCACTTTGGTACACAAATTAACCACGAAAGCTGTACTTCTGTGAGCGCATTGGGGAGTTTGTTTAGAAATGCATTGCTTTGAATTATGATTTAATTTTATTTAATAAAGCAGACAGAATGAGTAACAGCTATTGTTATTATTACAAGCTTTTATTTAACTTGCAATGTTCGTATGTCTGTTTGTCTGTCTGTCTTTCCGGTTCAAATCTTGCGATTCTTTTTCAAGCACTTGCGGGTAATAGATTAAGCTGAAATGTATTGGCGTATGTATGTAAAGTCGATGACAATGCAACAATATGGAGCTGGTCTGATGATGGATTTAGAAGGTGGCCATAGAAATATGTGAACTAAACAACGTAACCGCCGCTTGGTTGGGCTTGTGAGATTACTATTAACAAGTAATTTACAACCAGATAGTGTTCAGGGTCTGATGATGAAGCCGAAAGGTGGCCAATGGAACCACACAAGTACTAAATATAACCCTGCCGTGTTTGAGCTCGTTGGATTTGTCTTGACGAGTACTTTAGACCTGTATGGTGTTGAAGGTCTGATGATGGAGCCGAAAGGAAGCCATAAGAACTTCTCAACTAAGCAAGATAATTTCGTTATGTTAATAATGTGTTTGCTATAAAAGCTTGTTTTTAAAAAGATCTTTTTAAAGTAAAATAATTACGTAGTTGTTACGTCCATTAAGAATACTTTGAAACGATTCAGTTGCCGATTTTGAAGAAACTACTTTACTATGTTACAGCTTGTATACCAATCAGATAAAATACACTGAAGAAGATTGATTTTTCCAATTATTATTCTAAATCGAATGCCACGTTAGATGTGGTTAAAATTGTAATGCTTATTAACGTCCATTTATTATGGTAGCGTGGTTGGACTCATGTGGTCCAACAGCGCTGGGAGCGCCTAAGCTAACTTTCCTAATATTATAAAAGTGAACTGAAGTATATTCAGCCGATAAATAACTTAGACGCACGTTCACGTAAAGCATTTATTCACAGACAAAAGTAATGTACAACAATTTACGACTACCCCCTATACGATTATTATTTGCATACCTTACACTTCCACCCTTAATCTAACACCTTCCATAAACAATAAAGTCTTAAAGAATTAAAATAAAATGTGTCACATTCCAAATAAATACCTACTAACTAAATTTAGTTTTCCATTACAAACAACTCCTATATGCGAAACCGGTCGACCGGCTTACGCATACGCTTGGGGTACTTTACCGACGGCAGGTCACAGCTGGGTGGCGTAGTTGCCGCGGGTGGTGGTGAGGACTGTGGAGGCGTCCCAAAAACCTCAACAGGATCATGCGCAACGTCGTGCTCACCGCTATCGCCTTCCTCCCCACTTTTATCCCGATCTACTGCAGATGGACTTATTCGGGTGCTGGATGCGAGTCCGTACACTAAACGGTTATATCGGAACAGACCCTTATGAGTGTTAATTACCGTATATTTGCTACTATCGTCGAGCTCGAACTGTGCGTATGCTTGCGAAAGATCAATTTTTGAGAAACGTTGCCCACCGTGTAGGTTCGCCAACAAGTCCTCAACCCTGGGCAGAGGGTAACAATCGACTTCCAGCACTTTGTTAAGCGTTAGTTTGTAATCAGCGCATATCCTAATGTTACCATCCTTCTTGATGACTGGCACAATAGGCGTGGCCCAGTCGGAGCGGTCCACAGCCGTGAGCACGCCGTCGCGCACCAGCTGCTCGAGAGCGCGCTCCACAGGCTCGCGCAGCGCGTACGCGAGTGGACGCGCGCGCATGAACACCGGCCTCGCCCCCTCGCGCAAATGTATGCTGACCTGGCCACCGGTGAAGCGCCCAAGCCCGTCCGAAAACACTTTACAATATCTGGAACTAAACGTTTCGAAGTTACAATTTCCATAAGATACATGGTTTACATTTTGATCGTTCTTTACGCTAGGTATTGTTATGCCTAAGTCCGCTATCCACTGTCTGCCCAGTAATATAGTTTTGCCATTATTTATCACATACAAATCCAGGTACTTACACTTATCTTTATATTTTACTAACGGTTTAATTACACCCAAGGGTCGTATCGTTTCGCTTGTGTAATACCTAAGTACTAAATTAAATTTTTCTAACTTGAGATCTTTAAAATGTTTGTTATAAAATGCGTGACTTATACACGACACTGCACTCCCTGTGTCACTCCATAGCAATGTTCATATCATCTTTCTTTCTTTATTCTTTATTGTACAAAAAGAGATAACATGTTTGTAAGCATATTAATACAAATGATGTACAAAGGCGAACTTAACTCAGTTTGAGTTATCTACCAGTTAACCTTTGTAGACAGAACAAAACATATGGAAGTAAGGGCAATTGTACAACAATTTTAGATTTATAAAGAAATAAGTACATTATATTAACACGACACAATAATACAAAGTACATATATAAATAAAAATATACATCTTATCTTATCTTATATTGGCTTACCGGACCGAGGATACCTCTGGCGCACTTCGACCCATGGGATCTTTTGTGCTGTCCTTGCCCTAATGCTCTTACGTACCTGAGGTGTCCAGTACTCCCTGTATTAGGTTGTAGATTCCAGCAGGGGGACAGAGCCGTAGTTCTTCTGGGTTTGGATAGGCCACTCCCAGCAGTTCCATTCGCCGCGCAGCCAGAGCGTCGCAGTGACAGATGACGTGCTTCATGGTTTCAGTTTCTGTGCCACAGCACCTGCATACCACGTCGCCGCATAGGTTCATCTTGTGTAGATGTTCTTTCGTGCCATAGTGGCCTGTGAATGCTCCCGTTATTTGCCTTAGTTGTAGTCTACTATATTTTAGTAGTCTCTTGCAATCGCTTTCACACCATGTGGAAAGGAATTCCTTTGAGTGTCGAAGCCCTGTGTGCGTTTCCCATTCTTTCTTATGTTGTTCTTGGGCATATTTAAAGAGTGCGCCTCTATAGGCACCGTCTGGTATGCCTATGAACGGTTCTGAACCAACGGGTTTTCCCATTGCTCCCTTCCTGGCTAAGTCGTCCGCACGCTCATTGCCATCAACTCCCGTGTGCCCAGGGACCCAGACTAACCTGACCGTGTTGCGCGCTCCACATCTGTCAAGAAGGTATGTGCACTCCGCGGCCAGTGCTGAGTTTAGCTCATAGGAGCCGACGGCCTTGAGGGCAGCCTGACTATCACTACAAATGTAGATTTTCTTGCCCGTGATTCGTTTGTCCAATATCTCTTTTGCACAAATGTTTATCGCATAGGTCTCTGCCTGGAATATTGATGTAAACCTGTCCATGCTTTGGCTGAGGCTATATCCTTCCGTGTATACTCCGGCTCCTGTTCCAAACCTGGTTTTGGATCCGTCAGTGTACCATATCATTTGCTCCTTGCCTTGCTTGTTTAGACCGCTTTTCCATTGTTCCCTGGTTGGGATGTGAGTGCTAAATCTCTTATTGAACATGTATGTGGTTAGGATCTTGTCACTTCTCATGTTCCTTATGTCATCTAGTTCCTTATCCGGTTCTAGCTTGGTGTGTTCGAGGCCTGGCGCCGTTATGCTCCATAGTCCAGCTTTCTCTAGCCTATAGAGTGCCTTCCTTGCCTCAGTTTCAATGACGATATGTAATGGAGTTAGGTTGAGTAGCCTCTCCATAGCTGCCGTCGGTGTTGTTTTGAAAGCACTTGTGATGGCCAGGCAGGCTGTCCTCTGCAGTTTTGTTAAGGAATCCCTGCACGTCTGTGTCTTGGTTCTAGGCCACCACACGATGCATCCATACGTTAATATCGGTTTTACCATAGTGATAAATAACCAGTGCATTATTTTGGGCTGTAGTCCCCATGCCTTTCCATACGCTGACCTACACATGTTCAGCACTCTCAGTGCTTTGGCTATGGTTAGATCAACATGTGTATGCCACTTCAGTTGCTTGTCCAGGGTCACCCCCAGATACTTGACCTCAGTGGCCCATTTAATTTTACTTCCGTACATGTACAGGTCCTGTAAACCCATCAGTACCTTTTTCCTTGTAAACAGGATGACATTAGTCTTCGTCGGGTTGACCGAGAGGCTATTTGTTGTGCACCAGTTTGTTACCTTATCTAGAGCTTCCTGCATCAGTGTCGATACTGTGTTTGGAAACTTCCCATTGATTGCTATCACTATATCATCCGCATATCCTACTCCGTAGAACGGACCTTTGTTGATTATCTTCAAGAGAGAGTCCACTACCAGGCTCCACAGAGTCGGCGATAAGACCCCTCCTTGCGGGCATCCTTTAGTGGTTCTTACGGATAGCCCTTCTCCTAATAGAGTGGACTGGACTATCCTGTTCTTTAGCATGATTTGATCCATCTGACAAGAGTTGGTTCTATCCCATGCTCTATAGCAGCTAGTTCTATGGATGAGAATGTTGTGCGATCAAATGCACCCTCGATATCCAGAAAAGCTGCAGCACAAATTTCCTTTTGCTGCAGAGCCATCTCTGCACGATTCACCACATAGTGCAATGCCGTTTCCGTAGACTTACCAGGTAGATAAGCGCATTGCATCTTATGTAGGGGATAATCCTTTAGTGGACCATCCTTTATGTGCCTATCTATCATTTTCTCTAGACATTTTAAAAAGAATGAGGATAGGCTGATTGGTCTGTAGGATTTAGCATCCTCATAGTTGGGTTTCCCTGGTTTGGGAATGAACGTCACCGTCACCTGCCGCCAGATATTAGGGGTATGCTCAAATGCCACGCACGCCCTGAATAGTCTGCACAGGTGTTGGCTGAGTATTGGTTCCCCTTCTTGTAGTAGGATGGGATAAACACCATCCGGACCAGGGGCCTTAAATGGTTGAAAGCTCTTTAAGGCCCATTTGAGTTTGTTCTGTTCCACGACTTTGCCTGCCGTCTCCCAGTCAGCTCTAATTGTCTTTAAGCTTAGCTCATCTATTTGGACATCACACATGGTGTCCTCTCCCTGTATTGCCACCGAACCTGGGAAGTGCACGTTGAACATTGTTTTCAGTGTTTCTTCCCCATTGTTTGTAAGTTCCCCTACCTCATTCCTCAATGTAGTAAGTGAATTTAATTTGGCCATGGATATTGCCTTGGCTAACCTCATACCCTCAGGGAGGCTGTCTATGCTTTGGCAGTGTCTTTTCCAAGCCCTTCTTTTTGCTCTCCGCACTTCTGTATTGAACCTCGTGAGTATCGTAGAATATTCCCCAAAGTTCTTGATTGCTTTCGCAGTGTTGAATGCACGTCGAGTTTCTACTCTTAGCCGCGCTAGCTCTGGTGTCCACCATGGGTCACGTTTCGCTATGACTCTGCTCTCCGGACAGTTATTAGTCCAGGCGGTCTTTACTGCCCGAGCTACGCTATCCGCTTCGAACTCTATATCTAATACAGAGCTGAGTCTGCCTCGGACCTTCCCTAACTCTGCTTTAAGGTCACTTTTATATGCGGCCCAATCAGTGTTCCTTGGGTTCCACCTTCTTGGATTTATATTAAACGTTGCCATCCCATACTGAAAACATATATAATTGTGATCGGAGGATGAGATCTCATTGGAGACATGCCAGTTGTTTACCTGTCTGCTCGCTCTATTAAAGGCAACTGTAATGTCAATAACTTCTGCCCTACGTCTATTAACAAACGTGGGCCTATTTCCTCTATTGAGAATTTGTAAAGGAGTACTTACCAGAAAGTCCAGAAGTTTTTCCCCTCTTTGATTAGTGTCTGAGCTGCCCCAGACGACGTGATGCGCGTTTGCGTCACATCCTACGATTAGCTCAACCTTCTTATTGCAGGAATATTCAACCAAGTCCCGCAGATGCGTTGTAACAGGGTCCGCGCTTTCGTAGGGCAGATAGGCAGCCGAGAAGATGACTTCTCGGCTACCCTTGTTACCTTCCAATTTTAACTTCACCGTGGTGAGGTCCCTATAACAGAAAATGGACAGAGGCAAAGCGTTTATGCCATTCCTGACAAAAATGCAGGTCCTCATGTCATTAGTTGTGCAATTGTGAAACAGGTTACCCCCCGCTCCATCAAGGCCCTTTATCTGTCCCCTGTAAATATAGGGTTCTTGAATAAGTGCTAAGTCAAATTTAGCTCTTCGCAGCTGGCGATCTAGCATCGCCGTAGCCGCCTTAGAGTGGTGCAAGTTGATTTGTACGCACCTTAGGCCAAGCTCCTTTGTTGCCTGGTTGTGTTCAGTTGGTAGTCCACACTAGGGACTACCTACCTTGCAGCTCTCCTCCGGTTCGCTGCTATCCGGGGCTTCATCGTCCTCTCCTATCGGGGAAGACGTGATGCCCAGATTGTCGAAGCCGCCCGCTAGTCCATCCGATCTCACCGACATGGCTGGCGATGGGACCGGACAGTCCGCGAGCAGTGCCTCCTCCTTATCTGTTGCAGGGGTGTTTCCCCCCTGCTGATGGTCTTGTAGTGTCTCCACCGGAGTAGTGATGGGTACTACCGCTGGTTTATCGGACTCAACCGCAGCCTCCTCTTTGTCCTCTGACGTTTCAAGGACTTTGAAGTAGCTGCGGTCAAGCCCGGCGTGCAGCATGTACCCGGCTTCTTTAATGGCATCAGCCGAGGACTGATCCATCAGGATGATGCTCCTAGCCTGTCTTCCATCTGTCGTCGTGTTCACGACCCTCCAGCGGTCCGTGAGTATAACCTTATGGAGTCGCTGGAGCATCTGAAGCTCCATTAACAGAGGGACCTTTTCGCACACACGTGTCCTCTTCCACGCCATTTTCACATGACGGGGTAAGTCCCTATCTCTGATCACCTTGACCTTGACACCACCGACAGTTTGACCGTCGTAGTGCTTCAGCCAGGTGATCGCCTCATCGCTGGAGCAAGTTATGCTGATGATGCCGCCCTGGACCCCCTTCCAATCAATGGTGAGGACAGGATCGCTCCACATCCTCCTCCAGATGACGTCCTTTATGCTCCAGGCAGTCTCCTCATCAATCATAGTCTTGGGATAGTCATCCGCAATGATGACCATCCTTGTCATAGTCAGGGCTTCTTTAAAGGAGGACCCGAGGCGAACTCGCTTCAGATCCCCTGCCGCATCCCTAGCTTCATCGCTGACCTCTCTCGCCCGTTTAGAGAGCGTCGCCTCCTGTACGGGCGTCTGAGAGACAGCCGATTGCCTTGCGAGCTCGATTCGCTTCCTCCGCTTAGCGAGCCCGCTGAGTCTTTTGCGTCCCTTAGGGGGGACATGGTCACGCAGTCCGCCAGCACCGGCCGCCTGGGTGGTTTGGTTTCCGGGTCCAGCAGAGCCGGACGCCTTCGCCTCCACCTTGGCAGCCGGGGGCAGACCGGAAGACACTGTGTCTCCTCCAGATCCGCAACTCTTAGGTGCAATTTTGGGGACCAGACTGGCGCCACCACTGGGGTTCGCTGCCGTCACTTGTCCCGCTGCCTTTTTCATGCCCGAGGGCCTTACACTTTGCCCCGAGGGGCCTTGTGTGCATGACGCACTTTGTCCCTTTTTGGGGACTGTTTTGGGGTTCTTATTGCTCTTTTTGTCCATATGACTTAATACTGTTCTTCACTCTGATGATTCCCCACCCGCCACGGAGTCCTCACCTTTGGGGATGCTTTATAAGCACCAGGGCTATCATCAGAGTATAGGGTTCCAGGGTGAGTTGTCCACGAGACTAACGGTGTTCACTTGCACTCCCGCGTAGTGTAGGCTCACACCGCCGCCTGCGGACCCCTTCACCCCAGAACCCTAGCCTAGCCCATCTGAAAGATGGACTTCAGCCGATTGACTGCCACGCGGCTACGTGACAGCCTCCCGTTTGGACAGAGATCCAGACCAAAGAGGCGTGTTGCCGGCGACAGACAACAACTACCGGTCCATCACCAACTCAACCCCCAGGACTCCTTCACCCTGCTGTACGGGTCACCGCGCACGGCACAAACACGCAGGAGATTGTCCCCCCCTTCCCTCCCCCCCCCCTACCCCCTGCCCCAGCACCCAATCCCAAGCACCGCGCCATGTCAGGTCATCCGCCATCGCCAACAAGATCCCCCGTGAGGGAAGTTATTGACGATACCCGGGGTGCACCGTCCCGCTCCCATTGTCGTTCCTCTGGACGTATCCGCGGGACTGGCAATGGGCCGGGCTCACTAGGAGGTTACCCGACCGCAGCACCCCAAAAATATACATACTTATACATTTATATGTATTATAAATAATATACGAGGCGCTCGTAGCGCTGTGCCATTGCGGTGTTCTTACCGATCACCAAGGTTAAGCAGCGTTCGACTCGGTCGGCCTGAGATGGGTGACCGTTTGTGGCATTTTCATATTCGAGCGTCTCCGTGCTTCGGAAGGCACGTTAAGCCGTTGGTCCCGGTTACCACTTAATGTGGTAGTCGTTAAGCCGAGTTGGAAGCCTTATAGGCGGCTTGATAAGTTCCAACAGCAGGTGGCCACAAACCTGCCTCCACCAATCCGCACTGGGTCCGCGTGGTGGAGTATGACCTAATCTCTCTCACCTCGACTTGTGAGAGAAGGCCTTCGCCCAGCAGTGGGTAGTATAGGCTGATATTATATTATTATTATTATAAATAATATATATTAATATATAATAATATATATCACACAGAGAGGAAATGCTCTTTAACTCTTCTTTTAAATACATCTAAAGAACAGCTATCACGTAGGGAATGCGGAAGAGAATTCCAAGTTTTCACCGCATGTACAGCAAAGAAACCATCGTAAAGACTAGAAGTATGATGCGGAGTTCGGAGAAGGAGAGAGGTAGCCGTACGACACGTTTTGTCTCTGGGAATGAGAAACTCGAAACGTACGCGAAGATATGCAGGCGAGTTAGGTTTGTGAAGAACAGAATATAGAAGAGAGAGAACATGTAAGTCCCGTCGTCGTCTGATAGGTAGCCACTTGAGTTTTTTTCGGTATTCAGAGATTCGGATACCTAAATTTTGCAGTCGTTCGAGTTTGTTAAGATGTTCCTCTATAGCATCCAGAAAGCAGACATCGGCGTAGTCTAGAAGTGAAAGAAGAAAAGACTGAGCTAGAACTACTCTAGTTTGAAAGGGTAGAAATTTCTGGAGACGTTTGAGAGATTGAAATGAACAATATACTCTCCTGCTGATTTCCGCAATTTGAATGCTCCAGGAAAGATTGCAGTTTATGTACACGCCTAAATTTTTCGCACTTGTCGACTACGGTATAGGGACTGAATCAAGAATAATCGGGGGGATAGACTGATGGTCCAAAAGATTGTAGAAATATCTGCCACCAATAATGAGAGCTTGAGATTTTGTTGGATTGACTAAAAGCCCAAAACTCTTAGCCCACTGACTGATGTTTCCAAGATCACTATTGATGGCATCAATGGCTTGAGACAATTCTTCGACCTTGAAGTGACGATAAAGCTGCAAGTCATCTGCATAGAGATGATAGTGTGATGCTATAACCTTAGTGATTGCGTCGATAAATATCGAGAAAACAAGAGGAGAGAGTACGCCACCCTGCGGTACGCCCGCTGAGAGATCACACCATTCTGAGGATTCCTCATTAGAGCGGACCGACTGCGAGTGACCGCGAAGATATGAATTGAACCAGGCAGTTACAGAGGGAGATACATTAAGGGAAGAGAGGATACCCAGGAGGATGTCAAAATCGACAGAATTGCTAAAGTCCAGCAGAACCAGAACTGTAAGAAGCTTATTTTCCATGGCCAATCGCACGTCATCAGTAATCTTAACCAAGGCAGTTACTGTACTATGGCCAGTACGGAATCCCGAGTGGTAAGGACTGAGCAAGCTGTTAGAGGAAAGAAAGTGAGATAGTTGATTCAGGACAATGCCTTCAAGAACTTTAGATAAGATTGGAAGTATGGATATGGGACGGAATTGTGAGGCAGAGGAGGGATTTGAGACCTTAGGAAGCGGGAGAACGTAGGCCTTCTTCCAAGCTGAAGGAAAGAAGCTTACCTCGAGTGAGTAGTTAATAATGTGGGTAATTACTGGAAGAAGTTCATCTATAAGGGGGCGAAGCATTTGGATCTGAAGGCCATCATCACAGCCTTAGTAGAAATTGCCTGGATGGATTTTTTTATTTCTGCCACTGTAACTAGCTGAAAAGAAAATTGGGGACATGCAGGCAAAGGTTGGCTAGAAAGTAGAAGTTTTAATATCATTGTCTAATATGACAGGAGAATTTGAATAGTGTGTATTAATTGCATTTAGGTCGATATCTAGAATGCTATCGTTATTAGCTTTCCCGACACCGAGAGACTTTAAGAATTGCCATGCCTGCGCCGTATTAAAATTTTGGATTGAATTGTGTATGTGGCGTCTCTTAGCATCCCTACACATACGACTGCAGCGGTTTCGTAGTTTCTTATATAGGGACCAGTTCAACTCTGTAGGGGACTTGATGTAGTGTCTCTTAGCTTTGTCCCTTTTCGACATTTCCGCTTTAATGGTAACAGATAACCATGGTGCAGGAAGATGTTTTACCCTCACCTTTTTTACTGGAGCATGCACATCAAAGAGATCTATTAGTATTGTATTAAAGACCGAGACTTTAACATCCAAATTATTAGAGTTGTACACAGTAGACCAATCAATATTGCCCGCGTCTTCTCTCAAACGGTCCAGATCTATGTTTTTAAAACTACGAAGGAAAAGAAACTTAGGTTTGCGTTTAGGTGCGCGTATTTTATAAGAGAGGTAAAGAAGATCATGATAGGAAAAGGAGGCAGGAAGTTGACCGTGTTGAGCTACTTTACTAATATCAGACACTAAGATTAAATCAAGAAGTGAAGGAGGACAGTGAGGTGCATGATGAGTAGCATGCAGTGGAAGAATTTGCATATTGACAGAAGAGACAAGGGAGTGGAGTCTACGGCTACGGGTATCATCCCTGAGCAAGCAGGTGTTGAAATCTCCGAGTAAAATAATATTGTCATATAATGAAGAAAAATACTCAAGTTTCGTTTCAAAAGAGTGAAAATAATCTATATGACAAGAGGGACTATAATAAACACCTAGAAGAATCTTATTATGGTTAAAAGCTAGTTCTATGAAAAGATGTTCTGCAAATTTAGAATAAATACTCGGAGACTGATCAACGACCTTGTAGGTAATATCGCCACGCAGATAAATCGCAACCCCCCCGCCCCCCCTGCCCGTTCTGTCATTGCGCACAAGTTTGTACCCGGGCAAAGAATATTGTGTGAAAGGAACAGCGGGTTTGAGAAAAGTCTCAGAAACAAGGACGGCGTGAATCAGATCAGAGTCAAAAGAAGATAAAAAATCAGGATAGTGAGCGGGAATACTTTGCGCATTCACATGAGCGACATTAAAGTATTTCATAGAGGAAGACAGAGTGGAGAAAAGCTGATCGCGCAGATGGACGGAATCTTCATTAAATGCAGACGCGCAGCTATTATCCGATGTACAAGAAGAAGAGCAAGATATAAAAATGTCATCAGACAAATCACACATAAAAAATATATAATAAAATTATTGAAATAATAAATATACTAAAAAAATTTACCAATCTACTAATTCTCCTCTGTACACTCGCTAGTTTCACATAGACTGATCAATATACTCGTATTCAAATACAGTTTAACTCGGAACGTTTCCGAACGCACCGTCAGCCGTCAGTGTCATTATACAAATATATAAAAAGGTGAAACAAAAATAAAAAATAAGGTAGAAGAAAATCATACCAAAACAAACAATATTGGTATAAAATAGAGGAAAATAAATAGAAAAACTGATAGTGAATTAAAGCTGGACTGACTACTTTGCTGGTTTGCGCGATCTCTTCTCAGAGGGCTTCACAAACGCTTCGTTGGCTGGTACTTTGGATGACGACTCCACCACCGGGAATTGGGCTATAAGTAGTCGTAGCTCAGCCACACATTCTATTTTGCGCCGTGACTTATTCGGCAGCAGAATGTTTATTTTTCCATCGGCGGTCCAGCACTGCCTCACACCAAAGTGCTTGCGCGCATCCAAGAAGGTGTCATGCCTGGGCTTGGTTAAAAATTCAGAAAGCGTCAGGCCAGTTCCCTTCAACGCTGTCTTAGTACGCCAAACCTCACCACGCAGATTGCGGCTTTGGAACCTCACAAGGAGGGGACGTGGCTTACCCGTGGCAACCCCCAGGCGATGGCAGGCTACTATGTCGGTCGTGGTGACGGCGGAGATTTTGCACTTGGTGCCTATTGTTTGGACCGCCAGAGAAGTGCTGTCTTCATCCTTCTTTTCTGGGAGGCCATGAAGAAGCAGCACCTTGTTCCGGGACACCATCTCATGACGATCCAGACCGAGCACCAACAGCTCCATTTGGCTTTTAATGGAACCAATGGTCTTCCACAACAGGCACTTGAAGTCTGTAAAGTCCTTGGAAAGGCTTGCTATCGACTTATGGGGCGCCTCGTTACTGCCCGCAGCCTGCAACTCCTGCAAGACCAAAGAGTACAATCATCCGCTGTGTATGGCTTTCGTGGACTACGAGAAAGCCTTCGACTCCATCGAAACCTGGGCGGTTTTGGATGCTCTGCAGCGATGTGGCATCGATTGGCGCTATATTTAGGTGTTGAGATGTCTGTATGATACCGCCAAAATGACCGTCCAGCTCCAGGACCAAAAGACCAACCCGATCGAGCTGCGTCGAGGGGTAAGACAGGGGGATGTAATATACCCTAAGCTCTTCACCAATGCACTCGAAGAAGTCTTCAAGACGCTGGACTGGACTGGGCGGGGCATTAACATCAACGGCGAATACATCTCACACCTTCGGTTTGCCGATGATATCGTCATCGTGGCAGAGTCACTGGAACAGTTAAGCGAAATGCTGCATAGCCTAAATGGAGCCTCTCAAGGTGTCGGTCTCGGCATGAACTTGGATAAAACCAAGATCATGTTTAATGAACATGTCACGCCGGGACCGATCTACGTCGATGGTTCGATGCTCGAAGTTGTTCGGGAATATGCCTACCTCGGAGAAGTTGTCCAATTTGGCAGAAACATCTTCGAGAAAGAAATCAACCGCAGGATCCAATTAGGTTGGGCAGCATTTGGCAAACTACGTCACGTTTTCTCTTCGCCTATACCGCAATGCCTGAAGACTAAAGCCTATAACCAATGCGTCCTACCTGTTATGACTTACGGGGCTAGATGCCCGGCCTGGTTGCACACGCGACACACGTAGCGCACAAACCTACACGACCGCGCGTCATTCTCTCCGCCGCACGCCTGGCATCGCCATCACCCGCCCGCTTGGCTGCCGAGCTCGGTGGCACCAGCCGCAAATCCGGCCACTTTGTTGCTTCGCGTAGCCATGTCACGTATTCCGCTTGTTGATCTCGTAGTGCGCATAGTACTTCTCACCCTCGTACGTCCATAACCTCGATGACTTTTAATTGGTACACTTGCGATCGCCTGACATTCCAATGATGTGGTCTTACGATTATCTTCAACTTGCCCTTTTACCGCGGCCGCATCTTTCTCAGCTGCTTCCATATTGAGCGCCAAACTACAGGCTCTTTGGAAATCTAACTTCTCTTCCGCAAACAATCGTTGTCGAATGGTTTCGCTCATCAAACCACAAACTAACTGATCACGCAAACTTTCGTTAAGCCACTGTCCAAATTCGCATGATCTCGACAACTTTTTTAATTCCGCGATGTAATTACTTATTTTCTCGGCAGTATTTTGATTTCGATTATGAAATTTAAATCTATCTATCTATCTATCTATAACCTCACGCCAGATCCCTTGCGGGGTAGGCAGAAAGTACAGAGTTCCAACAGGTTCTTTCCTTACATACCTCTCTGGCTTCCTCGACTCTCATAGTTCGTCTCATACACGCTCGCCGGTTACGGAGACTCTTGACTTTTCCATCAGATAACACTCGGTTTATTTGGTCGTGGTAAGATAGTCTAGGTCTTCCCCGGTACCTGCATCCTTCCACTTTCACATTGTATATCTGTTTTGTCATTCTTTCCTCTGGCATTCTTTCTATATGCCCGAACCAACGGAGCATGCCCTTTCTCATCTTTACACCGATACTATCTTTCATACCTACTCGCTGTCTTACTACGCTGTTGCTAATGCGCATTTCTACCGCATTTATCCTACTTTCATTCTCCTTCTTACATACCCAGCTCTCGCTACCATATAACAGCGTTGGGACAAGAACTCCGTTATGTATGGCCAGCTGCGCCTTATGGCTTAAGTGCCGGCTCCCGAGTAGCTTTCCCATCGCACCATTCACTCTGTTCCCTGCACTCACTCTTCTCTCTATGTCAGCGGTGTATTTCCCATCCTTACTGAAGGCGCATCCAAGATATACAAACTCATTCACTTGCTCCAGCACATCGTTACCAACCACAATCCTTACATTCGTTCTGGTTTCTTCCCTTTCAAAAACCATAATCTTGGTTTTCTTCACATTCAAGTGTAAGCCATTGATCATGCAGTCGTCTTTCATAACTGTGACTAGTGTTTGCAGATCAGTGGCTGTTGGCGCTATTAAAACCGCGTCATCTGCATAAAGTAGATGGTTTACCGCTAAGTCACCCATTTGTACACCTTCATTCATCGCTTTCAGTCTTTGAAGACTTTTAAATCGTTCTGCTAAAATACTGGGGCGTGGCTGCAGGTGCTTTTCCATAATTACCGTTAATTCTTTGAACGCCTTGGCGGTTGGTTTATCCGGTGTGCACAGGTTTACCAGCAACTTTTAGCCCCCATCACAGTGACTAAAGTCGGCACTTTCAGCGCTTCAGATATTTTATTTACTATAAAATATTGTTCGAGTCGTTCTACGTACAACCGCCAGTTGTCCGTTTCGACGTCAAATTCGGTAATTTTGCCGATCGACATCGTTTATGTTTACAGCTCGTTCTATTACGTTATACACACGTGAATTCGTAAGTAATCGTCGCCAATGAAGTATATTCAGCCGATAAATAACTTAGACGCACGTTCACGTAAAGCATTTATTCACAGACAAAAGTAATGTACAACAATTTACGACTATCCCCTATACGATTATTATTTGCATACCTTACATGAACGTTTGTATGTTTGGATGTTTGTTACTCAATCAAGCAAATACGGCTGAACGGATGTGGATTAAATTTGGCACACAGATAGTTTATTACCTGCGAGCGTAACCGGCGAGCGTGTATGAGACGAACTATGAGAGTGGAGGAAGCCAGAGGGGTACGTAAGGAAAGAACCTGTTGGAATGCTGTACTCTCTGCCTACCCCGCAAGGGATTTGGCGTGATGATATAGATAGACTTTCAACACTAAGTTCATAGAATTTATTTAAAGACTATTTTACATGACGGAGACAGCCCTTCCGTAGTATTTTTAAAAGGTGTGACGTCAGCTATGCTGACGTCACTGATGTCATTTTCATGGTGGTTACTCATGTTCGCTCTTAAAAAGAAAAACTTCACGGTTACTTCCAAAGCTTCGTTTTTATTCCAAACTGACAGCGTAACGACGTCCAAAAGGGGTCCGCACTGTCTAGCGGTTCGAGCGAGAATGCCTCGAGCGCGCTCTGTGCGGCCGTATTTATAAAGTACGTCGCGCATGCACGTGTACACAAGTTTTTAGGTTAAGTATTGAATTATTTGAAATACAATGAATTTTGTTTATGTTTTAGATAACCTAACATTCTCACGTTAATTTTTCATTTTAATAATCACAAAGTAATCAAATATAAGCTGATAGCTTATGAAAAAATTTTAAAACAATCAAATTATTCTTATAACTGACGAAATATTGTAGTTTCGCCGATATACATTTTCTTGACATAATAAAGGTGACAAGATAAAGATTTTTACGAACAAAGGGTTTATTGAAACGTACCTATTGGTGTAAAATAATGAATTTTGGAAATATTTTATTTTAATTATTTACTTAACTTCTTTTGAAAAAATTAATTATCTTTTTCTTATTTATTTATTTTTGTTGTGCACGTATAATTATAACAACAATAAGATGGAAAAGTTTATGTACCAAGGCGAGCTTAACTCAAAATTGAGTTTTCTTACAGCAAACCTAATAACCATAGAGAGATGAAAATACAGAGGACAGTATCAAGTGTACAATCAAAGTAAAATGTGCATAAAACTAACTATACATAATTATACAATATATTACATACACATTTATCGATACATAAAACATACATATATCAATAATAATACATACATATACACATACATATATAATTCATGATGAAAGGAAATGCTCTTTAATTTTCCTATTAAAGACGTCTAGTGAGACGCTATCGCGTATGTGGGAGTGTGGGAGTGAATTCCAATGTTGCACTGCACGAACAGTAAACGAACCATTATAAAGACTAGAAGTGTGACGGGTGTTTCTTGACATACGTCGTACGTAAAACACACAAATTTGTCCATCACCTACCTAGAAAAGATTCTCATTGTGATATTTTCAATGAAAAGTTTTCACAAACCTTTATGCCTAAGTGAGTGACCGGGGAAATAATCGTTTACTGTACAAGTATTTTAAGTGCACTTTTCACGGTCAGTGGGGGCCACCCAGACGCTTGCATAACAATTTATATTGGTTATAGAAATAGGTGTCTATTTCCGTAATCCCGCTGCATTGGCCTAGTCACTTTTTTAAATTAGCAACTATAGTATTTGCTTCAAACTCTAAAAAAACTGCTCCCCGCACTATTTAATTACTAAATCTTATTCAATTATATGTCTCTCTCTCTCTCCCATATCTGTAAACATGTCTAAGTATTTAACTTTACTCAAGTATGTACTTCTATAGTTGAGCAACTGTCAAAAATAAGAAATGTCAAAGGTTAGTTTTTTTAGCCAAGTATAGAATTTTAAACACATGACATTATTTGCCTAAATAAATTCTCAAGACTAAGTAATTAAATGTCTAGATATATAATCCGCGTGGTTCCCGGCTTAGAATAGGACCAACCCATCTCATCCCATCGGGTGTCGTACAAGGCGACTAAGGGAAAACTAGGGAATGGGCAGCAGCGTTCCCTTAACACTTCGACGACCAATAACTGCGCTCGCCAACCCGCCTGCCAAGCGTGGCGAGTATGGCAAACACCCCCAATTATGGAAGAAAGTAGGAAAACCAGGCCCCTAGTCCCCGGCGGTCCTGTTCGTCCTGGCCACGGTAGCAGCCATGGTAACGACAGGACAAGGGGTGCTAAGAATCTCCGGCAGAGATTCGGCTACCACCAAAACCGAAAATTGGCCCTGGTGACATACAACGCACGCACATTGAGGACAGATGAGAAGCTAGTTGAGCTGGAAGAAGAGTTAAACAAGTTGCGGTGGAGTATTGTTGGTTTATCGGAGGTCCGAAGAGAGGGCGAGGACACGATAACCTTAAAATCCGGCAACTTGTTTTACTACCGGGAGGGCGAACAGCAGTCCCAAGGTGGTGTCGGATTTATCGTCCACAAGTCACTCATAAACAACGTTGTGTCCATCACTAGTGTGTCGAGCAGGGTAGCGTACCTGATACTCAGAATATCCAAAAGATATTCGCTGAAGGTCATACAGGTCTACGCACCAACCTCGGCATACTCAGATGATGACGTCGAAGTTATGTATGAGGACATTAGTAGAGCCATACATACTTCCAAAACACACTTTACAGTGGTTATGGGTGACTTCAATGCGCGGCTGGGCAAACGGGGCGATGATGACTTGAGAGTGGGGCAATTTGGATATGGGCAGCGCAACCCCAGGGGTCAGAGGCTGGCCGAATTTCTGGAGAAAGAGGGACTCTTTATGATGAACTCTTTCTTCCAGAAGCCGCCTCATAGGAAATGGACCTGGATGAGCCCTGATGGTTCCACAAAAAATGAGATAGACTTCATCATGAGCACCAAGCGACAAATATTTAATGATGTCTCCGTGATTCATAGGGTAAAAACCGGCAGTGATCACCGAATGGTCAGAGGCACATTAAATATTAATGTCAAAATGGAAAGATCGCGTCTGATGAAGTCTACGCTCCGACCTACTCATGCATATATCCAAAACCCCGAGAACTTTCAACTCGAATTGTCAAACCGCTTCGAATTGCTAGACAGCAGCGCATCAGTGGACGAAATCAACAACAGGCTGGTAGAGACTGTTCATACGGTCGGGTCCAAGTATTTTAAGACCCACCGTAAAAATAGGCCTCAAAAACTATCTGACTACACCCGAAACCTCATGGCTGAGCGACGTTCCATGACGCTCCAAGCCTCCGATGATGCTAAGTCCTATAGGCAGCTTAATGGACAGATATTGAAGTCCTTGCGACACGACTTACGGTCCTTCAATGCAAGGCGTATTGAGGAGACCATAGAGCAGAACAAGGGCTCTAAAGTGTTCGCAAGAGACGCGTCTATTGGGCAGAGCCAGTTGACGAAGCTGAAGACGGAGGACGGAAACGTAACGTCAAATAGGTCAGAGGTGCTCAGGGAGATAGAGAGGTTCTATGGACAGTTATATACCTCAGTAGCTAAACCTGTTGTTGACTTGGTAAAAGACCCAAGAGCCAAGCTAACCCGACACTGCACTGAAGATATCCCGGACATCAGTCTGTGCGAAATTAGGATGGCTCTCAAACAACTAAAAAACAACAAAGCGCCGGGTGAAGACGGAATTACTGCAGAACTTCTGAAGGCGGGCGGATCGCCGGTACTTAAAGTCCTTCAGAGGCTATTTAATTCCGTCTTGCTTGAAGGGAAAACGCCGGAAGCATGGAACAGGGGTGTGGTCGTGCTGTTTTTCAAGAAAGGTGATAACACCTTATTGAAGAACTATAGGCCCATCACACTGATGAGCCATGTTTATAAGTTGTTTTCGAGAGTCATTACGAATCGTCTCGAACGAAGGCTTGATGACTTCCAGCCTCCCGAACAAGCCGGTTTCCGGAAAGGTTTTAGTACCATAGACCACATACATACGCTGTGGCAGGTTATACAGAAGACTGAGGAGTATAATCGGCCACTATGCTTGGCGTTTGTGGACTATGAGAAAGCCTTTGATTCGATCGAGACTTGGGCGGTTCTTAGATCTCTCCAGCGATGCCGCATTGACTATAGGTACATCGAAGTGTTGAAGTGCTTGTATAATAACGCCACCATGTCAGTCCGAGTACAGGGGCAGTGCACGAAGGTGATCCCCATAAAAAGAGGAGTAAGACAGGGAGACGTCATTTTGTAGTGTGTTACGCACCGCCCTAATATATATAAGGTAGCGCATAAGATTTGAGGACAGTATATTAAACATTATTGCACCAACAACACGTTTCATTCGACACACCCAGTCGCCCTATACAGCACATCATTGCATGGCGACCCTGCCAGGGCTGCCTTTGGGCAGTTCTGTGCTAGAGTTTTATTAACTGAAGAGACGTTTGAGGCTCAAGATTTTAATGAAAAGGCGTTATACATTGGAAAATCTGGAGGAATATGTTGAAGAAGGATGGCAACTTTTTGGACTTTCTGGGCGCTGGGAATCGTTGGCGTCTAATGCTGGTGCAGCTGAGAGCTGTAGGTGTAGAGGTGAGCACGAGATGAGAAGCCATGGAGTCAGAATCTCCAGGAAGTGAAGTGAGGTGATGATTTGTGACATTGTTTTTTTTTCTATTATTTTTTTCATGTCTAACCGGACAATTCTATTTGTTTTTGTGTTTAATCGTACTATTAGTGTTCTATTTTTAACATGGATTGAATATGTGAAATCGATAATATACATAAACCGCCTGTTGACAATACATAATTCCGTAATAATGCCAGGATGGCCTCGCATTTTTTTTTTAATATATGCTGCCGCGATAAATGAATAATTCCGTAAAAATTATACGAAAATGGGTTCGAGCCAGACCAAAGAAGAAACGATAATCGCACAAAACGCTGCCGGTGCTGGTCAAAATAGTGCCACCGCTGAGACGGGATACTCGAGCGTCAGCACCACAAACATTCTGCTGACCGTTATTGTCGCAGTCGTGATAGTTGCTGCAGTTTACGCATTCTGTTATTTGTACAAGAAGATGCATATCAAGTGGATGGACCGGCAGACGAGCCGCCGATCTTTACGCCGTCGCCAGGCCAGCGTGGTTTTCAAGAATTCTAGTGCGTCTCAGGTTTAGTGCAGTGCGCGATAATTGCGTAAAAAGTGTGATAAGTGTACGATACGTGACTATAGCGCTAATTATTTGTATCAGAAATGTTTGTGATTATTACGTGAAAGATATTTTTGGTACCTATATACTGCTTATATTTTAATTATGTATTAACATTTTTATGTTACTGTATGTGTATTTCTATTTTAAAGCTCTTTCGTTCATAGAAATAAGTTTTCAGTATGTGGCGTAATACAACTTAGTATCACATTTCATTCATTGTATTTGAAAAGCGCTCATGATTTGTGCACCGCGACTTATCGAACATGATAGCTTGTTATATAATACTGCTATGTGTGCATTACTTTACCTACCTATTTGCGTTCATACTTTCCCGTGAGAACTTATAGAGTTGAAAATGTACGTACCTATTATTTTATTTATAGAATATGGCCGATGATTTGATTAAAATATATGATGAATTCGTGCAGATACGAAAATATTTGATAAAAAGGGGACAAAGTAGACACCGAGAATCTGCCGATTTATATAAACTGAGTGAGGCCGAAAATTTGTATAAGAAATCTCAGTTATTTATAAGTAATGTAGGCCAAAGTGAGAAGTCAGAACTAGTAAATTCTTTGATCGCTGTTTATGATCAAATCGAAAGTATTTTTTTGGATATATCTCGATTAATGTGTACTACCAGTAAAACTGAAACTATAATTATGGATTTCGACATTCGAACTGCGTGTAATTTGATTCCGGTTTTAGATGGTAGTGAGGACACGACCAAACGATTGATTGATGCTGTGGATATGTATGCTGATATGTTAGATGATCCGGGGAAAACATTGCTAATTAAATTCGTTCTTAAAGGCCGGCTTTCCGAAAATGCCAAATTACGTCTTGCCGACACTTATTCTTCCGTTAGCAATTTAATTAAGGATTTAAGAAAACATTTATCAACCACAAAGTCTTTTACAGCCATTCAATCTCGCCTTCAAAATATTAATAAAAATGGTGGCGCCACCTGCGCATAGTAAACAGAGCTCCGTATATTTTTAACTTTTAATATTATAATAACAAGTAGTTTCATTAATCTGTGTTCGGATGTTATATTTTACGACGTCCTACGTCTGCAAAAATGTTTGTGGCCTAATCCAATTCGCACAACTAAAGAATCATAACAACAACAAACAACGGGTTGTGTCTAGTGCTCAGAGGATCCTTTAACGTTATTTACTAATTATAAAACAACAAACAGTGCATATTAACGAAATACAGTGATAAACTATTAGTGTAAATACTGTATAAAGTAATAAAAGTGGATAAATGTGTATAAATAGTCCCTAAGTTGACCGTTTGCAAAAAAAATTATATTTGAACTTTGGACCCGCTAGTAAATTACTTGTGATTGGTTGAGCGAATGTCAAATTCGAACAGCGCACGTCAAACGTCAATGTCAATCCTGACACTTGGCAACGTCAATGATCCTGTCTGACGGATAGTGTTGCCATTGCTAAGAAATAAAACCGTATTACGTTTCGTTCCACGTACTTTGTGTAACATAAGAAATTTAAAAATGTCACCTACAAAAAAATGTGCAGGTTGTAAAAATATAATAAAAGTCAAACAAATGTTGACTTGCTCGACATGCCAGAATAATTATGATCTATTTTGTGCAAACATATCAGAAAAACTATTCAAAACAATTTGTAAAGATCCGAAACGTATATGGAAATGCCCTGAATGTTACAACAGACTACCAAAAGTTGACAACACGAACACTCCTATTCGTCCATTTCACGCTGCCACTCCGACAAGCTGTGAGCGTGCAGATATGCTTTCAAGCCCTACCGACTCAGCAGATCTATGCAGCAATGTGACGCTGAGAGCTAACCAACGGCTTTCAGCACCGTCTGTCACACTTGAAAGTATTAGAGTCGTAATCAAAGAGGAAATAAGTGCCATAGTTAGGAACATGATAACTCAAGAGCTTAAAGCGATCCAACAGAAAATGTCCGAATATCACGAGTCTGTTGCTTTTTTGAACAAGCAATATGAAGACCTGAAATCAAGTATTGAAGAACAGTCAACTATTGTATTCAAACTAAAATCCGACAATGAACAACTGCAAACTACGATCAAGGATCTTTCCTCAAGACTTAGTCTCGCTGAGCAGAACATGCGAGAGAGCAATTTGGAGATTAATGGAGTACCAGAACATCGGTCGGAAAGCTTAGTCAATACAATCGTTCAATTGACGAAGACGGTAGATTATCCTCTTGATGAGAACGAAATTTTAAATGTTACAAGAGTTGCTAAATTATCCAAGGAAGTCAACAAACCTCGGACCATTATTGTTAAGCTCCGTAGTCCCCGGCAACGTGATGCTGTTCTTGCTTCAGTCATCAAGTTTAATAAAAAAAATCCAAACGACAAGTTCAGCTCTCAACACCTGGGCCTGGGGGGGCCGCGTGTACCAATCTACGTTGCTGAGCACCTCACCCCTACACTCAAGTCGTTGCACGCTGCCACACGTAAAAAAGGAAAGGAGATGGGCTATAAATTCGTTTGGGTCCGCAACGGTCGCATTTATGTCAGAAAGGATGAATCTTGTCAGGCTCACCTTATTCGTAATATGGACAGCTTGAAACTTATGACTTAAAACCAATTAATATTTATAATGTAAATGATTTGGTGTATTGTTTTTAAATTCGATTCTTTGTCCATTTATTACCAAAATGTCCGTGGCATACGGACTAAAACCAATAGTGTTTATGAAAATGTTCTTTTGTCAGACTATAGCGTTATTGTTTTTACGGAAACATGGCTCAACTCCAATATAAAAAGTAACGAATTTATCGACTCCAGATATATCGTATATCGTAGAGACCGTATTTGTTCAAATAATGGTTCCAAGAAAGACGGAGGAGGGGTGCTAATTGCAGTGTCCCGCCATATTTCTTCTGTCCGCATGGATGCCTGGGAAAGCGAGTGTGAAGACTTGTGGGTAATCGTTCACTTAAATTCTAATAATAACTGTAAAAGATTTGCCATAGGTGCTGTCTATCTACCTCCTCCTCTTTGCTTGGATACTCTTAATAAATATCTGGATAGTGCAAATGATTTGATGGTCATGGTGGATGACATAGTGATCTTGGGTGATTTTAACCTCCCATCTCTTAAATGGTCTAAACGCAGCGATTACGGTCTTAGCCCCACCAATCACTGCAATGCATTGAGTTATTCACTCGTCGATTTTTTGTCAGTTAATAATTTACACCAATGCAACGACGTTACGAATGAAAATAATCGCATCCTCGATCTTGTCCTCACTAACATACCTTATGTAAATGTTGATAAACCTTTAGAGCTCCTTAGTAGGTTGGATGCCAATCATCCTGGATTATTAGTAACCATTCCACGTAATAACGCTATCAAATTTTTACAGTCACAAAAACATGTTAATCTCCATTTTTTTAAAGCTAACGTTAAAGATATTACAGCTGGTTTAAATAAAGTGAACTGGCATGTTAAGTTTACTACGTGTAAAAATATAAATGAAATGGTTTCAGTATTCTATAAAATCTTTAGAGACTTATTGGAGTTGCACGTGCCGAAGCGTAATTCGCGTCCTTCAAAGTTCCCTTCGTGGTTTAGTCATTCATTAATTCAAAGACTTAAAGAAAAGGAAAAGTTGCGACATAAATTTAAAAAGTATAGGAATCCGCTAGATTTAATATCTTATGAAGTTGTTCGGTCGCACTGTAACAAACTGTACCAGGAATGCTATTCTCGATACATTGAAACCGTCGAATCTAACCTGAAAAGTCATCCAAAATCATTTTGGCGGTTTATGAAGAGTAGAAGTATCGGTGCGTCATCAATCCCACGTAACATGCATAAGGACCTAACAACGGCTGACACTGGACCTGAAATTGCTAACCTTTTTGTCTCCCAATTTTCTTCTTCCTATAATCAAAACAATCACTCACTCTGCAATCTTTTGAATAACGAAGTTCTTCCCTTAGTGAAATGTTTAAGCAATCTTTCTTTTACTGAACGTGAAATACTTAATAAAATCAAAAACCTGGATATTTCAAAAGGAGCTGGCCCGGATTGCATTCCTGCAGTAATTGTAAAACGTTGTGGTTCAGCGTTAGCATACCCATTGAGCCTTATCTTTAACCGCTCGCTGCAAGATGGTTGCTTCCCAGATGAGTGGAAAAGAGCTAGAATTATACCATTGCACAAAAAAGGTGACCAAAGCGACGTTAAAAACTATCGCCCTATTGCTATCTTGTCATGTCTTGCTAAGCTGTTTGAGTCGTTGGTGTGTCCTGTGTTGACAAAACACGTCAATAACGCTTTATCACCTAATCAACATGGCTTTAGGTTAGGTTCATCTACTGTCACCAATTTAGTGTCCTTCGTTTCTTATTTGACAAGTGAACTTGATAGGGGTTATGAAGTTGACACAATTTACACCGACTTCGCTTGTGCTTTTGACAAGGTCAACCACTCCTTACTAGTTGGTAAATTGACACAATTTGGCATAACAGGATCCTTGCTACACTGGTTTGAGTCGTATCTGGCAAAAAGACTTCAGACTGTCTCAATCTGTGGTCATGACTCATTTCCCTATTGTGCTATCTCTGGAGTTCCTCAGGGATCCCATCTTGGACCAATTTTATTTTCAATTTTTATCAATGATATTGCCTCTGAAATACATAATTGTAAATTCCTACTCTTTGCAGATGATTTAAAATTGTTCAAAACTGTTAACTCTATGAATGATAACGCGTTGATTCAGGACGACTTGTCAAGGGTCAAGCAGTGGTGCGATCATAACCAGATGGAATTAAATGTAAATAAATGCTTCCACATGAGATATTCTAGGAAAAAAAATAGACTAGACACTACATACAACATAGACGGAAACCCACTGCAGAAAGTCAGCGAAATAAAGGATCTAGGCGTAACGATGGACAGCGATCTACGATTTAAGACTCACATCGAAAATATTGTAACCAGGGCTGCACAGATGCTGGGGTTCTTGAAGCGTAATACAAAAGCATTTAAACACGCTCGTACTAAAATAATCTTATTCAACTCCCTTGTTAGAAGTCATCTTGAATACGGTTGTGTAACGTGGAACCCTATCTATTGCATACATTCGCAGCGGATTGAAAATATACAACGCGCGTTCACACGACACTTAGCTTTTGTTTCAAGTGGAGTTACGCATCGGTGTAGCTATGATCAACGATTGGCTTTCTTTAAAATGAACTCTTTAC
This sequence comes from Phalera bucephala, assembly GCA_905147815.2. Lineage (NCBI taxonomy): Eukaryota > Metazoa > Arthropoda > Insecta > Lepidoptera > Notodontidae > Phalera > Phalera bucephala. The sequence continues at coordinate 2,473,338 of CAJHXA020000005.1, forward strand.
GGGATCGTCGTAAAATGCACGAGATGATATTCCTGTACAAGATGGTAAATAATACTCTTAGTTGTAATACAAATCTGGATAATGTGTTAATTAACGTTCCATACTGTATCCCGCGAAAACCTCTAACTAGCACTTTTCATGTTCAGCCTACAAGAACTAACATTGGACTCAGTTCGCCACTAGTCAGAATGTGTAACACATACAATAAGTTGGCTGCTAAAGATGAGGAGCTTTCCGCACCCTCCACGTCTTCTGCACCGAATGTAATGCAGGTTTCAGGAAATCGAGGTATGTACAAACCGAGTTGGAGACCTAGGGCTCAAGGCCACCGAGGCCGCGCATATAATTTTAGACAAGGTCAACGGGATCGTGACTATAATTTTGGACAAGGTCAACGTAGTAGATTTTACTATCGAGGTAGCAATACTAGATATAGCCGTCGTAGTAATTGGCGAGGTCGTAATATTTTTTCAGCGCAAACCGCCGAAAATAATACCCAAAATTCAAGTTGCCTTGAAAATTCAGGAAATGAATCTAGGCAGTTTTTTCGTGATTAGGGACTATGCGTTTGATTGTGATGGTAAATGCAAATTTGTTTCCCTTTATGCATATAACAGAAAATATGTATTTTTAATAGATACTGGTGCATCTATATCCGAAATCAGAAAAAATGACCTTCCAATTTTTTTTACCCATAGATAATAATGATACATTGATTAATGGCATCGGAGGACAGATTCGCTCTTCGGGACAAGTAAATTTAAAACTTATTTCCGAAAATAATGACATAGTTTTTCAAAAGTTCCATACTTTTTCAGAATTACCCTTAAAAGCTAGTGGAATTTTAGGATTAGATTTTCTGTCTAATTATAAATGCAATATTGATTTAGCTTCTAATATTTTAACTTTAAATATTAATGGTAGAAGGTCATGTTTACAGATTTCTGATACACCAGACTTTAGTAATCGTATCATTTTGTCCGGACGTAGTGAATCAATACATTACGTTTATATACATAGTGATTTGAAAGATGACTGCATTGTTTGCGCGAGAGAAATTGAGAAGGATGTTTTTTTTAGCAGGGGCTATAGTAAGACCTATAAATGGTAGGATACCAATCAAAATTTTGAATGTTAAAGAAGAAGACATAATACTAGAAAATTTTGTTCCAGAAGTTAACTTTTTAAATGAATACGAGATCTGTTCATTTGCCAAAAATAAAGCTAATGTTGCCCGAGCTGAATTATTGTTGTCATTATTAAAATTAAATCATTTAAATATGGAGGAAAAGAAATCAATTGAAATAATTTGTTCTAAATATTCAGACTTATTTTTCTTACCGGGTGATAAGTTAACAATGGTTAACAATTTATTACGGAATATGTGTCCTAGATCTCGTATGAGTTAAATGTAATCATATGTACTTGAAAGCATTTTGTAAGATTTGTTAAGGAAGGCACTTACATTTTTTTTTAAATACAATTTTTTCAATTTTAAAATATATTCTGCTTGTACAATTTCTTGAAATATTATTCTACTTAATCTAAACTAAGTAACAAGAATTATTTTAAATAGGTTCATAGCGGGCATTCTACAAAAAAGTTGTTACAATGATGCCATTATCTGTTTCATATTACTGTGACTTAATGTCATAATTGAATAGTGTTGAGCGTTACGACTTCCTCGTAAAAGGCAATGTTTTAGAATCTGAAACCGATACCATACGCTTTGGAATGGTGCATGCAATTTGTTTTAGCTATATCAGCAATAACGTGTGAGAATACAAAGATGCGTTTGTAGCATTTTTATAACAATGCATAATGTACTAGAACTGTTGTTTATTATTACTTAAAAGTTATGTGGAAATTTCAAATATGGGTAAATATGCAAGGTGAAAACAATTTTGATAAAATATTAGTGCTTTTAAACATCTTTTGTGACCTTTAGTGCGCAAGAAGTTACTGTTATATTATTAAATGAGAAGATACATAGAAATGATGGATTGTAAGTTATGTTAAACCTTATATGGAATCGGATAGAGTTGATTTTATAAAATGATTTTGATTGTTTGAAGTGATGTTAAACAGCAGATGGGAATAATTTGGTAAATAAGGTCTGACAAGCAAATGGATTGATCACCCAAAAGTGACGCAGATTTCTTATAGACCAAAGGATTTATTTTAGGAGTGTAAAGTATAAATAATATGGTATTGCATAAGAAAGTAGCTTGAAAGCTGTATTATTTATAGGTAGGTACGAGGTATACGAGTAAATAAAGGTAAAAGTAAGGGTTGAGTTCCTCAGTTTGATCATGGTGTAAACGAGATTTCTCTGTGATAATTGTTGGAGACTATGTAAGTCTTAAATTATGACCCTTGTTAAATAAATATGAAAAGTCGACAAAATAAATGAAATGTACCTAAATGAAAATGTGATAAAAAGGATAAAAGAGATTAGAGTCCGACATGAGTTAGGACCTATGTTAAAAATGTATACCTGCCTAAGTAGTTAAAGAAAGGAATGATAATGTCAAAGAATTTTATTGTTTGAATTAAGACGAGAAAAGAAAAGATAAGATGTTTTAGAGCAATGAAGGTATCAATACGTGATCATTATGTGAGAATTTAAGGAATATAGGAAGGAAAATTTTTGAATATAAATGTAACTACGATAAGCTATTAATGTATTATGGATTAACCAGTAATTTTTTTAAGAATATTTAAAACATGATTAAAATTCCCAGTGTAACAATGATATCGTGTATCCTTGTATGTAACATGCAGTTACTTTTGTTATAAAATAAAACAATAATATTTGATTTCATTATATTGTCAACAGCGCGTATTAAGTTAATAATTATGTTTTTTTGTTATAAAATAAAATAATAATATTTGATTTTCATTATATTGTCAACAGTGAGTATAAAGTAAATAATTACTTTTTTTTTGTTATTAACGTTATTAGTCAGTATTCATTAATACATTTCTAATAAAATTTTTTTTTTTTAATTTCGTTTTTGCGAATTTTAATTTCTGTTAAGCCTATTTGTTTACATACTTTTTAATTTAGTTATTTTAATGTTATTTTTTTGTGATTATGTTCCTATAACAGATTTTCTTTGGTAATTGTCATAATTTTAAAAATAAAAATACAATTCATTATTTACTGAGTTCTTAGATTTACGCGAATATTACACATGAAATAAAACTATTTTTTCGGATTTTATCGCGGTTTATTTTGATTTTTAAGTTCCCGACGTTTCGAGTGCTTTGCAGCACCCATGGTCACGGGAAGGACTGAGGTGTTAGACGTCCAAAAGGCATAGTTGTTCCGGGGTACCCTCAAACTTCTTAATTATTTTTGTTTTTGTTGGTCCGATCTACGCAGAATGAGCTCACGGTGTCTTGAGGTCTTGCAGTGTTATGCTTGGTTTTAGATTTGATTATATTAATTACTGGATCCCAAGACGATGGAAGCACCCAGCCATCTTCTCTATTGAAATTAGGATGTTTTTTAATTTCAATAGCCTCGCGAACCATCCTTGGTAGGAATCGGTGTTCTTTCACGAGGATTTGTGGTCTATCAAATCTGATGTTATGGCGGGTGCGGTCAAGGACATGTTCACAGACTGCAGACTTCTTTGAGCGACGGTGTTTTAGGTCAGCTATGTGTTCTTTAACCCGAGTTTTTACTGGTCTTTTTGTTTGTCCTATGTAAGAGAGACCACATTCACAATCAAGCTTGTATACTCCTGCATCTTGAAGAGGGATGTGACACTTGACAGATGGTAAAAACTGACTGATCTTCTTTGGCGGCTTATAAAATGTTTTAATTGAAGCACGCTTCAAGATGTAGCCAATCTTGTCTGTGACTCCTCTTATGTAAGGTAGTACAGCAGGGAGACGCTCGACTGTGGCTGGTTTCACTCGGTCACTGTGACGTTGGCGTGGGACTCGAAGCTTATTGTCGTGCAGGACTTGCTTGAAATGTTGAAGCTCGGCAGCCAGATGTTTCTTGTCACAGATCCCTTGTGCTCTCTGAAACAAAGATTTACCCACAGTAGCTAACTGTGATGGATCGTGGTGAGATTCACCGTTTAAGTACCTATCAGTATGGGTCTTTTTTCTATAAACCGTATGGCTTAAGGTGTTGTTGGGGTTACGGATTACTGAAACATCTAGGAAAGCTAGGGAATTGTTTGCCTCCAACTCCATTGTAAACTGAATTTTAGGGTTAATGGAGTTAAGATGATTAAGGAATACATTAATTTTGTCAGATGGTAATATTGTGAAAGTATCATCTACGTACCGCTTGTAGAAACTTGGCTTTACAGGTGAGGTACGAAGGGCTGTCTCCTCAAAGTCTTCCATGAATATATCGGCAACAATGGGAGATACAGGGGAGCCCATCGCCACACCATCTACTTGCTTGTAGAACTGCTCCTTCCACAGTAGGTAGCCAGATGTAAGGCAGTGTCTCAATAGTTCTGAGTATTCCGCTGGCATGTTGTTCTCCGCTAGTTTCCTTTCTACAATTTCGACACAGTCTTGTACAGGTAAGCATGTGAACACATAGCTGACCTAAAACACCGTCGCTCAAAGAAGTCTGCAGTCTGTGAACATGTCCTTGACCGCACCCGCCATAACATCAGATTTGATAGACCACAAATCCTCGTGAAAGAACACCGATTCCTACCAAGGATGGTTCGCGAGGCTATTGAAATTAAAAAACATCCTAATTTCAATAGAGAAGATGGCTGGGTGCTTCCATCGTCTTGGGATCCAGTAATTAATATAATCGAATCTAAAACCAAGCATAACACTGCAAGACCTCAAGACACCGTGAGCTCATTCTGCGTAGATCGGACCAACAAAAACAAAAATAATTAAGAAGTTTGAGGGTACCCCGGAACAACTATGCCTTTTGGACGTCTAACACCTCAGTCCTTCCCGTGACCATGGGTGCTGCAAAGCACTCGAAACGTCGGGAACTTAAAAATCAAAATAAACCGCGATAAAATCCGAAAAAATAGTTTTATTTCATGTGTAATATTCGCGTAAATCTAAGAACTCAGTATGTGAACCAGTACGGACTGGAAATCGCAAATAAAATACGCCGGTTAGAAGATCTCAAGACTAAGCGCGCAAGATTTACAACATCCCTAAATTTCTTGAAGAGATGCAGAGACCACAATCTCATTCCTACGTGTGTCAAGATATCCACCAAGAAAGGCATACGAGGAAGCGCTAAGATCCTAAACCAGGCAAGTAAAAAGTTGTTACGAACGGTGATTCATCAAACGCGTTCCGATCTACACCACCTCAGCAGAAATATAGAGATTTCATCCAATGAATTAAAGACAGTGTTAACTACATTTGACTTTAATAAATGCATTGATACTTTAAATAAGCGTGAAACATCTAAATATAATGAAAGCAAAAATAAACACATAATACAATATAATAAATTAACAACTAAATCAAATGTCAAGAACAAATCATTACGGTGTAACGAAACGCAACCGTGCACCATAGACAACGAATCACGCGCAGTCATCAATCTGTCAAAACAAACATTGGATGAAAACATCGTAAAAGTCCTATCTAAAGGTTTAAATTATGCTGTAACACCTCGAAGGATACCATATGAGGAAATTATCAGCGCCGTTGAAGACGTCCTATCCAAAAATAGTATAGGGAGGGAAGATTCGGAGGCAATACGTCAGGATGTCTCATCCATGTTACGTCGAAGTTCAGTGCCCAAACTAAATCTTCCTAAAAATCAATATTTAGCGTTGAAAACCTTACGCAATAGGAAGGATATCACTATTCTCCGCGCGGATAAAGGTAATGCTACGGTCATAATGGATACGTCAGATTACAATGTCAAAATACAAGAACTTTTATCGGATGCAAACACATACAAAAAGGTCAAGACAGACCCAACCACCAGTATATTAAAACAATCTAATGATTTAATAAAGAAACACTCCGAAACATTGAATCTGGACGTCAAATCACCACTAATATATAATAGACCACAAATCCTCGTGAAAGAACACCGATTCCTACCAAGGATGGTTCGCGAGGCTATTGAAATTAAAAAACATCCTAATTTCAATAGAGAAGATGGCTGGGTGCTTCCATCGTCTTGGGATCCAGTAATTAATATAATCAAATCTAAAACCAAGCATAACACTGCAAGACCTCAAGACACCGTGAGCTCATTCTGCGTAGATCGGACCAACAAAAACAAAAATAATTAAGAAGTTTGAGGGTACCCCGGAACAACTATGCCTTTTGGACGTCTAAGAAAAAGAAAAGAAAAAGAAAAGAAAAAATATTTATTCAGCACAGCACACAAAAAATATATGAAAGGTAACAAAAGAAAATAAAAACGAAAAGAGACAAATAAACTGCTACTGCTTCTTGTGACGTTTGCCTCGGTGTGAGCTGTGCCGAAAGGCATTGGGCTCAGCATGTGTTGGAGGGGAACAAAGTCTCCCCCAACGCTGGTTTTCAGCCAAAGCCTCCTCAGCTACTATTTATTGTTTATAAATTTTACCCTTAATGCTGACGCAATCGCTTATACTGCGTATTACAAATACAGTAAATACCTAATTATGTAATATAAATGTATAAATAAAGAGACATAAATATTGTATACATATATAATGAAAGAAAAAGTTATGATTTACTATGAAATAAAAAGCGTGTTTATATAGTCACAATATAATATATAGTACCTTGTGCTACCACTGGTGGCATGGGGTATAAATTTATTTAATTACTATTGCAAATGTTGCGTTGAGCGAGTGAGAATCGTTTCGATTGCGCGGAACCGGTTCTCCTCGCGGCATTCCGGCGCATCTTTGTTGATATCACTCCACTCACGGGCACGACGCGCTGTACTGTTGCGTAACTACGTAATATAATATTAAGTACTTAACAATAAACCAGCTGATTACGTATTTGCAAATAAATAAGTAAATAAGTGACGAATACAGTCGTGTGTTAATACTATGAGTAATATAATAATTATAAGTTATGGGTGAAGTGCATATAATATAATACCATGACCACCATCGGTCCATCTGGCAGGCGGTCGTCCTACGCTGCGCTTGCCAATACGTGGTCTCCACTCTAGAATCTTTCTGCCCCAACGCCCGTCCGATCTTCGCGCTATGTGGCCAGCCCATTGCCACTTCAGCATGCTAATCCTGAGGGCTATGTCGGTGACCTTGGTTCTTCTACGAATCTCCTCATTCCTGATTCGATCACGTAGAGAAACGCCGAGCATAGCTCTTTCCATAGCTCGCTGAGCAACTTTGAGCTTTTTTATGAGACCTATTGTAAGAGACCACGTCTCTGATCCATATGTCATCACTGGTAACACACATTGACTAAAAACTTTAGTCTTAAGGCACTGAGGGATTTTGGATGAGAAGATGTTGCGCAGTTTCCCGAACGCTGCCCAGCCGAGTTGGATTCGTCGATTGACCTCTCTCTCAAAGTTGGACCTACCTAACCGGACTGCCTGTCCCAGGTAAATGTATTCGTCGACAACTTCAAGAGTAGAGTTCCCAACGGTGAGTGCGGTGGGTACGACATGGACATTAAACATTATTTTTGTTTTGTCCATATTCATTTTAAGACCCACTTGTTGGGATACTCTATTGAGGTCACCGAGCATTCGTCCTAGATCTAACACCTCACACCGTCTAACACCTCAGTCCTTCCCGTGACCATGGGTGCTGCAAAGCACTCGAAACGTCGGGAACTTAAAAATCAAAATAAACCGCGATAAAATCCGAAAAAATAGTTTTATTTCACAATTCTTTATTGTTATTTTTTTTTTTTTCTCAAAAACGGGGGAGGTGTAGTGTGTTACGCACCGCCCTAATATATATAAGGTAGCGCATAAGATTTGAGGACAGTATATTAAACATTATTGCACCAACAACACGTTTCATTCGACACACCCAGTCGCCCTATACAGCACATCATTGCAATTTCTCCGAAACTGTTTACGGCCACCTTAGAGGACGCCTTCAAGCTCTTGGAATGGCAAGGACTTGGCATCAACATCAATGGCGAATACATCACTCACCTTCGATTTGCCGACGACATTGTGGTCATGGCGGAGTCGCTGGAAGATCTAGGACGAATGCTCGGTGACCTCAATAGAGTATCCCAACAAGTGGGTCTTAAAATGAATATGGACAAAACAAAAATAATGTTTAATGTCCATGTCGTACCCACCGCACTCACCGTTGGGAACTCTACTCTTGAAGTTGTCGACGAATACATTTACCTGGGACAGGCAGTCCGGTTAGGTAGGTCCAACTTTGAGAGAGAGGTCAATCGACGAATCCAACTCGGCTGGGCAGCGTTCGGGAAACTGCGCAACATCTTCTCATCCAAAATCCCTCAGTGCCTTAAGACTAAAGTTTTTAGTCAATGTGTGTTACCAGTGATGACATATGGATCAGAGACGTGGTCTCTTACAATAGGTCTCATAAAAAAGCTCAAAGTTGCTCAGCGAGCTATGGAAAGAGCTATGCTCGGCGTTTCTCTACGTGATCGAATCAGGAATGAGGAGATTCGTAGAAGAACCAAGGTCACCGACATAGCCCTCAGGATTAGCATGCTGAAGTGGCAATGGGCTGGCCACATAGCGCGAAGATCGGACGGGCGTTGGGGCAGAAAGATTCTAGAGTGGAGACCACGTATTGGCAAGCGCAGCGTAGGACGACCGCCTGCCAGATGGACCGACGATCTTGTGAAAATCGCAGGAAATCGTTGGATGCAGGTGGCATCGGACCGGTTACGCTGGAAAGCGATTGGGGAGGCCTATGTTCAGCAGTGGACAAGTATAGGCTGAAATGATGATGATGATGATAGAATTTTAAACACATGACATTATTTGCCTAAATAAATTCTCAAGACTAAGTAATTAAATGTCTAGATATACGGGTGTAGTGTGCAATTAAGATACATTTTAAATTGCTTACGAGATCTATTTCAATAATGTTGCAAAGTTAAGGTGTCATTAAATACACAACTCTTTCGCTCGCGTTCTCAACCCAACCAGACGTGTTAGTTTGTGTAACGAAAATTAAAATTAATTTAAATATCTCGTCATTGAAAAATAAATCCTAATCTAAAGTGATTAAGCATTAAATTAATAAACTAAAACTGCATAATTGTTTTCGGTGCAGTGCGCGACTCTAGTTTAGTTCCGCCGCCAGGACCACCGTGATAAAAAGAGAGGTACCTCATAATTGTTATCCCGCTCTTGCACCCGGGCTCCCCCGGTGATCGGAAAGGTGCAATTCCAGCTTAGTGCCGCCGTCCAGTCCACCGTTAGAAAAGGAAATACTTTGCCACCTATCTTGCTCAAACGTCGCTACTGAGACCAAGGGCCGTTCCACGCTTGCGCGTAAATCACACGAAAATAAACTAATATACGATCCATAGTGTCTACGTGATACGTATTATAACAATAGCATTTTTATCGGAGCTCGCTATCAGATTGGTTTAGTCGAAATAAGCTAAAGAAAATCATGCCAAACATGCAACGTTCTCCACCCCAAAAGACGGTTTCTGATTCTAACTTGGCTATGGAGAACATATCTTTTTCCTCCATGAATCCGTCTGAAAAAAGTAATATTAATATGGAACGCTTAAAAAAAAGACGAGAGAGCGACACACAAGATGTGTTATATGAAATGAAAGGACTTTTTTCGGAATTCGCTAAAATTCAGAAGAATAGCCTCGATGCCTTTATAGAGTTGCAAAATAAAAAACTGAAAGAATTTATTGACCTGCACAGTGGTAAATTTTCGCAACTTATGGCTTCGGTAAATGAGTTAAAAACGCAAAATGAATCCATTAACTCTGCGATGGAACTAATTTCGAAAGATTATGATGACATAAAAATCGAGTTAAATAAACTAAGTAAAGAGCGTGGAGAATATGAATCGCACATAAAACTACTCGAAACTAAAATTGAAAATTTAGAAAGGTCTAACTGTGCGGCTAAAATAGAGATCCGTAATGTGCCCAAATTGAAAAATGAATCCAAAGAATCCCTTGCAAAATTAATCCTTGATATAGGGCAAACTATAAGCTTATCAATATTGATGAACGACATTAAAGATGTCTTTCGTGGAATCGCTAAGCAGGATGCCCCTAAACCTATTCATGTTGAGTTCAGTTCTGTCATACTAAAGGAAAAGTTCATGAATTGTTTAAAGAAGTTCAACAAGAGCAGCTCGAAACTTAATTCGACCCATCTAAAACTGGAAGGTTCTCCGAAACCTATCTTCATCTCGGAGTGCCTTACTCCGAAAACAAAACGTCTGTACTTTCTTTCCAGGGATTTTGCTAAAAGCCACAACTATTCCTACTGCTGGTCCTCATATGGCAGAATATTCCTTCGAAAAAAGGATGGCGAACCGCACATAAGAGTAAATGACGAAAATGATCTAAAAAAACTTCAATCTAAATCAGGTTGACTAGACCCTAAGTTTCTTTTTAATTTTGTTCTATTCTTAACTGTACCTACACTTTACAATTCACACGTCTACAATATGATTTACATTCTTGAACTTAATTACAACTCACTATACTTTGTAAAAAATAATGTTCCTATTATAAACAGATACTTGACGATGTCTTTATTCTGGAGTACAGATAGGCATGTTGATTTTATAGATCAATTTTATACCATTATATTACATTTAGATGAATCCTCTTCAATTACTACTAATCATGGTTGATCAATTGTATAAGGAAATTGACGAATTTTCCGTATCTGACTCTTTTTTCTGTGACATTATCGAATGTAACAAGATTTCTAATCATAGCCGCGGACGACTTCGTATCATTCATTAAAATATACGTAGCATCTCGCGTAACTTTGACGACTTCTCTAGTGTATTGGATCAACTAGAATGCAATATCATTATTTTATCAGAATGTTGGTTATCCTGCAATAGGACTCTACCTGAAATCCCTGGCTATAACTGTCGTGCCACTCTAAAAAATCTACAAAATGATGGTGTTGTAGTCTATAGTAGGAATAATATTAGAATCACCGTGGAAGAACCAGCTCTGAATGATGCAAACTGTTATCATCGCAATCTATCGTTCTCCATCTCAAAGAAATCTTGATAATTTTAACGCCTCACTGGATAGTATACTCTCCCTCCTCTCCTCTTTTAATACCATAGTTATAATAGGAGATATAAATATTGATATCTGTAGAGAAGTTGGAGATATCTCAGCGCAAGAATACCAAAACATATGTGCTAGTAATGGCTTACTTCCAGCTCACACCCTTCCCACCCGGCTCGACGCATGTCTCGATCATGTCATGCCTAAAACGAAACTACAATCACAAACTTTTGTGCTCAACACCACAGTTACCGACCATCATGCGGTTGTAGATCTATACTCTAAAACTGTTACTGAAGTGTGCCAAATAAGTACAACCAGGATAAATTTAGATAACCTACATCAGGACATTTCTGATATAGATTTTAACACATTATATACCATGGATGATCCTAACAAGGCAATAGAATTTCTTGTAAATTCAATTCAACTTTGTTTGATGCAGAACTCAGTCACGTCTAAACCTTCCCGACGTTCAAAAGTCATCAGACCCTGGATAACCCCGGGGTTAGTGAGATGTTTACGTAATAGAGACCGCCTGCATATGAAAACAAAACGATCCCCACATAATATTGTTCTAAAAAAGTCTTATACCAGGTACAGGAACTTTTGTAATGCTATCCTTAAGCGTCTAATTAATTATTACTATAAAAAACAACTTCAAACTGCTGGTAAAACAACAAGCTCCTTTGGAAAGTTATTAAAAAGATCACACACACAAATAAGGACAAAAACAGACCTTTAGAACTTCGTGGCCCGGACAAAGAATCTTCGATAAACAATGTCAATAGCTACTTTTGTAATATTGGAAAATCTTTTGCTGAAACAATTCTAAATTCAAATCAAGACTTTGCACCATACTCCCCCACTTCTTTAAATTCTTCATCTTTCGTGCTTTTGGATACAGACTCGGAGGAAATATACGCTGCTATAATGAACTTAAAGAATACTTGCACTCCAGGATGGGATATGATCCCTAATGGCCTCCTAAAACAATGTGCAACAGTTTTAGTCCCCCCCCTTACATATATATTTAATTTATGCTTTAAATATGGGATCTTCCCCACCTACCTAAAAAAATCAATTGTTATCCCTGTATACAAAGGGAGTGACAGAGACCGTGTCGATAACTTTAGACCCATCTCTATTCTTCCCTCTATCTCCAAAATTCTAGAAGGGTTAATAAATAGAAGATTATTAGAATATCTTGAAAAACATCGCTTTATTGCGAATAATCAATTTGGATTTCGGTCTAGTAAATCGACTAACAATGCTGTTCACGAACTTAGTGATTATGTTAGCTTAAACTTAGATAGGGGGAAAAAAGTCATTGGTATATTCCTGGATTTAGCTAAGGCATTCGATGCGGTCTCTGCTACCCTCCTGTTAAAAAAACTCGATAGTTTGGGCGTTAGAGGAGTCCAGTTAAGCCTTTTTAAAGATTACCTCACAAATAGATCACAATGTACTAAGATCGATAACTATATCAGTTTTGAGTTATCGTCAACCTTTGACTTTCCCCAGGGCAGTATACTGGGCCCAGTCCTCTTCTTGATCTACATTAATGACCTTCTAGACCTCGCCCTCTACCACGGCAAAATCATATCCTATGCTGACGATACAGTCTTACTATTTTCTGCAGATACCTGGGAGCAAACATTCCACATTGCACAAGATGCCTTAATCGCGTATCCCAGTGGCTCCTCACGAATATTTTAACATTAAACACTGTAAAGACGAAATACATATCATTTAGTATGAAAAATTCCTCTCAACCTCCTACTAACTTAAAATTACCGCTCATAGTTGCTCTTGTTTAGGAACTAGTACGTGCAGTTGCCCCCCTTTAGCAAAAACATCTAGTCTTAAATATCTAGGTGTTGTCATCGACAAACATCTTAGCTTCCAACCACATCTGCATAATCTGCAAGACAGGGTCAGAAAATTAATATTTATTTTTAAAAATTTACGCCATATCGCTACACCCACATTAATCCATCAAGTATACCTAGCTCTCTGCCAGTCAGTCTTAACATATTGCATAACTGTTTGGGGTGGCGCAGCTAAATCGCATCTCAGGGGTTTAGAAATAGCTCAAAGAGCGGTATTAAAAGTTTCTACGTTTAGGCCTATCCTGTTTCCCACTGATAAACTATACGAGTTGTGTAATGTACTAACTGTACGAAAGCTATTTATCCTCTTTACTATTTTGAGACAACACACTCATACCGAATTTGACCGGAATCTATTAATGAAACGTAGGAAAGATGTGGTTTGTTCGTTACCTAAAAGTAAGCATGCTTACATAAAAAAATTATTTCCCTTCCTAGGTCCTTACCTTTACAATAAACTCAATAAACAGCTATGTTTCTATCAACTAAAAAAACAAGATGTGCTTTTGACAGTACGTAACTATCTTAAAAATCTAATCTATCTAGAAACGGAAAATCTCTTAATTGTCCAGGCTTAAATAATCTTACATTAAAAACTAAAAGTCAAGTTCAAGATTTCAATGCATATTATTTTTTATTTATATTTTTCCACATCCTCTCACATACACTCACTCACTGACACTATCACACACAGAGGGGACACACACACAAACAAGTTTTAGTTTTAATTTTAATTCTTAAATATTAATTTAACGAAATGGTTTGCTGTTATATTTTGTCATTTTATCTCTGTATCGTCTTATAAAGTAGAAAGAGCTCTGTGGTCTGAGATACAGGATTTCTCCTAGTTCAGGCACAGAATCACATTAATTTGCTTTAAATTTTATTAAGATACTGTGTAACTTTATTTTTACTTACAACGAAGCAACTGTACATCCTCTTTTGATACCAATAAAAGTTATTATTATTATTATTATTATGAAAATTACTCTAAGGCGGCGATATATATAACTTAGATATTTTTATTTTGTTTCTATCCTTACAGAGTAACTGTTCCTTGTCCCGACTGCCTCAAAAGAAGCGTACCTAATGTTTTATACACAATATTTGCGCGGTATTGTGGGAAGTGAATAAAGAATTGACCAACGCTAGTATCAAACTGTGCTTACATACCCGCGCTGAGTTATAAACTATTTGAGCGAAAGTACGATGTGGATTCGATTTTAAGCGCTATCTCCCTTTATGAAATTAAGTGCACATGTCCACTAAAATACATCAGTTGTTTACGGTTTACTTTTGAAAATGCGATATAAAGACAATTTTAAGAGATCTATCAAGGTAGCAGCGTCAAATCAGCAAAATTCAATATAAAATTATGCAAAATGTGTAGCTTTTTTGTTGCTGTTTAGTTGCTAAAACCGCGATTTTGTTGCTTGAGCCGTTCGCGAAAAATCGCAATTACTGCTAAATTCATATAAAGCTAGCATAAAATTTTGATAAATCAATAAATATCAAATCAACTATTGAACCAGAATTTGTTGCTGCAAGTAAGCACTACAGAAAATTTAAAAAAAAAAGACCGGACGAATTTTTTACATTAGCAATGATTTTCTTAACACGTGCCAGCTTGAACTAGACTTTTTAAACAAAAAATGAAGAGAAGATTTAGTTGCTACATTGAAAAATGTTCAATTGAGCCTAAAGAATCAGCAACAAAATAGAAAATAAAAATCGGCCGATTCTTTCGATCAGCATCAATTTTTTTTGTACATGCTAGCTTGAACTTGACTTGTTGAACAAAAAATGCTAGAAAAATTTAGTTGCTACATTGGACAATGTTGAAATGAGCCTAAAGAATCAGCAACAAGATAGAAACTAAAAATCGGCCGATTCTTCCGATCAGCAACAATTTTCCTAGTACATGCTAGCTTGAACTTACCTTGCTGAACAAAAAATGCTAAAGAAATGTAGTTACTACATTGAACAGTGTTCTAATGAGCCTAAAGAATCAGCAACAAAATAGAAACTAAAAATCGGCCGATTCTTTCGATGAGCAACAATTGTCCTAGTACATGCTAGCTTGAAATTGACTTGTTGAACAAAAAATGCTTAAAAAATTTAGTTGTTACATTGGACAGTGTTGAAATGAGCCTAAAGAATCAGCAACAAAATAGAAACTAAAAATCGACTGACTCTTTCGATTAGCAACAATTTTTTTTGTGCATGCTAGCTTGAACTTGGCTTGCTGAACAAAAATGCTAAAAAATTTAGTTGCTACATTGAACAATGTTCAAATGAGCCTAAAGAATCAGCAACAAAATAGGAACTGAAAATCACTGACTCTTTCGATCAGCAACAATTTTTTTTGTACATGCTTGCTTGAACTTGGCTTGCTGAACAAAAAATGCTAAAGAAATTTAGTTGCTACATTGAACAGTGTTCTAATGAGCGTAAAGAATCAGCAACAAAATAGAAACTGAAAATCGGCCGATTCTTTCGATCAGCAACAATTTTTTTTGTACATGCTAGCTTGAAATTGACTTGTTGGACAAAAAATGCTTAAAAAATTTAGTTGCTACATTGGACAATGTTCAAATGAGCCTAAAGATTTAGCAACAAACTAGAAACTAGAAATCGGCCGATTTTTTCGATCAGCAACAATTTTTTTTATACATGCTAGCTTGAACTCGGCTTGCCGAAGAAATTTAGTCGCTACGTTGATCAATGTTCAAGTGAACCTAAAGAATAAGCAGCAATCATTTGTTCCTTAACAAATGATATGGTACACTGATGGATCCAAAACCATGTCTGGAACGGGAGCCGGTGTATATACAGAAGGATACAATCTAAGACAAAGCATGGGCAGATTTGCGTAGATATTCCAAGCAGAGACCTATGCGATAATTATTTGTGAAAAAGAGATATTGGACAAATGAATGACAGGCAAGAGAATCTACATTTGTAGTGATAGTCAGGCTGCCCTCAAAGCCGTCAGCTCCTATAAGCTAAACTCGGCACTGGCTGTGGAGTGTAATTGTAATTAAATCTATCACCCACTTATCAAAAGGAAAAGATCCAGCTACAGAATTGTTATCGGATGAAAATCCAAACCTGTCGATCAACGAAGTAAACTCTTTTTTTGTTAATGTTGGTAAATCCCTGGCCGAGAATACAGAGACGTCACAAATGACTGCCACCTATAAACCTATACACTCAGTACCTTTCTCCCTAGTTTTGCTCCCAACTGACGAGACTGAAATTGCCGCTCAAATTTTAAATCTGAAAAAATAACTGTGCTATTGGAAGAGACAATATTTCATTTTATGTAAATGACGTCGTGAACTTGGTCAAAAATTGTGAAATCTATCAGTTTGCCGATGACACTTGTCTTTTGGCAGCAGACAAAGACAGTAACACAGCTCTTCAGCTCCTACAAACAGACTTAAACTTGCTCACGAAATAGTCTCATGACGTTGGACTCGTACTCAACGCTAATAAAACAAAACTTATGCACATAAGCTCTAGTAGTAATGTAAAGCCACTAAACAAAAAACTAATCATTCACAGACACGTGTGCTTACACACAACTTAAAATTGTGTAGCTGAAATGAAGTAGAACTAGTGTCACGATTTCCGGTTACAAATAATATTTTATAGAGTATTTTATCTGACTTTGAATTGTAAAAGAAAATACATAGTTCTTCATTTGATTTGTTGCTTTAACGTAAACGCTGATTTTAAATGGTATCTGATTTGACTCAAATACGAATATAATTTGATGAGACCGGCCATTGTTAAGTTTAGTTAGATTCGAACGCTCGAACGGAGCACACGGAATAATTTTATCAAACGCGGAATCTCTGAAGAATTGTACAGTGTATAAAGTGGTAAAGATAAATGATGAATAAAGGTGTTTTTCTGATTAATGGTTCGACGGCATTTTACTTCTGATTTGGTTTAACACTAGTGATCTATCAAAAATACCTTGGTATGATAATTAATAATCGCATGAAATGGACTGAGCATATTAATTACGTATGCGACAAGTTGAGAACCATTTTACCAAAGCTCAACCTTGTTAAAAACAAAATATCATACCCAATATTATCTATCTATCTATCTATAACCTCACGCCAGATCCCTTGCGGGGTAGGCAGAGAGTACAGAGTTCCAACAGGTTCTTTCCTTACATACCTCTCTGGCTTCCTCGACTCTCATAGTTTGTCTCATACACGCTCGCCGGTTACGGAGACTCTTGACTTTTCCATCAGATAAGACTCGGTTTATTTGGTCGTGGTAAGATAGTCTAGGTCTTCCCCGGTACCTGCATCCTTCCACTTTCACATTGTATATCTGTTTTGTCATTCTTTCCTCTGGCATTCTTTCTATATGCCCGAACCCACGGAGCATGCCCTTTCTCATCTTTACACCGATACTATCTTTCATACCTACTCGCTGTCTTACTATGCTGTTGCTAATGCGGTCGGTCAGCTTCACTCCGCACATCTTCCGCAGAGCTCGCATTTCTACCGCATTTATCCTACTTTCATTCTCCTTCTTATATACCCAGCTCTCGCTACCATATTTTATTTTTATTTTTAAAAATAAGGGACAAAGAACAGTTACATGTTCTGTGTTACTTAAAAAATAACGGGTAGATTGATATTGGATAAACATATAACCCACGGCTTTGTCCACGGAGTAAACTAAAATGCTGTTAAAAAGAATAATCATGTGCGCTGGCCGACCAGCATGTATTAGCATGAAAAAAAAAATCAACAACTAGAGATTGCCACTTCTAGACGAGCTAAGTTTATTATTGATCATCTTTTTAAATTGATACTCCGAGTGAGCAAAGATGTCAACATCAGGAAAGTGCGTGTTATATGTTTCCAAGAGCCGACGAAGCGGGACCCGCACACCAGCATTAGTTCTGCACCTAGGTGTATAAAACAAACAGGGTGCACGAACCCCACGTACCATCGCAGTTCTAGGTACAACATAACATATGTCATTCGTGAGGTCATTACAGTCGAACTTATTATTACATAAGCCAAAGAGCATCATGCTCATAAGCAAAATACGCCTAGACTCCAAGCTAAACAAATCATAACGCATTAATAGTTGAGAATAGGGGATCCTAGTGAGAAAACATTTATAGTGCATGAAACGCAGAAACTTTTTTTGCACCATTTCGAGCCTGTGAATATATTTGTGATAAAAGGGACTCCAAATTGGTACTGCAAATTCCATCTGAGAACGGATTAAAGCTTTATATAAAAGTAAAAGTGTGGATGTACGTTTGAAATCTTTACTAGACCGTATGACAAAACCGTACATTTTAAAAGCTTTACTGACAATATTATCAATATGGAGATGAAAGTGAAGCTTTGAATCGAGAATAATACCTAGATCACGGATGGAATCAACTTTACTCAGTGAAGTATTATTTAAAGAGTAGTTATAAGTGAAAATATTTTTGTTTTTTGTGAACGTTATGCAGTGACATTTAGGTACACTGAGTTTGAGCTTGTTAACTAAACAGTAATGCGCAAGTCTATTTAGATCATCTTGGAGAAGCAAGCAATCATGAATGTCTCTGCATGATTTGAAAATTTTAATATCATCTGCATACATTAAGAAGTGAGAGTGGTGGAAGCAGTTTCTAATGTCGTTGATAAAGAGGGTAAACAGAAGAGGACCTAAAATAGATCCCTGTGGGACGCCAGAAGTAACAACAACTGAATCAGACTCAACCCCATTAATGACGACTTTTTGAGTTCTCTTAAATATATAAGATGTGAACCAACGCAATAGATTGCCTCTGATACCATTATATGCAATTTTATCTAGTAGTAGTTTATGGTCCACCCGGTCGAACGCCTTCTGAAAATCCGTGTACACGGCATCAACTTGTACGCCACAATCGAATTGATTAAACAAATAATTTGTAAATAGCATTAAATTAGTAGCAGTTGAGCGACGTTTTACAAAACCATGCTGTTCATGTAAAATAAGATGGTGAATATAGGTATATATTTCGCTATGCACTAGGCGTTCAAACAGCTTAGATAAAGTGGACAGTATAGAGATGGGTCTATAATTTTCAATGTTGCTTGCATCGCCATTTTTGAGGACCGGAGTAATAAAAGCTTGCTTCCATATATTAGGAAAGGTACCTTCACGTAAACACATGTTGAAAATAATGAACAAGGGAGTGGTAAGAGTATCAGCTGTGTTTTTAAAGAAAATAGGCGGCAACATATCAGGTCCTGGGCCCTTGCTTACATCTAAGCTGGTCAAGGCATTGTGTATAGCGTCACTAGTGAAGACAATATTTGAAATAGTTGTTGAATTTTCAGAAAAAGTGTGTGTAGGTTGCCAGTGGGAGGGATCAAAAAAAGAAGGTTCGTAAACAGAAGTGAAAAATGTAGAAAACATGTTACTAATTTCAGTTGGATTACTAGAGGATACCTGGTTTAAATACATAGTAGCAGGAAAATTTGACTTGCCTTTACGATTTGCAATATACGTCCAAAAGTGTTTAACATCAACAGATATATTCTCTTCAACAGTCGTCATATATATTCGGAAGCATTTGTCAGATTCGAGTTTAAAACGTTTACGCTGGATAGAAAAGATTTCATAATCACATATGTTGCCATATTTTTTCCATTTTATCCAGGCACGGTCTTTAGCTTTAAAGATGCGGACGAGAGCAGGAGAAAACCAAACTGGGAAACGTGGATTTTTGACCCGAGACATAGGAACATGTGATTTAATTACACTATAGATTATTTCGTAAAACCTAAGCACAGCCAATTCAGCAGGCAGATCTGACAGACATGCGTCCCAATCGAATTCATAAAATATGTTGTTTATGTCCTCGTAGTTGGCTCTGCGGTAATTATGTTTAGAAGTCCGCACTGACTTCATTGATTTACAAATGGTTGCCAATGACGATGTTACACAAAATGGTGGATGGTAACTATCCGGAGGCAATAAAGGAACACAAGAGGCGTCTGCGCAATCCACATTGGACATAAACAAGTCCAGAATACGGCCCAGCTGATTTCTAGAGGTATTATATTGTAAGGAATTGGAAATAGACAAAAAGTCACATAAATATTGACCAGCAACATTAACTGTGTGAGGTATGACGTGATTACCGCGATTGAACCAATCAACCTCAGGCAAATTATAGTCACCCACAATGTAAAATGTCGATGTTCCGGGATCGTTAATAATGTCTAATAACGTGTCAAAATGAGCACTGTATACGTCATCTCTAGTACCAGGCGACATATACGTAGCACTTATTACATGTCTTTTGTTGTAAAGTGCAGCAGGGAGTTGTACTGAGACGTGTTCGATATACATATTACCGGCAGGGCGCAGATTCAATACGACAGGTCGTAGTATACGCAATATAGCTATTAACACACCACCACCGTCACGCTTACCAATACGTAAACGGTCACGATCATGCCTAAAAACGATATATCTGTTATCTATAAATTCACTATCCACTATTTCGGGTACAAGCCAGGTTTCTGTTAGAATAATCACATCGTACGAATGAGACAAAATGTTCATGTACAACAAATGCAATTTTGTACGAATCGGTCGGTCCAAGTTAAATGCAAATTTAACTTGGAGTCCACTTTCGACAACGTAACTAGCATACGCATATACAAAACATAAACTTTTGTGTCTATGATGGTGGAATATATAATGGCTTTATAAGAGTATTTTAATTGATAAAATAAAGGCAACTGAGGGTTCGACCACAACGAGAGACAAATATAAATACATTTGTGACAACTTATTTCAAAAACACTTGTAATATAAATGTGTATATCACTTAATTGTAGGTTAAAAATAACACAAAAAGGTACAAAGGCCCTATAAAAATATAAAAGTAATGAGTGCAAATCTCGTATAAGTAAATAAAAAAGTAACATGAAGGTACTTAGAAAAAACATAATTGCACTAAGATATTGGAATGCAAGCGCAGCCACAGGTGCATAGACTAATGTAATGTGCAGACACGGCATATGAAAAATTGAACACAATAAACAAAAGTATTTAGTATACGAATAAGGAGGAGGAATAACACGCTTACAACTAAAATTGATCAATATGTAATTAGCAACTATGAGATAGTGGTGCAGATCGTGGTCGAAGCTTCGATAAGTCCTTCTCTGAAAGTATAGCCAATACCGAGGTGGAGACATCAGCTCGGGCAAGTATGATGCCGTGCTTAACCCACACAAAACGATAGCCAAGCTGTTTGGCAATATCTCGAGCTTGACGAAACAATTTCTTTTTTTGCAAAGTAAGATGCTCGTTCACGTAGACTCTTTGTGAGATGCCCTGCATATTTAAGTCCTCAGATGTGATGCCCTTTTTTAGACGAGCAGCAGCAACAAAATTGTCACGTTTTATTTGGCTGGCGAATTTCACTACCACATTTTTTGGGCGTTGAGTGTTTGGTTGCATCTGTGGAACACGGCTGATACCAATTATGTCTCGAGCAGAAACAGGTTGCTTTATAACATTACCGATATTTTCAATCAAGGATATAAGATTTTCGCCACGTTTTTCCGGCATGTTACTGATCTCAATATTACAGTTTCGTGACTTCTGTTCTATTTGTTCCAACTTCGCCTCGAGCTCAGCCACACGGCGTTCACTCGTTTGGAAAGTAGACAACTTTAATTCAAGCTCAGACACACGGGTATCAACCTCTTGTGTCTTTTTAGTAAGGTCATCACATTTGTCGCCCAAAAAATTAACGGCCGACTTAATGTCTTCAAACTCCTTTAGGAACACGGTAAGTTTTTCATCTTGCTTTGTAAACCATCCCTCGAGCATGATTTGAAGCTTATTTTGAAAGGTTTTAAACTCCACACGAAAATCTGTATCGCTTGTGTTTGGTACAGCCTTACGGAAGGTCACATAAGGGGGAGGTGATTCCTTATCAAGGAGTGACACGTCTACGCTCATTTCACCAGATTTAGGGGAGCCAGCATTGTCTAAAAATTTCTCAATTGTGTCCAAATTGTTCATGGCTCTGTGGTTGATGCACACTGAGTACGATATGTAAAAGTAACACGCACACGCGTAAGGATTATTGAGCGAGGTGACCGCACGGTACTGATTTGGACGAGCGCGCACGACGAAATTATTTTTATTTTATTTTATTTTTAAAAAATACAGCGTTGGGACAAGAACTCCGTTATGTATGGCCAGCTGCGCCTTATGGCTTAAGTGCCGGCTCCCGAGTAGCTTTCCCATCGCACCATTCACTCTGTTCCCTGCACTCACTCTTCTCTCTATGTCAGCGGTGTATTTCCCATCCTTACTGAAGGCGCATCCAAGATATACAAACTATACCCAATATTATTATCACTGTATAAGGCATTAGGAGAATCTACAATATCCTACGGACTTAGTTGTTATGAAAGAACTTGTAAAAGTCACTTAAATGCTATATACCAGCTTCAATTACTAATATTGAAATCTATCGTACCACAAAAAGTGAAAAGTCAATTTTATGCTAACTATCACAGTTTGTTTAATTATTGTCAGTTAATACCTATACATGAAAAAGTTAAATATTCATTATTAACTGAACATTTTTTCAACAAACATATCCAGAAGGCAGTTCATTATTCAAAAGTTACTCGGATTTTCTCAAATGCGAAACTAATTGTTCCTCAATTTAAGAACCTGCACGGTAAACAACATGTTGAATATGTTATACCAAAATTAATTAACAGCCTGCCTCTTGACCTTAAAACAACATAAACGAAAAATAATCTTAAGTATAAATGAAAAAACTACTTTCTTATACAATTAAATCAAGAAATGTTAATAACGTAATGTAATAAAAAAAAATCACACCTTGATTATTTAAATCACTACGATAGTTATCCGATATTAATAAGAAACTCGTAACGAGCGATTGTTTTTCACTCATCATGTCCAATGTATTTAAACTTTTATTTGCGTACCCACCTACTCATGATTTGTTACTAAATTTATTTGTTATTTAATGTAGACGACTAAACTGGTGCACGGACAAACCTTGATCCGGTTTTTGATGCACCTTTATGTAATAATTTGAATGTTACCACCACTGTAAATGAATAAGAAAAAAAAAAGTTTAGTCCTTAAATATTGTGCAAAATCAATAATACCTATGCTTGTCCATATTTGCAACTTAATGTTCTCCAGCAGTGTTCTTCCCGGCTTGTTTTAAATTATCCCAAGTCCACCCTATTTTCAAGAGTGGGGACAGAGGCTGTGTTAATGACTATCGTCCAATATCTATCCTTCCGACGCTATCAAAAATCCTAGAGAGATTGATGAATAACCGATTGGTGTGATATCTGGAAGCTAACAACCTAATATCTACAGCCCAATTTGGTTTTCGAAAGACCAAATCCACATCCGATGCTGTGCATGAAGTCACAGACTTAATAATCAACTGTCTGGACAAAAAACAAGAGTCAATAGCTATATTTTGTGACTTGGCGAAAGCTTTTGACACAGTTTCTATCCCCATCCTAATTAGAAAGCTAGAAAGATTTGGCATTCAGGGCCTACAGTTGAAATTATTTGCCGACTACCTCACAAATCGGTACCAAAAGGTTAAGATCGACAAATGGGTTAGTGGCGATCTTTCTATTAACTACGGTATCCCCCAAGGTAGTATAGTGGGCCCCACTCTATTCTTAATCTTTATAAATGACTTGTGTCAACTTGACTAGCAAGGTGGAAAGATTGTAGCTTTTGCAGATGATACAGTCCTTCTTTTTAGCGCACCAAATTGGAATGAAACTTTTCAACTTGCTAAAACGGGATTGGACATAGTAACAAAATGGCTTAATGGTAATAAATTAACTTTAAACGTTAACAAAACTAATTATATGACATTCTCTATCATATAAATTCTTCACAACCTTTAGAACCATATCCGTTGACTGCCGTCCATCGCTGTAATTGTCTAGGGTTGAATGACAAAACGAACTGTTCATGACCAACTTTAAATAAAACCGACAAAGTCAGATATTTAGGTGTGTTGATTGACCAGACGCTTAGTTTCCAGCCCCACATCGACCTAGTATGACCAAGAGTGCGTAAACTCATTTATATATTTAAAAACCTCCGTCATGTTGCCGACCCAAACATACTGAAATCAGTGTACTATGCCCTTTGTCAATCGATCATATCTTACTGTATTACTATCTGGGGAGGCGCCTCGAAAACAACGATCTTAAAGTTAGAGCGAGCCCAAAGACCAGTCCTGAAGAACAGTGCTTTCCTTCCAGAGATTGTGCTAGTGCAACTGAAGTGGCAGTGGGTAGAAAGTTGCGAAGTCTAATGACTTCTAGATGAGGGCTCCAGGTTAGATAACGGTCTATTATGACTCCTAGATTTTTTACAGATTCGCTGTATGGGATATGAGTTCCGTTAAAGTTTATTTGTGGGACCTCGACCAGTTTATTTTGGAAATCATTCGGGAGCTACCTACGATGATGGCTTGTGTTTTGACGGGATTTACTGTCAATCCGTAAGATTTACACAACTTAGTTAGTCGGCGCAAATCGTGATTAATACTATCAATTGCTTCGTTAAGATTTGCAAGTGATGCATGAGTGTAAATCTGCAAATCGTCTGCATATAGGTGGTAGGAAGATGTGAAATGCCGGGAAATTGAGTTAATGAAAATTGCAAACAAAAGAGGAGATAAGACGCAACCCTGTGGTACACTGGCTGTCGTGTCACACCAAGCAGAGATAGACTCTTCCAGGCCGACACGTTGCCGACGACCAAGCAGATAACTGCGAAACCAGCCGAACACCGATGGAGATACGTTAATAGAGCCAAGTAAAGCAAGGAGTATGTCCAAGTCAACAGTGTTGAAGGCATTACTGAAGTCTAATAATGTTAGCACGGCTAACTGCCCGTTCTCCATACCTAAACGGATGTCGTCAATGATCCTAACAAGTGCAGTAACCATGCTATGACCGGGACGGAAGCCAGATTGTAAAGGATTAAGAAGGGTATGCCTGGAAAGGAAATAGCTGAATTGCCAGTGAATGAGTCGCTCTAGAACTTTTGAAAGGAAAGGAAGGATTAATATTGGTCGATATTCATTGAGAGACGTTCGATTGGACTTTTTGGGCAATGGAATAATATGAGCCTCTTTCCAGAGACAAGAGAAATTCACCACTTAACACAGAATTATTGAAGATACAACAGAGAATGGGAAGGATAATATCAAGCAAAGGCATCAACATGTTTCGACTGATACTGTCGCCACCAACCGCATTGAAGGTGAGCGACAACATGGCTCTCTTAACGTCACATTCAGTGAATCGTGTAAGAACAAAAGAAGGGTGGTCGGGGGTTGGAGTGTCAGAAAGGTAATTTAACGTAGCATTTTTATCCGA
This sequence comes from Phalera bucephala, assembly GCA_905147815.2. Lineage (NCBI taxonomy): Eukaryota > Metazoa > Arthropoda > Insecta > Lepidoptera > Notodontidae > Phalera > Phalera bucephala. The sequence continues at coordinate 2,498,875 of CAJHXA020000005.1, forward strand.
ATCAAGCATTCTGGAAGAAGAGCAGAAGTGTGCATTGAGAGAATTGATGTCAACATCTTGAGGAATAAAGTTATTTCGAGATTTGCTAATCCCCAGAGACCTGAGGAACTTCCAGACCCTAGCCGGATCCTCATCCTCAACAGATTCATGAACATGGCGGCGTAATGCATTTCTACACACCTTGTTGCACCGATTGCGAGCCTGAACATAATTAGTTTTATTGATGTCAGTAGGTTTAAGTTTATATCTGGTTTTAGCTCTGGCTTTTTTGTGTATAAGAGTTTTAATACTATTTGTTAGCCATGGCGCCGGAAGATGTTTAATTTTAATTGGACGAAGAGGTGCATGAACATCGTATAACTGTGTTATTATAGAATTGAAGACAGAAATTTGTTCATCCACTGTTTGCGCATTACTAACTGGAGACCAGTCCACCTTGCTAGCGTCGCCGAGAAATGCCTCGTGGTCCATACCACTAAAGTTACGCTGTAGGATAATTTGAGGTTTGGATTTAGGAGGACGTATTTTGTATGATAGAAGGATTAGGTCGTGGTTTGCGAATAAATTGGCAGGACATTGATCATGTCTAGCAACATGCTGTAGGGAAGATACCATTATGAGATCCAGAAGTGAAGGGGCGGAATTGGGGAAATAATGTGTAGCGTTGAGGGGGAGCATATGCATGTTACTAGATCTCACAATGGATTCTAGAGTGCGCGATCGCAGATCTCCTTTCAAAAGACAAGTATTGAAGTCTCCCATGATAATCGTGTGACTGTATGATGGGAGAAGATCGACAAGTCTGTTCGCAAGAAGAGAAATAGTGACGGGTTTTAATAGACTCCAAGTAGTATTTTAGTATGGGAAAGAAGAATTTCAATGAAGAGGTGCTCACCATGATTCGCAGATGGTAGTTGCGATGACTTACTTATAACAGTGAAAGGGATATTAGCGCGAAATTAGATAGCAAAACCACCGCCCCCAATGCCCACGCGATCATTCCGGACGAGGACAAATCCAGGCAGAGAGTAGGATGTGGACGGAAAACAAGGTTTGAGCCAGGATTCGGAAACAAGGATATTGTTACGACCGCCTGACGGCGGGTACAAATAAAAACACGACTATAACGATACAATTGTTTATTAAAAAAAAAAATTTAAATAAATAAAAAAAAACAAAAAAATCTCAAAAAAAAGAATTGAATTAAAATAAATAATTTTACTACACCCGGGGTGTGGATTCGCGGCCATATCTCTCCTGGTTCCTTGTGGAGGCAGGACTGATTTGGACGAAATCAATATGATAATAGAATGTTAATGACGAAAAATACCGCGGTGAAACATATTTAAAACTTATCGGAATGATTAAATAGATAAGGTCATATTTTACCAGTTTTAAGATACTCGCTGTCACATTTTGTTACGTTGTTAACCCACTATTAAGAAATATACAGCCATAGAAATTTTCTACACTATTAAAAGATAAAAGAAATCACTTGTTGAATAGTAATCGAATTAATCCAGACACGAAAAATTAGTTAACAGCAACCAAACCTATTGGAATTAATTATATTAAACTTACCAAGGGGGTTGAAAAATGATGCTAACCGTTTTTAATTTTCTTTTTTTTATTTTAGTATAGCACTGGTTTTCAAAATGCGAACAAATAACCACGAATAGTTATTGTGCGAACTCTGGCGTCGAAAAATTCCTTGTTCCTGCGCGAATTCGTTTTTATATACTGATATCGGGACGGCCTACTTCCTGCCTGCGGTAACAGTACGCACTGCCCAGATTTCTAGATCCTTCGTATGAAACGAGGACAAAGATATGGAAAGAACGGCTCAACCGAAGCAAGTCACGCCCTAAACTATTGTCTATATTCCATAAAATTCTTGTGGGACTAAGATAGCAATAATCGAACCGAGCGAGATGGGATCATTGTCCCGTTGTTCGCTATTGTATTTTTTTTTATATTTCTAGATATTTCTATGTTGTGGGCGTTTCTTATCAGATGTTCTCGAAAGAATTTGATTTCCGGTACCAACGAATACCTTATATGGTCATTATGAAGCTATCACTAGTTAAGGCGCGCGGTTTCCATTCGATTGTAACAACTAGTTATTTTGTTTGTTTGTGTGTAATGGTTTTTTGTATTTATTTTATATTTTTAAAACTTTGTTACGACGTAACAATACCCCCTCTCCCAGAGAAAGGATTTTACGTAGTAAAATCCGCTGCGGTAAGCGCCTAAGAAGGATAGAACCGCCTAGTAACTGTCTCACTTTCATACCTCTACTAACAAATACCTACCATGCGACCTAGCATACGACCTGTCATAGTTGTCTGAGGAAATTTATAATCAACAGACTGCTATACAACTAGAGTACAACTCTATTAAAAGATTGGACTCGAGAACAGCACTGCATGACAAAGAGCGTCTAAGAGTAAGAATACTGTAACGTGACACATTCAGACGAATCGGCACTGTGAAATACATTTGGTCTTCGATGAATTTGATACAGTCACGACCCGCTGTAACGAGAAAATTAGTGTAGGCTTACTTAAAGAGTCACTACCCGCTCTATACGCGCAGAACGCAAAACAACAAGACGAATCAGACCCATACTAGAGGTCGCAACCCGCCATAAATGCGCAAAACGCAAAACAATAAACGAATTAGGCCCATACGAGGCTCATAACCCGCTATAAAGCGGGTAAGAAAGTAACCCATACTAACTTATGTCCCCAACATATATTGAGAAGTGAACATAACAACAATTAAGTATGAATAAACTAAATAATTGCATATCTACTGCCTACTACATATCACTATTATGAAGACTTACTTCTTGTGAGCGGCTGCTGCTCGCCTAGTCTTAGTGGCCGTTACCACCTCTTTCAATGTCCCTGTTTTTGGGAGTGCTGGAGACTGTAGCTAGTTATGTATACTAGACCAGTACACAGCTCAGTGCAAGTACTTTAAAAGATGATGCAATATAAACAGACTGTTGCTCATAGAATATAATTCCAAGTACTGTTTTGCTTAATCAGCTTAACTTGCCTCAGCTGCGTATTAATCATGTAAACAGATATCAGGTTACTTGTTTAGTCTCAGTCCAATTCTCATAACTGTTTTGCTAAATAAGCAGATATCAATTAATAAGACGTATAACGCGTGGGTTCATTCTAGAAGGAGTTGTTTACTTGACGATGCCTATAAAAGCCATCGCCAAGCAAAGTACATTCAATATCGACTCAGCTCTCTTACCGTTCGCACTAACGTTAAGTAATATTAATTGACTGCATTAATATTTTGAGTATCTATTATTAATTTGTATTGTGAAATAAATATATTTTTATAAAGTCACGCCGGCCTTTATATTTGACTGGCGCAGCCGAACGGTAGGATTTCAGTCGCGATAAGTGTTGCAGTAGTCATACCAGACAAGCTCAACGCCGTGTAGGAGTACAAGCATCGATTCCGGACCACAATCGCCTGGCTGAATCCTAGAAAAGGACCTACCCTACCTTCGAACAAAGAAATTTTGTCAAGAAGTGCCTGCTGATACTCAAAGAGCGGATATTCGGCATGAAAAATTGCAGCATTGTGTGAGTTCTGACCTTTCCCACATGTTCCTATTTTTCTGTCTATTCTGAATTTAATTGGACAAGCATCGCTAATTTCATTCAGACCCCGAGCCTGTAATTCCGGTCAAAGATCGCGGGAATTATTTGGATAAAAGGATATCGCATTATTAGACAAGCATCGCTAATTTGTGATTAGAATTTAGGATCTCACGGGATTTAGACACGCATCGCTAAGCCGTAGATCACCACTTAGGGCCGTAAGAATCAGACAAGCATCGCTGAACTTACGTAAAACATTGTCGTATTTTATTGAAAAGAAAATTACTTCCAGTGGGGTGATCACAAGGTCCACTTGAGAACGTAAAATATTGAAAAGAAAATAAATCTTAATGAAAAGATTATTAAATATTTAAAAAAAAAAAAAGGAAATAATAAACGTTGTTCTGCCTATAAAGGCTAAGTTAAATAATAATTGATAAGAGTTATATTTTCGGACAAAAATCGCCGAATCTATAAACTTTTTCTATTATAAAATTTTTATTGTAAACTTTTACGTGTTATTTTTAAATTGTATTTTTTTGTGTGTGTTATTTTAAATTGTATTTTTTTTATTTTTTGTGTGTAATATTTATCTTATTGTGTTTGTAAAAGTGAATAATAAGTGTTCAAAATATTCAAAATGAATCAAATTCAAATTATTCCGAAAGAAATTCTCGACTTAATTCCACGTTACGACGGTAACAACCAATTGTTAAATTTTTACATCCAAAAGTGCGAATATGTTATTAGAAGTTTTAATCGCGAAAATAATGCCGCACAACAAATGTACATTTACCATAGTCTGACGAGTAAATTAATAGATAAAGCCGCGAAACTAGTGAGTGAAAGAAATTTTATCAATTCTTGGGATAGCTTAAAGGAACTCCTCATAGAACATTTTGGAGATCCTAGAACAGAAGATTGCATTGCCATAGAATTAGAAAACATTAAATTAAAATCAGGAGAATCATATATAGATTTAGCTCATAGAATCCAGGACGTAAAAAGTTCAGTTATAGCCAAAGTAAATTTGTTAACCGATGAAGGCGTTAAAGCCGCTAAAATGATTATTTATAATAATTCTGCGTTAAATAGCTTTTTGTTTAACTTACCAGAAGACCTATTAAGGATCGTTAGGTTAAATAAATGCGCTAATTTAGAATCAGCCTTAGGAGTAGTTACAGAAGAAGTAAATTTCCATAACCATTACAATGCAAAAAGTAAAGTTAAATCAAATAATAGTTTACAAACAACCAAACAAATTCCAACCCAATATAAATTTGGCATACCTCAAAATAGATTCCTTCAAAGTAATTTCCCACAAAGACAACTAATGAATCAAAACTTCCGACCTAACTTTAATCCTAATTTAATTCAACAAAATCAACAAAAAGTATTTAAAAATGATCAAAGATTACCTTACAATATGAATAATTACAAGCAATCTGGGTTCTTCAAACCCAACCCAAATCAACAATTCCGTTTTGGTATTCCCAATAAATTCATGAATAAAAATCTAAATACAGATAATGACGTCACAATGAGGACAGCGGTTCGTAACAATATGATTGAAAATTTATACGAGAATGACGTAGATGACATCGACTTTGAGACTGACGAATACTTTAATGAATATGAGCCAGTGACAATCGATGAAATCGACGACGAAAACCCCGATAATAATGTTTCTCCACCTGAAAATTTTCCCATGGATCCGGTCCAAGATCCCCCGAAATAGTTAAACTTAATTATAGTGAAACCTTAAAATTACCACATATTATAATACCAGAAATTAATTCAAAATTTATGATAGATACAGGAAGCACTAGATCCTTCATTAGCCCCGAAATAGCAAACAAATTCTTTTATAATTTTATAACTTTAGAACCTTTTGAAATAATTAGTACACATGGACATAGTAGGCACAGTAAAGTAGCTTATATGCCCTTAACCAAAACTTTTAAAACCAAACATTGTCACAAATTTTACATTTATGATGTGGATAGTAGATACGAAGGTTTATTAGGTTCAGACTTGTTAAAAGAACTAGAAGCCACAATAGATATGAAAAATCAAGTTTTAAAAACCAGAAATACTAAAATTCCGATATTGTATAGAAAACCCTACGAAATTAAATTATCACCGCGTTCAGAAACTCGTGTTAAAATTCCGACAAATCTTAAAAATGGTGAAGCCATAGTACATTTTTTAGAATTTCAACCAGGAGTTAGAATGCCCGATGCCATAGTAAATTGTAAAAATTCAATAGCCCAAACAATTATACAAAATTCTACAGATCAGAATGTTATATTAAAATTTGATAATCCATTAAAAGTATACAAATTTGAGGAAAAATTTTTCAATAACCTCAATACTTTAAATTTAAATACAAATAAAAATAAATTGTTACAACAAAATCTTTCTAAATTAAGATTAGAACATTTAAAGAAAGAAGAAAAACAAGCCATACAAAAATTGTTACAGATATAGAGACATATTCTATTGTGATGATATTCCTTTAACTTTTACGAATCAAGTTAAACATAAAATTCGAACCACTAATGAAGATCCCATATATATAAAACCATATAGACATGCCCCCACAGAAAATAAAGAAATTGGAAAACAAATAGATAAATTATTAAGAAACAATGTCATTAGGGAATCGCACTCTCCATGGAGCGCCCCAGTTCACTTAGTTCCGAAAAAAATGGACGCTTCGGGCGAACGAAAATTTCGCATGGTCTTAGATTACAGACGATTGAATGAAATAACCGTAGACGACAAATACCCATTACCCAACATTTCAGACCTTTTCGATAAATTAGGAAAAGCGTGTTATTTTTCTACATTAGATTTAGCTAGTGGTTACCATCAGATAGAAGTAGAGAAACAGGATCAATCTAAAACAGCATTTACAGCACAAAATGGTCATTATGAGTTTACTAGAATGCCATTTGGTTTAAAAACAGCCCCCGCAACATTTCAACGTGCAATGGATAACATACTTAGAGGTTTACAGGGTATCCATTGTTTAGTTTACTTAGATGATATCATTATATTCTCAAGTAGTTTAGAAGAACATTTAGAAAAATTAGAAAAAGTATTTGAAAGACTTAGGCAAACAAATTTAAAAGTAACATTAGACAAGTGTGAATTTCTCAGAAAAGAAGTTCTTTACCTAGGTCACACTATTACAGAAAATGGTCTTCAACCAAATGATGATAAAATTAAAGCCATATTACAATTTCCGTTACCTAAAACACCTTCGGAAATACGTAGTTTTGTTGGATTAGTAGGTTACTACCGAAAATTCATTAAAGATTTTTCCAAATTAACACAACCTCTTACTAAATGTTTAAAGAAAAGACACAAAATTATAATTAACAAAGAATATATTGATGCATTTGAGAAATGTAAAGAAATTTTAACAAACGCCCCAATCTTACAATACCCCGATTTTACTAAACCATTTTTGTTAACAACCGACGCATCCAATTATGCCCTTGGCGCTATACTATCACAAGGACCGATAGGTAGTGACAAGCCTGTAGCTTATCTTAGTAGGACTTTAAACGACGCAGAAACCCGTTATAGTACAATAGAAAAAGAATTATTAGCCATAGTATGGGCGTGTAGAAAATTTAGGCCATACTTATATGGAAATAAATTTACCATATTAAGTGACCATAAACCCCTAATGTGGTTAAATTCAGTTAAAGAACCCGGAAGTAGACTTACTAATTGGAAATTACAATTAACAGCATTTGATTACGAAATTAAATACAAACCCGGTAAACAAAATGGAAACGCTGATGCGCTTTCACGTGCAAAAATTAATATACTAAAAGATAATCTATCAATGAAAGTTAATGCCTCTAGTCCCATAACAATATCTTCCGAAAATTCTAGCAAATCAGAATTAACTAACCCAGTTCCATCTTTAAATAGTAGCACCTTAACCGCATCTGAAAAATCAGAATCATCTTTTATAACTGTCCATTCAGAACAAAACATGGATTCTGCTAATATTCCTATTTTACAAGAAGCAATTGATACTAAACCCAATCAAATACTTGTGTACACCTGGAATAGAAATGAATTTACTGTTAAAAACTTATCCAGAGATAAACAAAAAGTATTAGAAGTCCATTTACCATTAAATAATACCCAGTTAATAAAATCATTCCTTAAAGAATATATTAGGCCTAAAATAAAATATTTCCTATACTTTGACGATGAACGTCATCGTAAACAATTTTCAGAAATCATTATAACCTTATTCAAAAAAGATTCAGTAAAATTCTTTGAATGCACAAAACGTGTAGTGTACGTTGAAGATGAAAATGAGCAGCGTGATATAGTGTTAAAATACCATATTGGCAAAACTTGTCACCGTGGCATAAAAGAAACCATTGCTCATCTTAAACGAACATTTTTCTGGCAAAATTTAGAACAAACCGTATCAAGTATAATTAATTCTTGTGAAACATGCAAAACCATGAAATACGATAGAAAACCTTTAAATCCTAAACTTCAATTAACTCAAACTCAAACTAGACCCTTTCAGGAAATTTTCATAGACTTATTTTCCATAGAAGGCAAATATTTCCTAACGATAGTAGACTCCTTTAGTAAATTAGGTCAAGCCATAGAAGTTTCAAATAGAACAACACCAGAAATAATTAGAGCATTAATCAAATATTTTTCCATTTACGGAGTACCAAGAAAAATAAGTTCAGATCCAGGTTCAGAATTCAATAATAATTTACTTAAAGAAATGTTAATATTTTATAAAATAGATTTACATATTGGAACACCCCATAACCCCAACTCAATGGGCATTGTTGAACGTTTTCATTCCACAATAATAGAAATTTATAGACTTGCAAAATATGAAAGGAAAATAACAGATACTGCCTCAGTAATGACATACGCGATAATGTCGTATAACCAGTCCATACATTCAACAACTGGTCTTACGCCATTTGAAGTAGTTTTTGGTCATACAGATTCATCCAATGCATTTGAAGTTGATTTTGAGAAAAATTATACACAGCAACTTGTTTTAGAGCACCGTAAACGAACTAAACACTTATATGATTTCTTAACCGATAAAATGATAAATAATAAAATTAAAATCAGAGAAAAACGTAGCGGTGAAGAAGGAATAAAATTTAAACAAGGAGACACCGTCTTTATAAAAGGTGTCAATATTAGGCGTAGTAAAGACCAACCGCGTTATAAAAAAGCAAAAATTATTGGAACAATTAATAGAAACACAGTACCGGTAGAGTCTCATCAGAGACACACAAAAGTCCCAATAAAAGATATAAAACGTCCTCCGCAGGTTCGCGCTCCTGATCCTCGTACAGGCAGCCCAAAACCTGGCCCTTCAACTTCAGAAAATTGAAGATAATCCTGGAATCTTCCCAGTTAAGGAAGGACAAGCATTCATTAGCATTTATAATTGGAATATAATTAAAATATTAGATTTAAAATTTGTTAGTAACAGTATTGAATATAACGTTAACAAGTATTATGAAGTTAACGATTATTTAAAAGAAAAATTAAATGTATATTTCTTAGACGGAAATATCATAGATGCACAAATGCAAACTGAGTATATTATGAGTTTAACATTAGAACGTTATAATCAATTAGTCCCAACAATTAGAATTAAAAGAGGTATTTTAAATCCCCTAGGTTCAATAGTTAAAGCCATTACAGGCAATTTAGATAATGAAGACGCAATCAGATACGATTCCTTAATAAGTCATATTCAATCTAAACAAAACGCTATTGATAACAAAATATCATTAGTTTCCGAAACAATTGGAGTATTAGTAAATCTGACAAACTCTACGAGAAACAATTTTATTGAAATAGACAAAACAATTAACGAAATAGAATCCATTCTGAATAAAACTCAATTTCAACATAGTAAGGAAATTGTCTTGAATACTTTCGATTTAATTATCCATAATTTTCAAATTTTGTTAACTAGGTTGGATGAGGTTGAAACAGCTATTGCTTTTAGTAGATTAAATATTTTACACCAATCCATTTTAGACATAGATGAATTGTTATCAACTCTTAAAGACATAGAGAAAATAGATAAATTAATGTATCCCGTAAATACCGATAATTTGATCAAAATTGTACATTGTATAGACATAAGAGCATATATTAAGGAAAAACGAATAACGTTTATTATGTCGATACCAATTGTCCAATTAGATTTTTATAACTATTACAACCTTCATCCTTTTCCCATGTATAATCCTCATTTAAACCTAACATTCCTATTAACGCCTCAATATTCCCAAATCCTGGTCAGAGGGTCAGATATACTTCCACTATCACAATCATGCAAAGAAATAGACGAAGGAGAATTCCTGTGTTATGAAGATAATTTATCTGTCACTAATGAAGACTTATGCATTACAGATTTGATGAAATTTTCTTCACAAATTACATCATGTTCTCCACTTACAGTAAAATCTTCAAAAGTCAAGGTCAAATCTATTCGGCCTGACACATGGTTACTATATTCAGGAAAACAGACATTTCTCACAGAGCACTGTGAAAATGATTTCAACCAGTTCAACATTTTTGGCACCTATATATTAACCTTAGATAATGAATGTGAAGCTAAATTAGAGAACATCACATTAAGGAAACGTCTCATTCAATTAACTAATCAAGTCTTCCATCAAGTTCCAGTTATAAATTTACCAAGCATTACAGCAGCAGAGAAAATCTACAAGCAGCCAATCAGCCTAGATGAGGTCAACTTAGAAGATCTTCAGTTCCTGTCACATGTGTTAAACAGTAAAAGTGAAAATCTCAGTGAAAACCACGTATATTCAGTGAATGTGCATAGCATAAGTTTAGGTTCTATAATCATTTATGTAATATTATTAATTGTGCTTTTGATTGTTTTATATATTTATAAGTCTAAAATATTGTCCTTATGTAAACATAAGCAAAATCAACATTCTCAAAAATCGAACGCTGATTTTGAACTTATGGAGGGAGGAGTTATGTATACTAGACCAGTACACAGCTCAGTGCAAGTACTTTAAAAGATGATGCAATATAAACAGACTGTTGCTCATAGAATATAATTCCAAGTACTGTTTTGCTTAATCAGCTTAACTTGCCTCAGCTGCGTATTAATCATGTAAACAGATATCAGGTTACTTGTTTAGTCTCAGTCCAATTCTCATAACTGTTTTGCTAAATAAGCAGATATCAATTAATAAGACGTATAACGCGTGGGTTCATTCTAGAAGGAGTTGTTTACTTGACGATGCCTATAAAAGCCATCGCCAAGCAAAGTACATTCAATATCGACTCAGCTCTCTTACCGTTCGCACTAACGTTAAGTAATATTAATTGACTGCATTAATATTTTGAGTATCTATTATTAATTTGTATTGTGAAATAAATATATTTTTATAAAGTCACGCCGGCCTTTATATTTGACTAGCTTGTTGAGCTCAGCGACGCTGCTGACCCGGTGACGCGAACCATCTTGTCCGACAACAAATAAAAAGCCGTCACGGATCCAACACTTCGCGATGCCAAATTGCTGGCGAGCTGCCATGAAGTTGTCGTGCCTGTGTTTAGTTAAAAACTTTGACAATGTAACCCCGGTGCTTTTAAGTGCAGACTTCGCAAACCACACCTTGTTACGGACTGTCAGGTCCCAAAGCTTCGCTGTAACGACATTGACAATACAGGTAGCTGTGTCTTTACTCTTCTCGTCAGCTACGCCATGGAACAGGAGCATTTTTCACCGTGCACGCATCTCCTGCTTGTCTACCTCTGCAGCCAGGAAGGTGATCTGGTCCTGCAGGGACTTAAGAGTGGTCAGGACAAAAGTACGGAATGTTGTAAATTTAGTTGTTATGGATGCAGTGCTTGCTGGATTTGAAATTTTGTAAAGCTCGGCCTGGAACGCATCCATCCTTTGTAAACACATGGCCTGCAATTGCGCCTGGGACTCCATAATAGCCTCCATTGAGAACAGTTGAGTGGTGTTGATGACTTGTGGTTTTGGTGTGATGTGAAGAGATAGTGCAAAGTGAAGGATAACACTCTCGGGCAGTTATTTGGTTCAAGTATTTAAGATTGCATTAATATTAATAAAGAATGTTGTATATAAGTATTTTTAAATTAAATTTTAATTTGAGCAAACATAAAAGATGCGCACGCGCACGCGCACGCGCACGCGCACGCACGCCTACGCACACGCGCACGCATGCACGCACGCACGCACGCACGCACGCACACACACACAAGTTTATAATTCCAAAATATGTACGAGTCCAAAGTTGGTGAGGGCCTGGTGTTCCGTCCAGGTTCGAACCCCCTAGTTCGAACACCAGTCACTCACAAAGGTAGAAATTGTAATTAAGACATTATTTATTTATATTACAAATTGTAACATGCCTTTGTGTTGAGAACAATAAAATGTTATTTTTAAAAATATTATAAAAAAAAAATATTATTATTTGAGAACAGTGACGCGTGCGTGCCCGTTGGAAGCGTACGTGTTATCGGTTAATGCGCCCCGCAAAATGACGAGTGTAATAAAATGTATATTGTGCAATAATCTCATTGATGAACTTTTGGCGTATATTCAGAACAAAGTTTCAATAGCTGATGAAGCTTCTCTAGTGCGAATATGTGCGTCGGCATTTACAAGTGAACAAATTCAAAAGTCAAAAACGTTACTGTTAGAATCGTTGACGTCCGAGGTACGAAATACCGTTAGAAAAGGAAAAGGAAAGGAGAATCGGGTGCTTAACGACATCATTAACATATTCAAGTCCATGGATCCGGATGTATTACCAATCTTTGTGGCCCGCGATCTTGAAAAATTACCTCCTATTACTTTTGACCACCTCGATGTCTCAAAGCTACTCAAGGATCTGATACTTGTTCAGGAAGAAATTAAGAACATCAAATCTTCTTACGCAACTCAAGATCAATTAGATATTCTCAAGACAGAGTATTGTATGAAAAAGTCGTTACCAATACAATCAGGCACAAATTTCTATGTAAACGAGAAAAGAGGTGCACATCGCGAATATGAGTCAATTATTAGCAGTCAAGATATAACTTCAGGCTGTAAAGAACAAATGAACTCAAGAAACAATAGTTTTGATTCGATAAATATAGACATTAAACATCGAGAGGGTAGGGCAGAATCGCCGCGTCTAACGGTCAACCGACGGTGTGGATCTAATGTAGGAGCGCTCGCTTCTACACGAGGAGGCGGGATCGATGCGTCATTGCCCCCTATAATAAGCGAGCGAGCCTAGCGATCAGCTGACGCAAAGCGAGAAGCAGGAGCCGAAGTTATCTTTTGTTAACGTTGTAGCCGCGACAAATGATGACGGTTACACATTGGTGCAAAGAAAGAAGACAAAACATAAAGAACGTCTGAAAGGAAAGTTACGTAGTTTTATAACCGATTCGAACGAGAAATTCAAAGCGGCCGACAAAAAAGTACCTATATTTATTACTAACGTACACAGAGAGACCGCAGAATCGGATATAATAAACTATATTCGAAAGAAAACTGGAGAAATTGTTAAATTAGAAAAATTAACGATCAAAAGATACTGTGAACACAACGCTTACAAATTCTTTGTGTCACAGCATAAGCTGTCTGTTTATTTAGAAGATAAACTATGGCCACAGGGAATAATATTTCGATGCTTCGTAAATTATAAGCCGAAGCGTATTAATGAAGCCTCGACGATACAAGGTAACGGCGCAAATAGCACTAATAATGGATAAAAACGTTCATAAATTTATTAGCTTTAATTGCAAGAATATTAAACGTTCTAATGAATATGTGCAAGAACTATGTAAACATTACGATATAATCGCGCTCCAGGAGACTTGGTTACTTCAAGAAGAACTGCCTTATCTTAATACAATTAGTGACGAGTTTAGCTGCACAGGAGTTTCAGCGGTGGATACATCGGTGGGAATTCTCAGCGGCAGACCATATGGAGGGGTCGCCCTCCTCTGGAGGAGGCGTATTTTTAGCGAAGTTGCTACTGTTCAGTGCGATAATCCTCGTATTAGTGCGATAAAAATAGTGTTAAGGAACAAATCAATTTTAGTGATGAGTGTTTATATGCCCACGGATACCGCGGCTAATCTTACGTATTTAACGGACACCTTAAGCTCGGTAAGTGCTATTATTGAGAACTGCAATATAGATAGTGTTTACATCCTGGGTGACTTTAACGTGCACCCCTCGGAACAATTTTATAAAGAACTGTGTGACTATTGTTGTGAACAAAAATGGACTTGTATTGATACGGAATTGTTGGGATTATTATCGAACACTTATACATTTATAAGTGAGGCTCATGGTTCTAAGCCGTGGCTTGATCACTGTTTAGTAACCGAAGCAGCTGTAAAGTCCATTAAAAGCGTATATGTGTTATATGATGTATTATGGTCAGATCACATTCCACTAATGGTAGAATGTTCCTTAGATGCAATAATACCAAAAGTACATGTTACAAACATTCATTCAATTAAGGTTACATGGGGGGAGAGAAGTCAAGGTCAAATTGATACTTATCAAAAAGAGTGTCATGCAAGACTGAGACTTATCGACTTCCCACAGGAATTAAGTAACTGTACTGATACAAGGTGCAATAATCTATGTCATAGGTTAACCATCGATAAGTTATACTCAGACATCGTACATGCCTTAAGTGAGGCGGTTAAGGTGGGTCGAGGAAGCGGTCTTAGGTACCGCAAAATAGTGGTAATACAAACAAATATGTGGCCGAGGCACATAGGAAGGCCCGGCAGCGCGCACGGTGCAGCAGCACCACGTTTCGGGCCGTCAGGGCGCCCGCCCAGATTACCCATACAGGGGACCCATACAAGACCTGGGACCGCACCACCCCCGCATACAACCTCCTCGCCGAGGCCTCTGGCCCACCCAAGTTCGACAGAAGTCTGGACAACGCTCCAGCCGTCGCCATTAGTTTGGGCGCTAGGGCGACAAAATGGGGCCTAAAAGTCAAGCGCCCGTCCAGAATGAGGCCCAGGTAGCGCATTTGGGTCTGGGCGTTGATGCGCTGCCCCCCGACAATGATGGGGGAGCGTCGCCTGATGGTTAGAGGGAGGCCGATTTCTGGGGCCGTGGAAATACACGGCCTCCGTCTTACTGAGGGCCACTTCCAGGCCAAGCCGCCGAATGCGCCCCACCACCTGGGCTACGCCAATTATTCGCGACAATTAAAATTAGGATGTTTTTTAATTTCAATAGCCTCGCGAACCATCCTTGGTAGCGACGACCGTCGCTCAAAGAGGTCTGCAGTCTGTGAACATGTCCTTGACCGCACCCGCCATAACATTAGATTTGATAGACCACAAATCCTCGTGAAAGAACACCGATTCCTACCAAGGATGGTTCGCGAGGCTATTGAAATTAAAAAACATCCTAATTTCAATGGAGAAGATGGCTGGGTGCTTCCATCGACTTGGGATCCAGAAATTACTATAATCAAATCCAAAACCAAGCATAACACTGCAAGACCTCAAGACACCGTGAGCTCATTCTGCGTAGATCGGACCAACAAAAATAATTAGGAAGTTTGAGGGTACCCCGGAACAACTATACCTTTTGGACGTCTACCATGTCAGTCCTTCCCGTGACCATGGGTGCTGCAAAGGACTCGAAACGTCGGGAACTTAAAAATCAAAAAATAAACCGCGATAAAATCCGAAAAAATAGTTTTATTTCATATTATCAAATAGCCATGGACCTCACTCGATTCAAGTTGTACACATACTATTGTACAAAAAAGGACAGGATAATCTAAGATAGGTTAGCTAGACAGGTTTTTAACAACTTATAGCCAACAATCTGATTTAGCGCAGTGGTTAAGAGCTTAAGCCGCTCCGCCCACTGTGTCTAATAGTCGCGGGTTCGATTCCCGCACAGGACAAATCTTTGTGTAATCCATAATTATTTGTTCCGGTCTGGGTATTTGTGTATTCGAATTTAAATGTTTGTAAACGCAGCCACGATATAGGAAACAAATTCCTAGTGTGGGGCTACGTTTTTTAAACAAAAAAAAATAATCCCAAACTGACCGTACTTTATCCTTATTTGCCTCTCCATTCCGATCTCGGTCTCGAACCTATTCGCGCCTATATTTAACAGGAGACGATCCGCTACTTCGCGAACGCGTCCAACCATCAGAACCCTCTAATCTCCCTCTTTCCCTAAACTATCCCCGCTGAACTTCCCTCTTTAAGCGCGCCTGCGAACATAGGGTAATGTGCGCTAAAGCGCATATCCGTCGGTTAGCCGGGCGCAGTCGCGCTTACCTACTTCTCCATACCGACCTTAGTCACGAAACTATTCACGTCTATATTAAAAAGGCGTTAACCCGCTACAACGCGTCCAATCATCAGAACCGCGTAGTCGTAGCCGCCGCCGAGTACGCAGCTGACTCCCCTCAGTCAGACTCCTATTAGTCGCTACCGCCGTCCGTGGCATATTCTCACCGACACTTCCGATGCCCTTACTTCCCTTCTTTCGAATACGGGTACCGCACACAGGATCAGACAGCGACCTCGTTGGCGAGGTCGAAAAATCCCTTGCCCGCCGGCCGGTGCAGAGCATCACGGCGAGACACCTAGTATATGCCCTCCCTCCTAGCGACTGCTCAAGCCGAGGTCGTTCCTCCTTAAGGCTCCCCTAAGCTAGTTGCCCCCTTGTCCTTCTGGCTCGAGCGTAGTGGTTGTACGCTCGGCCCCTTGACCGGTGAAGCTGTAAAGGCCCCGCGGCCAACAGCATAAATCACTCTCTCTCTCACACACACACACACACACACATACACACATCTTTTTTCTACATTTTGAGTTGTTTCCATTTTGAGAATGAGGGATTGCCGGGCAACAACGTATGAACCAATAAAAAATTTTAGGTAAGATAAGTTAGCATGTTACTTGTTAGCTTGGATTGTGTAATGTATATTTTAAATGTACATATATTATTATGTAACAGGTCTAAAAATTGGTTATTTAATGTACCTACATAATGATCAATACCAGGTAATACTACTCCAAATGTACTGGAACGGTAAATAAAATACGAATTTATTGGTAAGTATCATTTTATTGAAGACGTCTAAACCAACCTATGTACATAATACAAAATAGATTCTAATGTGAAACTTTGCTCGATAAGAAAACAGATCAAGTGCGATTCCAACTTTTGTATAGTGTTCCGAACGTAGTTTCGCGAGACAAATTTTGGTAATGTAGCACTTCATATTTCTGTACCTCAGTGAAAGATGATACAAGTCCAAAATCATAGTTTTGAGAAAATCGGCTTGTTTTAAGAACTCCTCTCACTTTTTCTACTGCACTTAATTGAATATTGATTACGGTTATTGATAGACACTTGCTTAAAGACTATTTTATTCAGACTCAAGAAATATTTTTATTAATATTAACTATAAGGTACACCTATATTGTTTGACACGAAGATTTTTTTCATACATTTTTGTGTAAATTGATGTTAATTTACGTAAATCATTACACACTTGGTTTTGGTTTAGTGTCGAAGTGGTGTCGAACGATATAACTATTTGACATGTAAAACGCTATTTAAAATGGGTTCATCTATTGACTAACGTTAGTGTACACAGATACATGTGTAATTATATCAATATGCACCATTTTAATCTATTCCTGTTGGTTGTGTAAGAGGAGTTAATTTAAGTTGAATCAGTAATGCAAAAAGATTGGAACAATCCGTTCAGTTCATATTGTAATAATTGGAAATATATCACATTGTTAATTCTGAAAAATGCTTAGTTAAAGCCTTAGAAAGACGGGGATCAGGTTGAAAAATAGCGGATATTTTTTCGATGCATAATATGTAAAAATACCAAAAGTGCTATAACTCGAGTTGTATCACCTTTCACTGAAGTGTATCTTCAGTGAAAGGTGATACAACTCGTCTTTTTGAATCAGTTGTCTTTCAAGGTTTTAAATACCAACTTACTCGAAGAAATTGGGATCGCAAAAAAATAAAAATCGTTATTAATCTTATCTCTATGCCCATTGAAGTTATTGTTAAGTTTCAATTTTAGTACGGAACACTAAACTATGTATATAGAACATAATATAGCACATTTTTGAATATCTTCCGATGATTACAAGATTTTATTTAAATACCTATACAAGGGTCTTGTCCAAGAGCGTGCTCCTCGCGACCCCTGCCAGCCATTATGCCTGCAATCTTGGATCGAGGAAGTACCGCAGTGCGGGCTAGGGCGTCCCCCCGAGGCGACGCGTACCGGTCCGCCCCCGTCGGTACGAACATAGGCAGAAGCGGCGATGGGGGCCGCCACTCATCACGCCGGGCCCGAACTGGCCAGTTGTGGGGTGCAGAGTGCCGAATAGGCACCTGGAATGTAAGAGGTGGTATGGAAGATAAGATGCATGAGGTGATTGATGTAATGAAAGAGAGATGAACGAATTATGGATTGATTAATTTTAATAACTCTCTAAAGCGACATCTCTTAACACCCATGGAAGATTAGCATTAACAAGTAATAACTATTTCCAACTTATAGCGTAAGAAGGCCCATGGGAAGATAATATCTGCCGAGCTCCGCGCTTTAACGCATCGAGTTCAAATCTTACCCCGACTGTTCTTTTTGTACGGTAAAATATACTCAGTGGAAGTTTAACTTGTATTAAAAATGGAATTGGATAACATTACACATCGCAAACCGTACAGAACAAGCTCAATGTCTAATATTAATAATGTAGGAGATAATATGACCATATTTGACATGACTATGATGAGTTTACCTGACACATCTATTGAAAATAATCCGACTATATCTGACATGAACTTAAAAATAAAACAGCTTACGAATGATTTATTAAGCGCACATCAAAAAATTGAGAATTTAAACAGCGAAAACTATCGTCTAAAAAACGATTTACAAAAATATATAAAACTAACTGATACATATAAAAAGATTAATACCCCAGCTGGTTCAAAACACGGTACGCCTCTATCCAGTCGAAAGAAAAGGGGCCAAAAAAACGTAAGAAATACCACCTCCAATTGTGTCAGTCCAATACCAGTAAATAACCAACAAACAGACATGAGTTTACCGTTCACACCACAAAAACGTACTAAGGAAAATTCAGCAATAACTGAGAACAAACACTCTAAAAAAATCACAGAAAACGAACACTGCAATATCAATAGTATACATAAAATATGTATTGTTAGCAGTAAGCCTATAAACAGGATCTACTCTGTCGCCAATGGAAGCCTACTAAAGAAAGATGAAATCATCCACTATAGGAAACCAAAATGTGGAATACGCCAGATATTGAACAACATAGAAGGGAAATTGCAACACTTTACAACACATGACTACTGTATAATTTTCATTGGAGAACAAGATTTTCGAACATCGCAGAACTATGTTGAACTAGTTTTATTCATAAGGAAGACGTTACAGACACTTAATCATACCAATATTATATTATGTTTACCTACCTTTAAATGTAATAATATTAGTATGATATACAACAGCCGAATAGAAACATTTAATAACTTACTGTACTTAGGTATAGAGACATATTGTTATGCATATATATTAGATTCGAATTTAAATTTATCCTATGATTCAAAAATCCCTTTTTATTAAGTCCACTATATGGTACACTTAATAAAAAGGGATTAAAAACCATTATAACAGACCTACAACAATTGATTCGTGACATAAGTTTCTATAGTGACGATTACAATCCTAGATGTTTAACCGAAACTAATAACAACAATAAAAGTACACCCACTGAGGTCAACTCGCAGTTTTTTCTCTTGTGATGTGTTAAGCATTCAACATCAGAACATTGCTGGACTTATAAGTAAGTCAGATACCTTAACAATTAAACTAGAAGAGTTAGAGGCGAGTGGTACTTCTGTGGATGTAATCTGTATTACAGAACACTTTATCAAGGCCGGACAAGAAGATCTATTATATATACCAAATTTTCATAAAGCAGCTTTCTTCTCTAGACACATAAGACGGGGTGGAACCTGTATTCTCGTAAGGACAGGTCTGCAATATAGAGAACTATTAGATGTGGCTAAGGCCTCAGTATCAGATGTTTTTGAATGCTGCGCCATAGAAATACCGTTGATTGATGTTATTATTGTTTGTCTTTATAGAATACCCAAAAATAATTACTCAATATTCTATGAAAAACTAGACAAAATTCTGTCAAAGTATTGCTAATTACGTTTGCTGCAGCCAGAAGGTCGAAAAAAAACCAAAGAAAAGTTACAAACTAATTTATTTATAGAAATTACAATTAATTAATATTAGTGATTCCTATTCGAGGTATGAATGTAGAATACACTTGAAACGGTACGTCCGGTGTCCCTCGAATAACGCTGCATCAGCGGCTCGTGCCATCGGACGTCATCGCTGCAGTTGCTGGGGGCCGAATATGCTACGTTGCAATCGGCTGCAATCAGCTGGTCAGCATATGTCTTTAGGGTTCCTTACTTAACTCCTCCATCCTCAGATCAGCAACTATTTGAGCATGTTAATGGCAAATGTTGCTGGAGGATCCTCCTTCAAATTAGAGTTCCGTGATCCATCTTCCTCTGTATAAATCTTCAAGGATGGCTGCTTCTGCTTGTCAGATGTCTTTAGATTCCAAAATGTGTATCGACGACTGATTATAAATATGACAAGAGAAACAGAAATAAAAATAACGATGTAAAACGGAATGGTTGTGTGATAAATAACATCTGGCTGGATCTTGTCGATCTTGAGCGGAGCTTCAAGCAGGATTTTGTTCTGGATGCTGTGAAGTCCTTCCAAATTTACAGAGTTGAAACTGATGTGAGTAGAAACAGCTGTCTGATTTGACTCGTCGTAGGGGATCTTCGCTAACTTTAAAGGCTGGCCTTTTATCTCATTATTATCATTTATAATAGTTAACTCCGAAGTCCGCAGGTAGCAGTTCATAGGAATAGTGACGAGATAACTTCCTTGCAGGATGTTAAAATCTTCTCTGCCGCAGTTTAACTGGACTTTTGTTGGTTGCGGTAGTGATAATACGTAATGTTTGTCATCCAGCTTCTCTACTGCTTCTCTTGATAAGGAGATTCTGGTAAAGTGACAACTGTCTCCTAGGCCTTGTTTGATGATAAGGTTCTGGATGCAGTCAGATTTTGTCCTCACTTGATGACTGGTCTTCTTTTCACAGAGATAGGTATTACTGTACTTCGGGCATTCAGCCTCCATGTACACGAATGAATTCTCGTTTGTTGCAATGTAGGGAGTGGGAGGAACAAGGGCATCCTGGTTATTGTTGGGTACGATGGATAGTTTGTATAAGTCATAAATATCTTTAGAGACTATGGGGACGCTGAATACTATAACTATTTTCTTTTCAGTATAATATGAACCTGGTTTAATAAGATCATAGTATTCTCTTAATTCTAGGTTAAGGATTTCATCTCGACTATATATAGATCTAAGTTTATCTATCATAGATTTTAGCACTTCTATGTCGATCATAGAATGGTGTGTGCTGGAAGAGTGAATAAAAGCTAGCATGTTTTCTATCCTAATTATTTCTAACATTACGTCCTCTACGTTCTCACTTATAATTCCTAGCATTTGGGCAAACTTTGCAAACTTAATTAAACTATATCCTTTATATACGTTTTCTCTTAAAAGTAACTCTAGTGTTTCATTAGTTTTTATTTGGTTATCTGCTAATTTCTCCAAAATATCACTGTGTTGAGTCATCCAATCCTTATTCAAACTAATATGATTATTTAATTCTGATATTATTTTGTCTTCATTATTTTCTAGGGTTTTAATAGCTTCATTATACCTAAGGGCATCAAGATAATCTAGATTACCGGTAATACCTTTTATTACAGAACCTAGGCTATCTATAAGACCTCTTTTAACTCTGACAGGCTCTAGAGTTTTAATTTGATCATAAACTTTGCCAATCTTGTTAGTAAGGTATTCTATCTGGAGTTCGTATAGGATATGAGTTTCATTGTTAACTCTAGTCTTGAATTTCAGAAGTTGGTTTCGTATAGAGTCTAATTTGTCTTCAATGTCTGTCAGTTGTATGTACTGTATAAAGGAGTGGTAATGGGTCGTGAGTCGTGTCGGTCCTAATTTGTATGGTAGTAGTCCTGGTCCATCAGCTAAGCTTTCAAGTCTTATCTCTTGAGCGTGCGTCGCTTGGACAGTCAGTAGCAGCAGAATTCTGTAACAATTTAGGCACACGTTTTATCCTAGACTTGGCTACAGGACCGCGTTTTTTCGAAGTGTATATGTGTATTGGTAGGTCTGCCAAAACGGTGTCTTGAGTGTAACGGGGTGCAACCTTTTGACGACTGGCAAGGGGGTTTTTAATAAAAATTTGCTGTTGAGGGGTATACTCTATTTCGGGCTCACGAGTTTTGTTCCTGTTCTCTATTAATGCAGTGCGATTAGCTAGGGATGACTCGTTAATGATATCGTAAACCTGTTTCATCTGATGCTTATGATTTAGCGCGTATTGTTGTAATAGCTGTTCTTTAAGGTCAATATCCACCGGATCCCTAGGGTCAAAGTGTCCATTTAATAGGTCAAAGGGTCTACATTTCGTAAAACTATGGATCGAGCTATTATATGCGATAACTGCATATGGCATGAGATTAACTATTGGCTCATCTTTGTGTTGTAGTTTTAGAAGCCTAATGTGCTCGAGTAACGTCGAGTGAAAACGTTCGATGTTACCGTTATCGTTAGGACTATGGGGTAAGGTCTTATGATGAAATATCTTATGGAGTCGTGTGAATTCCGAGAAGAGTTGGTTAGTAAATTCCGTTCCGTTATCGGTGATTATAGTCAGGGGTATTCCATGATGTGTACAGAACGATAATAGTGCTTGTAAAATGCTAATCGCGGTACCGTCGCGCAAGTGGTATGCTTGACCATATTTCGTAAAGACGTCCACGAAGGTCACGTACTTCTCTCCTTGGACTGTAAAGAGGTCCATGTGAATAATTTCGAGTGGTTTTGTGGCTGGGGGCACTATATTAAATTGAGGTCTTACAGGATTCCTATCATATTTACCTTGACCACAGATAGTACACTCATTTATGAACTTAGCGATTTGCTCTTTCATCTTAGGCCAATAGAACTTTCGGGACAAGGCTAGATAGCATTCAGTAATACCACGATGGTTGGTTTTACCGTCGTGATAATTTTTGATTATCTCTTGTTGTCGGAGATACTCTTTGATATTTTCGAGTTCTGTTTTAGTCAGGATTAAATTGAGAGAGGAACTTTTAAATTTATCCTGTATAATGGGAATTATTGAGTACATAGCTAACGGTGGGCTTATTAAAAGAGCGGTCTTTACTTTAGGGTTAACATATTCCTTAATCGCGTTAATAACATCGGTCTCTAGGTTCGATTCTGTTAACTGAATGGCTATACGAGTGTGGCTTTCAAAAGGTTTCGTAACTTTTGGTCTTCGCGTCATCTCACCTACTACTGTAAAATGGATTTGTCTGTGAAATTTATTAAGGGGTTCATCTGTTATAGGAATCTCTAAAATAGGATGTTCATTACTAGTATGTACCGTGTCTGTAGATGAGTTAACTTGTATAGGTCGTGAAGTTACAGGTGATTCTGATGGGTTGTTAATTAGTGAACTAATTTCTTTAACGTTTTCAATCAATGCGTTAATTTCATCAATCTCTTCATTATGGATTTCTACACGAGAGAGGGCATCCGCATTCGTGTTAAGTTTTCCTTTCTTATACACGACCGTGTAGTTATATTCACTTAGTCTGAGTCGCCATCGAGTTAAACGTGAGTTTGGTTCCTTTATATTCATCAGCCATTGCAATGGTTTATGGTCTGTGATTATTTTGAATTTCCTACCAAATAAATAGGGTCTAAAATACTTTGTGCCATAGTCTATGGCAAGTAATTCCTTCTCAATAGTGCTATAGTTTAATTCGCTTTCATTTAATGTGCGAGAAGCGTAACAGATGGGTCTGTCGGAACCAATCGGTCCTTGGGATAACACTGCTCCAATAGCGACGTTAGAGGCATCTGTTGTGAGATTAAATTCTTTGCTAAAATCTGGGTATTGGAGGATTGGATCATTTGTTAAAAGGACCTTGCATTTTTCGAACGTATTTATGTAATCGGGAGTTAGAGTAATTTTACTGCCCTTTTTTAGGCACTGTGTTAGGGGCTTTGTGATACGAGCCAGATCGGGAATGAATTTTCGGTAATAACCGAGAAGGCCTAAAAATTGTCTGATTTCTTTAGGGGTCTTTGGAATGGGGTATTTTACTATAGCGGAGATTTTATCAGGGTTAGGCTTTACGCCATCTCTTGTGATGATATGTCCAAGATATGGGGTCTCAAGTTTTAAAAACTCGGACTTGTCCATCTGTATTTTGAAGTTGGACTCCCTAAGTCTTAGGAAAACTTTTTCCAGGTTTTCCAAGTGCTCCTGGAGGGATGTAGAATACACAATTATATCATCAAGATATACGAGGCATATGTTATTTTGAAGGCCTCGAAGGACATTGTCCATTACCCTTTGGAAAGTGGACGGGGAGTTCTTAAGTCCCATGGGCATTCTAAGGAACTCGAAATGG
Organism: Phalera bucephala; assembly: GCA_905147815.2. Taxonomy (NCBI): domain Eukaryota; kingdom Metazoa; phylum Arthropoda; class Insecta; order Lepidoptera; family Notodontidae; genus Phalera; species Phalera bucephala. Next base: position 2,523,247 of record CAJHXA020000005.1, read on the forward strand.
CCATGTTCTACGTTAAAAGCCGTTTTAGAAATGTCTTGGGGGTCCATTTCGACTTGATAAAAACCACTTGCCAAATCCAGAGTGGTAAAATATTGGCATTTGCCCAATTTATCTAGAACGTCACTGATATTTGGGATAGGGTACTTGTCGTCTATAGTCTTGTCATTTAGTTTTCGAAAATCGACAACAAGGCGCCATTTCTGCTTTCCAGACGCGTCTGCCTTTTTGGGAACTATCCAAATGGGTGAACTCCACGCGGAATCAGAAGGCCTAATTATACCCTGTTCCAACATTTTGGTTATCTGGTTTCTAACTTCCTCTCGGTGAACGAAAGGGTATCGGTAACTTTTTGTGTAAACGGGGACGTCGTCTGTAGTTTTAATTCGGTGTTTAATCTTATTGGTAAAAGTCAAGGGTTCACCATCTATGTAAAACACATCTGTATATTGAGAGCAAAGACGTAAGAGATTTGCTTTTTCCTCTTCATTAAGATGACTTGTACGCAAACGAGATAGAACGTCATCTACGCGATTTGTATGTTCAGACCAGCCAGCCTGTGCACTCAATATTACATATTTCTGCGCACGCTGGCTGGTCTAGGGAGAATATAACGTCATTAGGTGTTGGATTTTCTAACTCTACATACCCGCGACTATTGGTTACGGTCGTTAAACACTCATGAATAATACAATTGCATAACATTTGTTCATTGATTAAAACATCGCCGTCCGGGGCATTTATGGGAATCCTGACTAACTTTGATGTTTTGCCTGGAATAATATCTTCATAAAGATTGACATTACGAGAATTATACACTTTGATTGAGTTCGTTGCGGCACGAGTTATCAATTTGAAATCTTTTAGGTCTATTTTAGCCTCCCATCGAGATAAAAGATCTAATCCTATTAACCCATCAAAGTAGTCGTGAAAACGATAAACGAATAATTTTATGTTCTCACCCTCGTTAAATTCGTTAAAACATGGTAACGTTACTGAATGTTCATTTCTACTGGCACCATGCACGTTAGTTACTTCAAACGGGTCATAGTTAAGGGGATAGTGTGAAAAGTATTTGCGAACAGCCTCGGGGCTAACAAAAGATTGATTAGCACCGGTGTCTATTAAAAATTTCAAAGGGGGGGAAGAAATTTCTATATATGGTAACTGTCTCTGGGTTTGTAAATTAACATCTATTTTTGCTCTTTTGACTTCTGATCCGACTGAAAATCCTGATTCGAGTTACTGGTTCCTGGCTGTGGCTCTGCGTCACTGCTGAGCTGGTTGTCGCAAGCTAAATCGCTGTAAGGCTCGCAAGTGTTATAATTATCATAATAGTCTGTATGGTCTGGGTAATAGTCGTAAGTCTGGTCGTAGTTATAATTGGGATTGTAATATAAGTCGTCATTTAAAGCGAATTCGTTGAAGTTTACTTCTCGTGACTTAAAATAATTATTTGGAGGTGGATTCCCGTATTTATTCCAGTCATGACCTGCCATCACAGGTAACGTTTTCGGAACATAATGCTGAACTCCACTCATAGGTTTAGGTCCGTAATTATTATTAGTATATTGTGGTGGATTGTTTCTGGGCGGCATTCGGAAAACGTTGCTTTGTGGATGGTAGTTTGGTGGTGGTGCACGGAACACTTGTTGCGTGCGAGTTTTTTTTTTTTTTTTTTTTTTAAAGTTGTATGTCAGAGATTCCCCCGATATGTGTCGGAGCCCTTGTTTAGCAGTAAATGATGCTTCCTATCATGCAGATTTTTAAATTTATTTTGTAATGTTTATATATCTCATTTGTAGTTTTTGCTTCTCATCATACTGATTTCAATTTGATTTGATTCTTATTACTTAATTTTAGTTTTTTTTTTTTTTACTTGATTCTTCTAATTTTTATTATTACAAGGATTTAATGTGTATTTTGTCCTGTTTTTTTCTCGTTTTGCTTGATTTTATTGTATATTATGAATGTCTTTGTTTATTACTAGTGGATTGTAATATCTTTATTATTTTATTCGTAGTTATCGATTTATTTATTGTCTAATATGATTTTATCGTTTTAATATGCTTCTATTTGTTTGTTATGGTCATTATGGTTACCCTTTCTTATATCTCGTTCTTTCGAGCGCGACCTCGAGTCGCTATTGGCAACATCTTTATGATGTTGCTTTGTCGGCTTATGTTGGCTAGCGACTCGGGGTCGCGCTTGTTTTATATTTTGTATGGGTTTACTGGGGTGTTCTCGGTCTTGGCTCCCCCTTCCCTTTAATCTCACTATGCTCCTTGCATAGTAAGTGCAAGGGGTTTGACATACCGGTAGATTTGATTGGCATTGAGGTCGAACTGCTGGCGCTTTCCACGACTGGTTTTATATTTTTAGTGTGAAAATCATTTTCATATTTAAAATATTCCTTGGGGATAAGAATCGACGCCAGCTGGTCGATGTGTAGTTTTTTAGTTCTCCCAGTATCACCCTCCTTCACTTTGGTGTTTTCTTTGAGCGTTCGTGGGACCCATTCTATTATGTATGTTATATGAGGGGCGGTTTGGGCTATTTTGTCCGTATTTCTATATCTTCCCTTTTCCGGAACCGCGGCGTGCCCACGGCTGCGACGGTGTGGAGTAGCGCATTTGTTACTTTGGATTATCTTTAAGATACTGTCCGATCCGTCCCTCCTTGAGCTCACCGCGACTCTCGCCATACGAAGCTGTTCCTTTTCCTGGATGTTGTCGTCGTTAGCAATATGCTACACTGGCCCTAGCGATGTTGTCCCATTTTCGTTTTATGGGACATTCGTCGCTATATGCCCCATGTTTTGCATCCTGAAGTTTTTCATTTTTGCAGTTTTTACAGGTCGCCCCTTGACCAGTCGCCAGCTTGGGGCAGTTCGTCCTTAAATGTTGGTCACCGCAGTACGTACACGAGTCTCCTTCCTCCTTACATGACCTACGGCCGTGACCAAATGCCAGGCATTTTGTGCACTGTATTAGCGGCGACTGGTCCTCGACCTGTAAGAACTGCAAATCTGTTCTGTGGTGGGTTGGTCATATAAAATTTGAAGGGTTGAGGCGGCGGTTGGAAACCTCGTTGGCCATATGGAGTTGGCCAGTTAGGCACAGGGGGTCTCGGGGCGTAAAAACCGTTAATCGGCATAGTGGGAACTGTGAGGGGTTTCGGGATAGCCTGGTGCTTCGGCACATCGTTACGTTGTTGCAGGTAAATGATATTTAATTCCTCCTGCACAAATTCCAGAGCCTTTTCGATAGACTCCGGGCGCATACAACGTATACGTGAACCCAGGGGTTCTTTAAGACCGCGCACAAACGCCTGCATGGTAACCTTTTTATAAAGGGTCCGTTTCGCCTCAATAGTAGTCTGAATGGATTCGTGTAATGTCACATAAGTCATTATAGTACTAAACAAGGTCTGGCACTGTTCGTAAAATTCCTGCGGTGTCTTATTACCCTGTGTAGCTAACGAGAGGTCATTATATAAAGCCGTTTCGTCGCGCTGATCTGAAAAATTATTAATAAGAGACGATCTAATACCGGTCCATGTTTCGGGAATGCCATTCGAGTTGATGGTGGATGCAGCAGGCCCTGTTATTTTATTAAGTATGCCGTTTAATAAGCATAAGTTCCCTAATTCACTACCAGGATCTGCGCTAGCATATTGAGACACAATTCGGTCACAAATATTAATAAATCTAGTTAAGATGTTGGGATTTCCATCGAAATCGGGCGCAAGGCGTAAGGCCTTGAAAATAGTGTCCGGATCGTGAGGCATTTTGGGTTCAAATAGTCTATCTAAATTTAAATCTAACTCACTGTCTATATCTCTATTTAAGTCTACAATATTCCGACGAGCCTGTCGTGATACAGGTTCGCGGGGATGGGATTTTTCGTGACGAAAAATTTTGAGGATAAATCTTATAAGGAAGAGAGAGGAAGCAACACGAGAACAATTCAGGTGCACTTACATATATATCATCTCTGGTCTTCTCGACGAATCAAGGTCTGGATTCTCCTCCCGGCGCCGCAGCTTCTCCGTAGATTCAGGATACTCGTGTCGGGACTTGATAGCCACCCGGGTGACTCGCGAACGCGGATATCGATATTAGATGTTCCCGATGCTCGCGAACCGGCCCGCGAGTATCCTACCGACTGCGCCAATTACGTTTGCTGCAGCCAGAAGGTCGAAAAAAAACCAAAGAAAAGTTACAAACTAATTTATTTATAGAAATTACAATTAATTAATATTAGTGATTCCTATTCGAGGTATGAATGTAGAATACACTTGAAACGGTACGTCCGGTGTCCCTCGAATAACGCTGCATCAGCGGCTCGTGCCATCGGACGTCATCGCTGCAGTTGCTGGGGGCCGAATATGCTACGTTGCAATCGGCTGCAATCAGCTGGTCAGCATATGTCTTTAGGGTTCCTTACTTAACTTGCTCAAGACCCAAAAAAAATATTATCGTATGTGGTGACTTCAACATTGATATTCTTAAGAGAAATAATATTGCTTTGGAGCTGGAGTACTTTCTATTAAATCACAATTTAAGATTAGAAATAAAACGACCCACAAGACTGTGCAGCAATACATGTATTGACAATTTTGCTCATAACTTACGCAAGCAATGTAAATCCGAAATTATCGACCTCGTTCTTTCGGATCATACATCTCAGATACTTACAGTTCCTATAAATAAATCGTGTAAAATAAACTATTGGAAAACAGTTAAGAAAGACAACTTGATGAAATTCAAAACTTACATTCAAAGCCTTACATTCATGGATGTTTATACCGTACAAGATGTAAATCAAGCATACATGAATTTTATGGAAACTTTTCTATTACTTTATAAATTATGTTTTCCGAACAAAATTATATCAATAAAAGTTTAAAAAAAAACTAAATGGATTTCGCGTGGAATAAAGAAATGCAGCAGTAAACAAAGACAATTGCTATGGCGGTACAGACTTAATCCTACAACAAAAAATAAATTAAATTTCAAAAAGTACACATCTATTTACAAAAAGATTGTAAAGCTGACACAAAAAGCACAGAATAATTATTTTATAAAAATTTCAAATAACAAACATAAAGCTGTCTGGCAAGTAATAAATAAATCTAAAGTATGTATACCTAACGAACAAATTTTAAAAATTAACAATAATGACATTATATTAGCAGATCCTACCGACATAGCTAATGCATTTAATAACTACTTTATCGACGAAATAGAAAATAACACTAAATCTGACAGTGAATTAAAGTACAAATTCGATAATTTGACATCTCATTCCATGTTTATGCCACCTATCTTAAAAGAAGACGTAATTTCAACGATAAAATCGCTAAAAACACAGGTACCGTAGGATGCGATGGAGTGTCAACTACAGTAATAAAATATGTTAATGAAACCATAGCACCTATCTTGACACATATAATCAATCTTATGACTATAAACGGGGTATACCCAGAACCTCTGAAAAAAGTAATTATCAAGCCATTGCACAAGAAAGAAGACAAAGCAGAAATAAAAAACTATAGACCAATCGCTAAAATTTCTATTATATCAAAAATATTCGAGAAAATAATATATAAAAATATATACGCTTACATGAATAAATTTAATCTACTTTGTAGGGAACAATACGGATTTAGACAAAATACTTCAATTAACATGGCCATATTTGATTTTATAAATAAAATATTAACCGCAGTAGATAATAAAATTCCAATATGTGTAATTTTTACTGACATGGCCAAAGCATTTGACTTCGTGAATCACGATATATTATTAAATAAATTACATGGGTATGGTATTAGAGGACAAATGCTGAAACTCCGTAAATCTTACTTGGCCAACAGAATTCAATACACAGAAATATCTAGATTTTGTAAAGATACAAAAATGGAATCTTACTATCTATCGGAACCAAGGCCTATTAAATACGGTGTACCACAAGGGGGTGTGCTAAGTCCATTGTTATTTTTGATTTACATAAATGATCTTCCAAAAATGGTACAACAACAAATGATTCTCTTCGCAGATGACAGCACTGCTATTGTAAAATGCGACAATTCAGATGAATATGTAAATGACATTAATAACACGCTTTCAGACATTATAAACTGGCTTAATAATAATAATTCACTAATTAATCTAAATAAAACAAAAATTGTGCATCACTATCAAAGAATAACTCATCCGGACCGTAATATTAACCACAAAGGCTTTAATGTAGAACAGATAAATACTACAAAGTTCTTAGGATTGTTTATAGATAGTAAGTTAACATGGAAAACACATATAGAAGAGACATGCAAGAAACTAAATAAATCGGCATACGCCTTTTTTTATTCTTTTATTAAGGGGAAATGCCTAACGCATACCCCCGGGCCGAGGGCAGGGCCCGGGTGGTTATGTGGGGCTTGCACCCACTAAAACCCCTCGGCGTCCCACTGCCCTTTTGCCGGGCCACAGGAATCGTCACCAGCATGACCTCTGTGGCACCGGCGGGCTCGGTCCGTGTGCGGACCTCGACACCTGTTAGGGGAGTTCGGTCTCCTCCCTGCCGCCTTTCGGAGGCTGCGCGGACGCAGCGCTTTTACGACGCGGGTCTGCGTGTGCTAGGGTGCCGGGGTGCCCTCCCCGACGCCTGCAGGCCGCGATCACGGTGGGCGAAGGTCGTTTCGGGCGTAGTTCCTACGCCTTCGCCCAACGCGCCGTCTACGACTGGGATTGGAGGACGTCTCCTCCCTCACCCGCTCTGCCTCCTCCTTAGCGGACATGACGGCCTCGCAAAAGGCCGTCATTGCCACCCAGGCGCTCTCGCTCCCAACCATGGATGATATCACGGTCGGGAGCGACAGCGCCTGTCCCCCTGCACCGAGCGCTCCGGCGAGCCGGCGCCGCTCATCATCTCATGCCGGGCACACCAGCAACGTGTGCGCCGCCGTGTCTTCTGGGGCCGCACAATGATGGCAGCGCTCCGCCTCCTCACGACCGATCCGCCACAGATACCGCCCGAAGCAACCATGCCCGGACAGTACCTGCGTCAGACGGTACGTGAGGACGCCGTGTCGCCGCCCCAGCCACTCCCAGAAGACTGGCAGCAGCGCAGCGATGACGGCGTGACCGGCAGAGGGGTGGGCGAGCTTGCTCCGCCAGCCCTCCAGCGCAACTCGGTGAAGCTCCGTCCGCCTCGCTCTCGGGGCGCAGGGATCCAAGGTATTGGTAGGATCCCTACGCCAGGCATATAGCTCGGAGAGCGCCTGTGCCTCCAGCTCCCACGGAGGCGTTCCGGCGAGGATCGTCGCCGCCTCAAATCCGATGGTGCGGTACCCTCGGATGACCCTGACGGCCATGACTCGCTGCGCGCGGTGCAGCAGCACCACGTTTAGGGCCGTCAGAGCACCCGCTCAGATTGGGGACCCATACAAGGCCTGGGACCGCACCACCCCCGGATACAGCCTCCTCGCCGAGGCCTCTGGCCCGCCCAAGTTCGGCAGGAGTCTCGACAGCGCTCCAGCCGTCGCCATCAACTTGGGCACTAGGGCGACAAGATGGGGCCTAAAAGTCAATCGCCCGTCCAGAATGAGGCCCAGGTAGCGTATTTGGGTCTGGACGTTGATGCGCTGTCCCCCGACAATGATGTGAGCGTCAGGGGGAGGCCGGTTTCTGGGGCCGTGAAAAAACATGGCCTCGGTCTTATTGAGGGCCACGTCTAGGCCGAGCCGCCGTATGCGCCCCACCACCTGTGCCACCCCAGCGGTGGCCAACAACGCCGCCTCCCTGTGGCTCCGGGCCCTTGCAGTGACAAGAGTATCGTCCGCGTAGCACGTTACCGCCAGACCTGGTAGCAACGCGCCACGCAGGACCCAATCGTAGGCGATGTTCCACAGGAGCGGTCCGAGGACAGACCCCTGTGGAACCCCGCGCCCGACGTTACGCTCCTGCCACCGCGACGGCCCGGGGTAAACTACCCGCCTGTTCTCAAGGTAGTCCCGTATGGTCAAGTGGAGGTAATTAGGGACGCCATGGTATCCCAGTGCCGCCATTATGGAGGAGTAGGGCACTGAGTTGAAAGCATTGGCGATGTCCAAAGACACCGCCAACACGACCTCCTTCCGCCCGACAGCTTCCCCCGCCATCAGTTGGACGCGCCTTATCGCGTCCACCGTGGATCTGCCCCGCCTGAAGCCGAACTGGCAGTCCTGCAGGTCCGGCCCCGTCTGCGAAAGGTGCTCGACGAGTCTGTCCACAATCACTCTTTCGAAGAGCTTGCAGACTTCGTCGAGCAACACAATGGGGCGGTAGGCTGACGGCGACTCTGCCGGGCGCCCCTCCTTCCTGATCAGGACCAGTTTCCCCAACTTCCAAAGCTGAGGAAACCGGCCCTGCCTGAAGCACTCGGTCCAGTGGGCCTTGAGACGGCGGCTGAGCGGACCGTGGGACAGAACCCACACTCGGCCGGGGACTCCATCTGGCCCGGGTGCCACCTTCTTCACCTGCAGTCTGCGGATGACAGCGTCCAGCTCCTGTTCCGTAACTTCAGGAACGGCTTCGCTCGACGCCATATTAGGTCCGGGTGTTCGGGACATTGCCGGAGAACTGTGCGCCGTTCCTTCCGGGAAGAGAGCCGACAGCACGCCATCAGCAAACGTCGGCGGCATGGTCTGCGTAAGGGGGGGCGTCCAGGGGCGGAGCTTATTACGCACCAGGCGGTAGGGGCGTCCCCATGGGTTGGCATCAATGGACGCCAGGAGCTCTTCGCGGGCTCGCGTCTTGGCTTCCGCGATGGCCACCTGCAGGGCAGCCTTTGCTGTGCGGTAGGCGGCATACAGCACCTCCTCCATAGGCGTCGGGCCCGGCAAAAGCGGTGGGTTTTGACGCCTTCTTCTCCGCTGTCGAGTGTACTGGCGGCGTGCAGCGACGCAGGCGCGTCGCAGTTGCGCAATTTCGCGTGACCACCAGTACACCTGCCGCCTGCGAGGTGCTGCATGCCGTATGCGCGGCTTGGCGGCATCGCAGATTGCCCTAGTTGCGGCTTGAAACCACTCGGCCTCCCTCTGGATGTCAAATGGGGAGACCGGTGCCGTCGTCCAGGCCTGGACCTCGGCCGCCTCTGTTGCGGCCTCTGCGTCTAGGCGCGCCAACGCCCATCTCGGCCCGCCCCCCGCCACGTCAGCCGGCACGGCGGCACGAGACTCGGCTGAGACCACAAATCTGATGTAGACGTGATCAGATAGGGTCTCCACCGAGTCGACGACTCTCCATCCTCGCACCCGACCTGCCAACGCCGAGGTGGCGAAGGACACATCGACCACCGAGCCGCCACCCCGCCTGACACAGGTGAAGACTGTGCCCCTGTTGAGGACTGACAATCCGTGGGCATGCGCCCATTCCTCGAGGGCCTCGCCCCTAACGTCGTCGATGGAGGAACCCCAGGCCGAGGACTTGGCGTTAAAGTCCCCCACGACGAGAGTGGGACGGGGCCGACACCGAATAACAAAGTCGCCGAGTCGCGACAAGAGGGCCTCGAACTCGGGTAGCGGTCGGTTTGGCGAGAAGTACACCCCGACCACCACCATGGCCCCCAAACGAGCGGCGACAAAGCCCCTCTGCCTCTCAACGCCTTCGAAAGACAGGGAGCCCCCACACCTCGGCAGCAGGATCGCCACCGTTCCCTCAACATCGCTGGCCCAGTTGCTGGCGGGCAGCACAAAATACGGTTCGGCGGCCACCGCCACGTCGATCGACCACTCTGCCATGCTCTGGAGTAGGAGGTCCTGAGCCCTGGCACAGTGGTTGAGGTTTGTCTGCAAGAAAGTAATGACGGGGTGACGACTACCCATTGGTGGTTTCCATTGTTTCTACCGCCTGGGTCTCTCGCGGCCTGGGCGGCGCTGGTCGCTCGGAGGTACGCGTCGGGGCCCCCCTGCCTGTGGGACGCGATCCACAGGGTTTAGAGCCTGCCTGATGATCGGCGGGCTTGCCAGCCTTGCTGCAAACAAGGCAGCGTGCGGCCTCGGCGCAATGCCGCACCTGGTGCCCCGGCTGTCCGCAGTTATAGCAGCGCTCTCTGTGGTCCGTGATGTCCGCCGGACAGAGAGCGCCGACATGCCCCTCCACCTGGCAGCGGAAGCACCGCAGTGGCCTCGCCCGCAGAAGGGCCACGTCCGCGGACACCCAGCCAACCAGCAAACACCCGGCATCGGCCAGCTTTTTCGCGGCCTCCACGGGGCAGGTCACAACGGCCGAAAACAGTCCTCTGTAACCCGCCCGTATGACACCGCACTTCACCCGCTGCAGGTCGCAGCCTCCCACCTTGGCCACCGCGGCGGTGAGCTCGTCTGGGTCAACCGAGTCGTCGAGCTCACTAATGCGGAGGCTCTCCGACTTGTAGGGCCGCGAAATAAAGACGTCTTCCGGAGACAGCCCTTCGCGGAGCCTCTCGGCCAGTGCGTCCGCCTTCGGGGAGCTGGTCGCGCCCGGGACTTCGAGGAGGCGCGCACCTGTTATAGTGCGCTTGGCTCTAAGCCCCTCGATTCCGAGCTCCCCGATGTCTACTGTTGACCTGGCGAGATGGAGTATCGCCGAGTAGGTAATGCCGCGCTTCTCCGCTCCGGGGGCCAGTGTCAACACGACCGCCGACGTGTTCGGAGCGCGGAGCCTCCGAAGTTCGCGCGCTCTTCCCTTCTTGGCCTTTTTAGCCGCGTTTTTCCGTCCCTTTTTAGCCCCGGCGACCTCCCATTGGCCCCCGGCTCCGGCTTTAAGTGGCGGCGGCTGCTGCTGCTGCGACTTTTTTTTCTGCCCCTTGGCCATCCCCTTATTTCCCTTGGCTTTTTGGGCCGCGGGAACCCTGGAAGCGGCGGGTGCAACTAGGATCGACGACGGTAACGGCGCGGGCGTTTGCGCCGACGTCGACGGCACGGCGTCCTTTTTTTTTTTTTTTTTTTTTTTTTAGGTGGGGAAATCCTCATGGATACCCGTTCGCGACGGGGACGTGAACGGGTTATGTGGGACTCCTTGCTCCAGCGGCGGTCAGCGTTACTCCGGCCGTCGCTGGAGCAAGTCCTACCCACTAAAACCCCACCGTGTTCCATCGCCCGCTAAAACGGCGGGTCACGGGGACGCGGACATACTTCCGCGGCCCGTCAGCGGCTGTCTGTTTTTCAGACCCCTCTTCTCCAGGGTAGCCCCGCCCTGGTTCTCCTACGTGTTGAGGATGCGCCGGAACACTTGGCGCATCCTCCAATCTCGGGGGCTTAATGTTCTGCGCAGGCGACAGTAACCCCCGTTGCTGTCGCTGTGCTGCAGGCCCCCTTCACGGCGGCATTAAGTCGGTGGCCGCCCGCCTCCTTCGCCCGACTCTCCGACGCCGGTTCAGAGCAGCGAGGGGATCATTCTCCCTGCTCCGCTCCGCCGCCTCCTTCTGCGAGATGACTTCTTCGCAGAAGGCCTCCATCGCCTGCCACGACCTTTCACTGCCGACCATTGTTCTTACTACGGTAGGCAGTGTGAGGTCCCTCCCAATTACACTTGTGAGGACACTGCGCTGCGCCGCCCAGGCTGGGCATACTTCCAACGTGTGTTGCGCAGTGTCCTCACCGGCGTCGCACTCGTGGCATGAGGGATTCACTTCCCTCCCGGCCACCTTGCACAGATACCTGCCGAAGCAGCCGTGCCCCGACAGGATCTGGACCAGCCGAAAAGTAAGCAACCCGTGCTTTCGGCTCACCCACTCCGCAATTACTGGGCGAACCGCCCGTATAGTCAAGTGGCCAGCCGTTGGCTCGACCAGCCGCTCTCGCCACTTCCTCAGCGCACTTTCCTGCGCTTGTCGCCTCCATGTTGCCAGCTCCGCTGGCATGATGCTGCCACCGTCCCCTCGGAGCTCCGTTCTACGGCGGTATACGGCGGCCAGCACCTCGGCCTCTAAGTCCCAGGGTGGGGTCCCTGCCAGTACGCACGCTGCCTCACACGAAATGGTGCGGTAACCGCGTATCACCCTAACCGCCATGACCCGCTGCGGTCGTCTCAGCAGGGCCTTGTTCTGGGCGGTCAGGGCGTCCGCCCACACTGGCGCGCCGTACAGTGCCATGGACCGCACCACACCAGTATAAAGACGGCGACAACTTGCGCTCGGGCCTTTCAAATTCGGCAGGAGCCGGCTAAGCGTTCCCGCTGCTTTTACTAGCCTTGGGGCCAGCACCTTGAAGTGGGGCCCAAACTTCCATCTTGGGTCGAGGACGAGACCCAGATATTTTATTTGTGTCCCGACCTCGACTTCAGTCCCTTCAACCTCCAGGGACATTCCTACGGACGGCCGCCTACGAGGCCCGTGAAACCAAAGGGCCTCCGTCTTCTCCAGGGCCACTTTGAGGCCCAGTCGCCGGATCCGACCCACCACCACAGCAACGCCACGTTCAGCCAAACGAATAGCTTCCTCAGCACAACCTCCTTGGGCCGTGATAAACGTGTCGTCCGCATAACAAATAAGATGCAGTCCCCTTTCCAGAGAACCTCGCAGAACCCAATCATAGCCGATGTTCCACAAGAGAGGGCCCAAAACCGACCCCTGTGGAACACCGCACTTCATCCTTCGATCAAAAAGCTGCCCGTCACTACCTACGCAGACGACACTCCTATCCGACAGGTAACTACCTACAATCCGCCGCATATATACTGGCACTTCGTGATATGCCAGCGCCTCCAAGATGCAGCTGAAGGGCAGGGTGTTGAAGGCATTGGCGATGTCCAAAGACACCGCCAGCATCACCCCGCGCCTTGATACGGTCTCTTCCGAAAGGGCCTTCACACTGAGTATGGCATCAACCGTGGATCGGCCCGCCCGGAATCCATACTGGCTGCCGCTCAGATCCGGTCCAACTGTGCGGAGATGCTGGACAATGCGAGCAGCAAGCACGCGCTCAAAGAGCTTGCCCGCCTCGTCCAGCAAAACTATAGGACGATATGCAGATGGTGACTCTCTAGGGCGCCCCTCCTTTTGTAAAAGTACCAGTCGCCCCCTCTTCCACCTTGAAGGGAATTGTCCCTCCCTAAGGCAGGTGTTGATCAGCTCCCGGTATCTGTCACCCAACGTCTCGAGCGCTAAGACCAGTATTCGGCCGTGTACACCATCCGGTCCTGGGGCGGTATTCTTGGACCGCAGTTTTCGAACCGCTACGGCTATCTCCTCCGGCGCTATAGCGGGCACTGGATGGTCTACCGCGTTCCTCACTTCGGCCCTTGGAGCCATTTCTGGCGGAACGTGATCCTCTCGGTTTGGGAACAAAACCGCAACTATCTCCCGCAAAAAGGTGGGTTGGAGGGTCTCTGTAAGTGGAGGCGCCTGGCCACGCAGCTTGTTGCGCGCGAATAGGTACGGACGCCCCCATGGGTCCCTATCCAGGCTCGCCAGCATCTCCTCCCGACCTTTCGTCTTTGCCCTGGTGATGGCCAGCTGTAGGCGTTTTTTAGCCTCGTTGTATACGGCATACAGCTGGTCGCCCTCAGCCTCGCTTCGCACTCTCCTCCTGCGCTGTCGTGTGTACGCTCGCCGAGCAACAATGCAAGCCCTGCGCAGCTCTGCGATTTCGACCGACCACCAGTAGACCGCCCTCCTTGAAGGACGGGTCCCGGCTCTCGGCATGGCGGCATCGCAGATGCTGGTCAAGGCTCCAGCTAACCACGCCGCTCCTCCTTCAACATCTCTCGACGTTGCAGCTTGCGATACCCACGACTGAACAAAAGCCGCTTCTCCTGCAGCGTCGATATTCAGTTGTGTCAGCGCCCACCTAGGAAAGCCCGCTCTTCCCGGACTACGACCACTACTGGTCTCTCTAAGGGGGGAGACATCGAACCGAATATATCGATGATCGGAAAGAGTCTCTACCCCCACGACCACCTGCCAACCTTGAACCCGAGCTGCAATAGCATGGGAGGCGAAAGAGACGTCCACGATGGACCCGCCATTATGCCGCACACACGTGAAGGTGTCTCCCTGGTTTAGAATAGAGAGGCCCACGACAACTGCCCACTCCTCCAATGTTTCCCCCTTGGCATCCGTGACAGGGCCGCCCCATGCCGTAGATTTGGCGTTGAGGTCTCCCAGGATGAATACCGGCAGCGGTGCTACCCGTTGCACCGCCGCCCCAACCTCATCCAAGAAAACCTCAAACTCGGCGAGGGTCTTATTAGGGGAAAAATATACCCCTATTACAGCCACTTGTCCCCATCTCACTACAACAAAGCCCCGGCCCCTTTCCACGATAGACAGGTCTATCGCCCCCACAATCGCGACGGAGCCATTTGAGTCCCCAGCCCAGTTGGGTCGGTTTGGCACGAAGTGGGGCTCCGCGACTACGGCGACATCGATCAACCACTGCCGCATGGACTGCAGGAGCAGATCCTGAGCCCCGCCACAGTGATTGAGGTTGCCTTGCAGAATTTTGTAGGAGCGACTACTGTCCATTGGCGCTTTCCACTACTTCCATATTTAAAGGCCTAACCTCGCTGTTGGCCTCCCTTCTGACCCCCTTAACAGAGGGGGCTTGGCATGCCGCGCTTCCAATTTTATGCGAGGCTGATTTTCCGGCGGCAGCACACACTGAGCAGTGTGGCGTAGCCCTACAGGTGCTGGACAGGTGACCGGTCTTACCGCAGCGATAGCACTGTTCACTGCGGTCGGCATCTGCCGGGCACATCGCGCTAACATGCCCCGTTTGCAGACACCTGAAACATCGTGTGGGCTTCAGGCCGAGAAGTTTTACACCCACAGTGACCCAACCAATCACCAAGTTTCCCTGTGTGGCCACCTTCTTAGCCGCAGCCAGTGGGCAGCGAACCCAGGTCGTCCCAAGGCCTGACGGTCCCGGCCGGATGGGCCCCACTTTTATGGAGTCCTGTGAACAGCCCCCCTCCAGTGCCACTGCAGCAGTTACGTCATCAGCAGTGGCAGAGTCGTCCAAGTTTGTCACTCGAAGCTCTGCGCACCTAACCGGTCTGTAGACTCTTACGTCATCGGGACTGAGAGCCTCCCTCAGCTTGTCCGCAAGAGCATCTGCTTTGTCTCCACTTTCCGCCCCCGGAATTTGAAAAATGCGACCTCCAGTTGCCGCTTGTTTGAGACGAAGACCAGGGATATCCACAACAGGCAGCTTTGCTTTCGCCTCTGCCAGTAGTGACGCATAAGTGACGCCCCTCGCTTCAGCGCTCGGCTGCAATGTCACCACAACAGCTGTCGACCTTGGTATGCGAAGCCTCATTTTTTCAGTCTTTTGGGCCTGTTTTCCCCCACTCGCCTTCTTTTTCTTGCTGCGCTTCTTCTTTTTGGTCACAGTGGTCCAACCGCCTTCAGACTTCTCCTGTTCAGGCGCCTGTGTAGAAGTTTCGCCACTGTTCGTCACCTTTTTCTGTTGTGCCTTCTTTGGCCGCTTCTTCAACGTTGCGTCAGCTGCATCCCTTGCAGGAGCAGGCTTTGTAGGCACAACGCTAGCACTCCCATCCTCCACTGGAGAGTCCTTATTATGCACCTCTTGGGCAACTGGAGTCTTCAAAGTAACTGATTTAGATGCCCGTGTCACCGGCTTGGGTGCTGCCATCTGGGCATATGTGACCTCCGCAGGGCCACGTTTTGCATCCGCAGCGAGAGCCGGACGTAGACGCTTCTCCGGCAGAAGTCGGTCCTCCAGCGCTGCAAGCCGCGCGTTCATCATGTTGCCGACCGACTTCATGACCGAATTCACGATCGTCTCTGTCATTTGGGACGTCTGAGCCTCAGCGACACCACTTTTCAGCTCATCCAGTTCCTTGCGGAGCTCTGCTACTTCCGCCTGCAGACGGATGTTCGCCTTTTGCAGAATGGCGGTTTCTTGAGCCACATTGCGGCTCTTGAGCAGCCTGCCCGCCTTCCTTACTCGTTTGGCCGACTCTTTGAGGCTGCGGACAAAAGTGCCTTTTAAATTGCCCGATTTGGCCACGATTTTAAGTATTTCGGCCGCCTCCTCTTGAAGCTGCTGACACAACGCTGTTGTAGGGAGACTGTCCAAACCTTCCTCCTCTAGCACTAGTTTGTTCAACTGCAACGGCACGGCGTCCTGCCCTGAGGGACGAATCGGGGCTTCGAATCGGGAATTCGCAGCGCCTTCTGCGCGGCCTTCTGCGCGTACGTCGTCGCAGGGGAGGGCGTCGCAGACGTCTTGCTGGCTTCGGAGGCTAAGAGGGGGCGCAGGACTTTGCCCTCCAGAAAAGAGAGCCTCTGAAGGACTCTGCCCATCTCCTCCCGGATCACGGTCGCCAGGTCCGTGTCAGGTGTCTTGGGAGCCACTTTGGGAGCCGGCTCTTGTGGCCTGTCCTCAGCGGTAAGGACCATCGCCTTGAGCACGTCCAACTCCTTTTTTAGATCCGCCACTTGTCTGTGGAGGCGGGTATTCTCCACCTGCAATCGGCGGACCTCGTCCGAGGCGGTGCGGGAAAACGCCTCCTCCACCACTTCGGCGATGGCATTGGCCGCCAGCTTTAGGGCCTTCTGGGACGTGCCCTTAAGTCCCTTGGATATGCGGGCCACGTCCCGTATGCTCTCGAGGGACGCAGCCACCCTGCCCTTGAGTCCTTCGAGCAGTAGCTCGTCCGCGTCTAGGTTTGACGAGGCTATAGACGCCGCACGGGAACTCCCGGCGGCCAGTTCGGCTGCAGCGCTCGTCTGGTAGGTCTTCTCCCTACGGTCGAGTCTCTTCTTCGCCTCTCAATACCCCACATACTGCCCAGTGGTGGGGGGTCGTCCCCTCCCGCGTTTTGACTGGGGTTTCGGCGGGTTGTCAGCGTCCGAGCCCTCGCCTGAGCCCGAACGACTGCCTTCCGGCTTTCTGGGGCGCTTTTTGCGCCTCATTGTGGTGCTTCGGGCGAAGCTAGAGTCCGAGGTGGACATATAACTAGCTTCCAGCTCCTCCTTTTCCACCTTTTCCTTATCTGTCGCAGAAGCGACCCGCTCCAACCGCTCCAAGACCACAACCGGCTTGCTGGGCCTCATCACCTGCAAATCGATGTCCGTTGTTGGTTTGAGAACCTTCTCATTCTCCTTCTTCTCGTCATTTTTGTTTTTATAAATGTTATCCATAATTGGTCCCACGAGTATGGGGGAAATAAAACGTCGACCCGGGCGGAGCCCCCTGTACCCGGGCAAGCCTATATACACCGAGGGGTCGGCCGGTACCTCGGGTTGCCGCACCTGCAGCTGGTAATTTTTTAAAGTGGTTTTCTTCCACGTGGCCCAGCCGGCGAAGGCAAGGCCCCCGTCCCAGCGTAGAGCCGAAGCTCATCGTTGCCGGTTACGGGTTCGCCATCGGTGGTCCAAGACCGTGTCTGGAGGCGGGGTGAGCGCACACCAGACCCGACGACTAGGAGGGGAAGGGAAAGGATTGGGAAGGAAGATAGGGATGGGGATAGAGAAGGGAAGGGTTATGTTAGGGCTTAGCGCCCTCTCCCGACTGTCGTTACCGCGGGGGGACTCACTGGTCCTCTCTGAAGCCCAGAGAGGTACCTAGAACCCCCGGGCAACGCTTCTCCAATTTGCCCGCTGCGCGATTGTGAAGGGCAGCATGGCGACTCCCGCCACACGCGCCGGACTATTCGCCGCCGCCGGCGATTCCTCCGGGAAACGAAGGGGACCGCCGACGGCGCCCAGGGTGCACCACGAGGAGGTTGTCCGACCCAGCACCCCAAATCGGCATACGCCTTGTTTCAACTTTCAAATAAAATTAACAGAGACTTTATTAATTACATACCATGGTCTAGTGGGATCAATTTTAAGATACGGTATAATGTATTGGGGTCACTCGACCGATCGAGAATCAATATTTAAATCCCAAAAAAGGTGTATAAGATCGATGTGTGGTCTGAATACGCGAGAGAGTTGTGTATCAGCTTTCAAAGAACTTAGAATTCTAACTGTGCTGTCCTTATATATTCTACAAGTTGCGTTGTTTGTAAAAGAAAACATTAAACAATTTGAAACCGTGTCTACTTTGCGCACAGTCCCAATTCGAATGATATCTGTACCCGTAAATGTAAAACCGCATTGGTACGGAAGAGTATTCTAGGCATGGCAGCAGTTATTTATAATAAATTACCAAATCGGATTAAGATCATGGATATAAATAATTTTAAAAAGACCTTGACATTGCTATTAATCAATAAATGCTATTACTCAGTAGATGATTTTATAAATGACAAATGTATAAAGTGAACTATTAGGTAATTTATATATATTATTGATAATGACATAACACCGATTAACAAGGAATATTTGTGACATTATAATTGTAACTACAGTTAATTATCTTAACCACTGACATTGGTACGCCTCACAGGCAAAGTATAGAGATCTTTATAGTGTATATATATATAACAACAAAATGTATTGTACCTATACTTGACAAATAAAATATTGATTGATTGATTGACGCCTGGATGCTCTGTGTGTAACAGAGACTAAACGAAAGGGCAGTGAAACCTGTGATCTCCCTGACGGCATGATAATAATAATAATAATAAACGTTGACGCCAGCGCTGATCTTCCGTTAGTACCTTTTTGCAGGACCGTTGACGTCACGGTATCACACTTTATTATTTACAAATTAAAAAAAGACAAATAATAATAATAATAATACACTTTATTGCACATAAAATATTATGACAGGGAACAAGATCGAACATGGTTATGTTGGTACAGTAAGGCGGCCTTATCGCTTAAAGCGATTTCTTCCAGGCAACCTTTAGGTAGAGGACAGAGATGTTAAAAATAAAATGGAAATGGGTAAGGTGCAACAATGAATATAATAACATAAAAATAAAAAAGAAGTAAAATAAAACAAAAAGAACCTATTATACATTACGCAACTGAATGACGAAATAAATAAATATAAAGGAAAGGAGAAACGAAAGAGATACGAGCAAATGTAAAAAACTAAAATTAAAAGGGAACTTGCTAAAGGTGTTAGGTCTGCAGGAAATGTGCTTTAAGACAAATAATAGAGAGAAAAGAATAAAAGACAAAAATAGAAAGAAAAAGGTAATTCTTAACCTAAATCAGCTACTACAACTTGTAAAGAAAAAAAAATAATAATAATAAATAAAATAAAATGTATAATGAGAAAAGAGTCAGAGTCAATTAGAGAAAAGATTTACCGAAAATAAAATGATTGCGGAGAATTATAAGCAGTTCTTTAATGAGTACATACATTTAAAACATATAATTGAGTGCACCAGTAACCAGACTGGAGTCATATTTACCTCACCATAGCGTATTGCGCGCGGAGTCAATGACCACTGCCACGCGCGTCGTTTTTAACGTGTCATCAAAAACATCGACGAGATATTCATTGAATGACCTCATGTATAGCGGACCAAATCTACAAAAGGATTTGCTGACATTTATTATAAGTTGGAGACAATACCAGATAGCCTTTACTGCTGACATTGAGAAAATGTTCCGGCAGATACTTGTTCACAAAGACGATCAAGCCCTGCAGAAAATTGTATGGAGGGACCATCCCAAACAACCACTATGGGAATATCAATTGGCCACCGTTACATACGGCACCAAGGATGCATCATTTTTAGCGATGATGACGCTAAAACAGCTGGCCAAGGGTGAAGCTCACCGATTTCCAGAAGCAGCAGAAGTCGTTGATACCAGTTTTTATATGGACGATCTTCTTAATGGGCACCATGACATTGAATCCGCCAAAAAACTCAAATCTGACCTTATAATGAAAATTCACATACACAAATACCCAGACCGGAACAAATAATTGTGGATCACACAAAGATTTGTCCCGTGCGGGACTCGAACCCGCGACTATTAGACCCAGTGGGCAGAGCGGCTTAAGCTCTTAACCACTGCGCTAAATCGTCCGTCAATGTGGGATATGGGAGAACGATGTAGGCTGGTCTATCAGGTAGGTCTAAGTTAAATTATACAAATTATACTATTCATGTGAGTGGCTACATGGTACCCTCATTTACAGAGAAAGAAATGAGAAAAAAAAAGAAACATTTTACTAAATTAATAGAAGGAAGAGAGGAAATATTAAATAATAATAGCTAAACAAGTTGTCCATATTCAAACAAGTGGAGCTGGAACAGCCTCTATCCAAGTATTTTTGTCTTTTAAATAATCATCTAGCGTATAATAAGCTTGTTTACTAAGTGTACGTTTAATACAAGCTTTGAATTTATTGTCACTAAGTTTAGTGACGTCAAGAGGAATTTTATTATAAAATCTAACACAGTACCCCATGAAAGAAGTGCAAATTTTTGACAGACGAAATTGCGGTTGATCTAATTTATTTCTATGTCGCGTATTATAGCAACGCCTATCGCCTAGCTGATTAAACAGATCTATATTTTTTCTTGTATACATTATGTTTTCATAAATATACTGACATGGGACCGTCATAATATTGGCTTCTTTAAACAACTCTCTGAGAGATTCGCGACTACCTAAGTTATAGATGGCTCTTATAGCCCTTTTTTGCAAGATAAAAATAGACTCAATGTCAGCTGCCCTACCCCACAATAATATACCGTAAGACATGACACTATGAAAGTAACTGAAATAGACCAACCGCGCAGTGTCCACATCAGTAAGTTGTCTGATCTTTCTTACGGCATACGCAGCGGCACCAAGCCGTTTACCTAAAGTCTTAATGTGAGGGCCCCATTGTAACTTAGAATCAAGCGTAATCCCTAAGAAAGATGTATCATTGATAAACTCAAGTTTCTCGTTGTTCAACATAATATCACATGCAGTACTTTTCACATTTGGTAAAAAAACCTTCTACATTTAGTTTTTTTGTTATTAAGCACTAAGTTATTGGTTGTGAACCAATTATGTACTTGAAGGGTAGCGTCATTTACCTCGTCAACGTTATGTACATGTCTATCTACTTTAAAAATTAAAGAGGTATCATCAGCAAATAACACTACCTTCGCTTGTTTTTCAATGAGTTTCAATGAGGTAGGTCGTTAATATATACCAAAAATAGAAACGGGCCCAGTATCGATCCCTGAGGAACGCCCATTTTAACTAGAGCTCCTAGAGATTTAATTTCGTTTATTTGAATACACTGCTGTCTGTCTCCTAGGTAAGATTTTAAAAGATTAAGCGCTCTACCACGGATTCCATAGTGCTCTAGTTTAAGCAATAGTGTTTCATGTTCAACGCAATCAAATGCCTTCGATAAGTCGCAAAAGATGCCAATGGCTTCCTGTGAGTTCTCCCACGCATCAAATATATGCTTTATTAGGGTAACACCGGCGTCGGTGGTACATCCTAGTGTGGGGCTACGTTTTTTTCTCGAAAACGTAGCCCCACACTAGGATTTATTTCTGTATCGTGGGTGCGTTTACAAACATTGAAATTCACAATCACAAATACCCAGACCGAAACAAATAATTGTAGATCACACAAAGATTTGTCCCGTGCGCGAATCGAACCCGCGACTATTAGACACAGTGGGCGGAGCGGCTTAAGCTTTTAACCACTGCGCTAAATCGTCCGTCAAGCCAGTTTTGGTGAAGCCTTATTGCTGATCGTGGAGGATGTTATTAGTGTTAAAATGATCTAACATTTGAATTGTTATTCCAAGAAATATGGCTACTTAACCTACGATAGGACAATGTTTTACCAGATACTAACGTCTCTAAATGGAACACCATGAAAAAAGATATAAAAAACATCAATAACATCAAGATCAGAGATGGCTTAGATGCAATCAAGGTGACACCATTGAGTTACATGGCTTTTGTGACGCATCCGAAAAGGCCTATGCTTGTTTTATCTATTGCAAGGTCAATAAAGGTCAGCAGACTGAACCATCAGTAATTATCATAGCGTCTAAATCACACCTTGTTCCGGCAATAAAAGTTATTTCCCTACCACGGCTAGAGTTGTGTGCCGCTGTTTTGTTAGCAAAGTTTATAAAAACCACACGTCAATGCTTGTCTCACTTTAATATCAAAATGTTTGGTTGGTCAGATTCTACACCAGTGCTTGGTTGGCTTAATGGAGACCCCAGCGGTTGGATGCCATTTGTCGCAAACAGAGTCAATCAAGTTATAGAAGTGTTATGTGGCCTACATGTTGGCGTTACGTCCAGTCAAAGAACAACCCTGCGAACTGTGCGAGCCGAGGCATCACTGCGGAACAACTAACCAAACATCCGATTTGGTGGCATGGACCGGCATGGCTACTATCTTTAGATGAGAATACCATTAAGAATGTCACTTACCATACAAATGAACAGGTGAAGAAATCGGTTTTGATAAATGTTTCAACATTAAAAGCTGATAATGAAGTCATTGACTCGATATTAAGCAGACACAGCGATTTTTCGCAAGCGTCGCGAGTGCTTGCCTGGACGCTACGAATGATGTCACGATTACGCAAGAAACCTTCTTATTTAACCATATCAAAATTAAGAAAGGCGAAAAATATATTAATTAGAGTTGGAGTTTGGGGATGATATTGATTATATTAAGAAACATAACCGAACTAATCCTAAAAATACTTTATTAAAATTGAATCCATTTATTGATGACCAAGGAATTTGAGAGTCGGTGGACGAATGGCAAATGCAAACATGCAGAATAATATGAAACATCCGTTAATTTTACCATGTCATCATCATCTTACAGACTTGCTTATTGACCAAGCACATAAAATGACTTTTGACGCTGGCATGGTTGCGTCAGCAGTATTGGATAATAGGTGGAAATAGTGCTGTTAAAAAAAGACTCCATAAATGTATTGTTTGCAGAAAATACAATCCCTCCAAACACGACCAGCTAATGGGCGACTTACCTGCAGCCAGAACCAATATAAGTCGGCCCTTCTACCATACGGGGGTCGATTTTACAGGCTTTGTGGATGTTAAGTCAGCCAAAGTGAAGTAGTACCAAAGGATACATAGCAGTTTTTGTTTGTATGGCAACCAAGGCCATTCATCTGGAACTTGAATCCGACCTTACTGCCTCAGCATTTATGGCAACTCTTCGTAGTTTCGCAGCGAGGCGGGGAGCTCCCAATCATATTTACAGTGACAACGGGACCAATTTCGTAAAAGCAAATAGGGTGTTGCAGGAAGAGATAGTTAACCATACCATTTTCAATTCTCATCGCAAGCAGTCGTGATGTTCTTTTGTGATAAAAATCAAAAACACATACGGATAAAAGTTTCACTAATCGAAGGTTATAAGTGAGTTATTAGTGTCATAATACCGTGCGCTTAATTAAATCATTAAGGACAGCCAGACTGAGACATTGAACTACGAATATGTGCCATCCTTCTCTAGCATCGGTGCTAAAAGCCGTCACAGCGGGGAGACCTTGCACCTCACCCTTGAGATAAAGGAAAGAACTATATTTTACGTCCCCTTCGTTCCTATAACCTGAGAGTGGTTGCGCTTGCACACCAATGGCTTGCTAACGCACACCTCCACATGGATTCTCGTCTGATACTGACATATCTACGACAGTGGAAAACGAAAGTTGTAAGTTTATTAATTATCGGAAGCAAAAACAACCCGACAACAATTTCTTCGCAATTATCGAAGAAAAATTCAACCAAGAGTACTAGTACTAGTATGGGACAGGAAAATCACGGATACCATTACATCCACAGTAAACCTTGTCCTTACCAAGGAAATGGCTAAAATGTCGTCAGTTCTATCCGAGATAAACACCAACATTATTAAGTTGAATAGAGATACCTCGGAACTTTATAGTTCGCTCAATGAAACAAACAAGCGACTTTGCGATATGGAAAAATATATGAACGATACGTCTGAGCGTCAAGACCTTTTTGAGAAACGTCTGGAGAAAGTTGAGAGCGATGTTTTTTGGGACAAAAACCTATCTACCCAAATTAATATGCTCGAAAATAAAATAGTTTCGATGGAGCAACAAGCCAGAATGTGTAACATTGAAATATCGAATTTGCCTGAGCGTCGCGGGGAGAACTTGATCAGCATTATTGAGTGTCTCGGTAAAGCAATACACTGTCAGATAAATGCATCGGATGTCGTTAAAGTCCACTGCGTGCAGCATGCTGATTCAAAAAGTACACATCAGAAGAATGTGATCGTCAAGTTTGCCACCAGAATGCTACGTGACAACGTCATCTCTGCCTATCGTGCTACGAAAGGGCTAGACTCGTTAAAACTTTCTATTAATGGATCGCCCGTTAAAATATATGTAAACGAATATCTCACCCTCAGCAATAAGCTGTTGTTACGTCAGTGCAGAGAAACCGCAAGGAAACGGGAGTACAAATACGTGTGGGTCAAGCATGGTACTATTTTGGTGCGCAGATCGGATACTTCTCCTGTTCTCGCCATTCGATCAATACAAGAAGTCGAGAAAATCAAGTAATAAACCTGATCGTAACTACTCTATATATAAACTGTCTGCTTATAGAAAAATGTATTTATTTTTGTTACAGAGAAATGGCTTAAACAGGTGCGTCTTTGGTATATTCTATAAACACAAATTTGATTATAATAAATTATATTTAATAAATAACTGTTTTAATCTTGTTAACTATGTGAACGTATGTATTAAAAGGTTTAATATTTTACTGGATAGCTTGCAAGAAAATCGCTTTCATTATCTAATATGCGATTATGAACGCCAATTTATTATCATTATAGTTAATTATAGAAAACCCTTAACATGGATACCTATACTGGATTCCATGTGGTATATCGTAAAATAAAAGTTGTAGTAAACTGGTGTATCTTTAAAAATTCAATTGATTTAATGATTAAAAATACATATAATTGTATCTACCCACATACTACTATTATTATGATCCCAAATCATAGCAGTACCCAAATTAGTCTATCGCGCTGCAATATTGCTATAACAATACCATTTATGCATTTTACTTTTTGTTATGGAAAGCCACACATTATCGTATAGTATACGAGGCATGCCTTTTAAGTTCTGTCGTTTCCATATTTCCCGGCAATTTTTTAATTTGGAACTGTTCTATATTCGAATGTTTAAATTTTTAATCTCAAAACAGTTGAAAGTATTAGGCTTAATGCTATTGTTTAGTCACAGCGTCGATTGGAATCTGTCAGGTTACGTATGAAAATGAATCTTTCTAAGGAAAATGTTCGTGCAATAATTTTCTACAACTTTAGAGGAGGCCTGACACAGCTTCAGTGTTTTGAAGAGCTAACATCTGTGTTCGGTGATGAAGCCCCATGTCTGTGGACTGTCGACCGCTGGTATTTAGAATTCCAGCGTGGACATACTAGTGTTAGTGACAAATCTCACGAAGGACGCCTAAAATCCGCCTTCACTGAAGATAACATCATTGCTGTGAGACAACTAATTCTCGAAGATCGTCATGTGACGTATCAAAAGATAGAGGCTCTATTAGGCATATCAGGGACAACCATTCAGAAGATCTTGCATGAAGCGCTTGGTGTGAGAAAGCTAGTTTGCCGTTGGATACCGCATCTGCTTTCCGACGATCACAAGGAGGCCCGCGTCAGATGGTGTAAGAAAACTCTGCAAGGGTTCAACCGAGGAGAGTCAAATCACGTCTACGAAATCATCAGTGGTGACGAATCTTGGATCTATGCCTACGATCCTGAGTCCAAACAACAATCTACAATCTGAGTCTTTCAAGACGAGCCAAAGCCGACTAAAGTTGTTCGTTCTCGAAGCACTTCAAAGAAGATGGTGACCACGTTCGTTGGAAAAACCGGCCATGTTGCGACTATTGCACTTGAAGATCGTAGAACGGTTAACGCAGAGTGGTATACCACAGTTTGTTTACCACAAGTCATCGCCGAACTTCAAAAAACCTAACTCAAAGCGACGCATCATCCTGCACCACGACAACGCAAGCTCACACAGCGCTCGTCAAACGATTGAGTATTTGAAGCAGGAAAAAGTAGAAATCCTTGACCATCCTCCATACAGTCCTGACCTAAGCCCTAACGATTTCTTTACATTTCCTAAAATTAAGAAAAATCTTCGTGGTCAAAGGTTCCAGTCCGGTGAAGAAGCAGTCGACGCGGTCAAGTCAGCCATTTTGAACACCCCCACTTTAGAGTGGAATAAATGATATTATAACTGGTTTGAGCGAATGGAAAAGTGTATTAAGCTACGTGGTGAATACTTTAAAAAACAATAAAAAGTACTATAATGTTCTCGTTGTGTTTTTTTCTTCAAACGACAAAACTTAAAAGGCATGCCTCGTGTGGTGTACTCAAAAGATACACTTCTTTGGTTATCATATATACATAAATACACTCAATGCACAGACAACCGCTCATGGCGGCAGTCAACAAGTGAATGTCCAATGTCACCGTTCGCCCCAACAAGCCATCCCGTAGTCTATACGTCACATGCCTCTTCCTTGTTAAAAATAAATAAATAATGTTAGACATTTGAGTAACATAATATGCTCAATTAATATACTCGCAAAACAAGCAAACAAGCAAGCCTCTGCGCAAGACTCGTTAGATCTTATCGAGATACAATAATAATAATTCTTTTACCTTGAATGAAACCAGGTCAAGGTTTGAACTGAATAACAAAATAACCAAAGACATAAGCACACGTCACATTTCCCTGAGCAAAGCTCCACACCTTTGACTTAGACATAGTTATCCTGCCGCTACATATTATTAACCAGGAAGCTATGGATTTAAATCAAATATTAATATTATCCTTCCCTCTCTCCTCCTTTCCATAATTTTCCACACTTCTTATACTTCCTTCGGGCATATCCGCTGGTTCAAATCAGGGGCTAGGCATGTGACGTACATACCTGGATAATTTCAGTCTCTTTACATCTTCACGGATAAGTACTAAATCGCAATCACCCCTAATAAAACTGTATAGGGAGAACGATTATAATTATACTTTATCATACAAATCCTTATATAAGCGTTCTTAATATATGTCTTAGAAGATACCTTATAGATTGCGTTTAGAGAAAATGAGATCTCCCATCCGGGAGATGTGAGTGGGGTTGTTATTAAATTGTCAAATATCGCAAAAGGTCTAGAAGAACTTAATTTAAGTATATATAACCGTTCCTAATATTTGCAACAATTCGCACCTAGCTTCACAAGAACATATGTCTCATGTTGTAAAAGGCTGTAAGACTTGTTTATGGAAGTCACGGTACTTCTATGTGGCCCGCCAATGAGGGTACCTATGGGCTAATACAGGTATGGAACATCTCACAAAGAATACGTTAAAAATCATATGAAATTTTCCTTCATTCATCGCACCTGCTACTTTTCCTCACGATAGCTGCTATAATCACAATTTGTTTTAGTCACACTTTATTTGAGCTAAATTTGCTTACTACAGATACATAAAGTACGTCTAATCCAGTATGTTGAGGTTTTCATTTTCGGCAGTTCTTAATTATCCATAGCCGAACACGATCACAACTTATGCATAGCTTTATTTCCTGTGAAATTCCACCTATGAAGCCACAGATTCAGAACTACAATATGGAAATTAACTAAAATTTAAAATAATTTACATATTCACTATTATATAAATCCATTGCAACATCGACCCATGCTCGCACGGGGATTTCACGACCTTGATTGGGTTCGGTAGCCTAGGTGTAGAAGTAAATAACCTTAAATACCCCGAGGGTACCCCGAGTGCCACTGTTCATATAAAGTCTGTTCCTAATTAAAATGATATAAAAATATATAAACAGTGGAAACTAATTGCATTAGTGTTAAATCCTGTTATCAAGAATACGCCTTACCCAGAACAAAGTGAAATCCTAAAACAAAGTGAAATCCTAACGAATAAAGAACTAACAAAAGACGAAGTGCAGTGAAAAATGAACTTACATATGATAAAAGAGATTACATAAAAGAAGGGAAAATCAACTATATTTGAAAAAAACAGTAAAATCAATAGAACAAGAAAAATCTAGTGCTAAACAAAAACGAAAACCAGATAATAATAAACAAATGAAAAAACTTTAAACATAACCTTAAAACTATCGGTTACAACCATAAACAAAAACAATTACCTCTGTTTCTACTAGGCACAAGATGTAACCCAATAAAAGAATTTAAATTGCATAGCCACAAACGCCATCTAGTGAAACTCATTAGTACGAATATAGCACCTCCACTACGGCAAACCCAAGATCAATCGAGCTAGTTAAACTTATTAACTAACAGCCAAAAGAGGGCGCTTTACACAAGTATAAAAAACAAGTAATGTTAAATATATTTACAACTATGGATGAAATAAAAAAGCTTCTAGAAAATATGCAACAGGAGCAAAAAGCCGACATGCTCGAACTGAAAGAGGACATTAAAAACACAATAAATAATAATATTAATGAAAAATTCAAGAGTTTAGAGGCAAAAAATGAACATTTAGAGAAAAAAATACAAGAACAAGATATAGCTATAAACAATTTCGAGAGGTACGTTAGACGTAAGAATTTGATCATATTCGGCGTCGAAGAGCGAGAAAAAAGCTACCATGAGCTTGAGAAAATAATAATTGGCATAATAAATACACACTACAATATTCAACTACGAGACTATAGTATTGAAGCTGTTAGAAGACTAGGGAAGAAAAGTGAAAAAATCAGACCAGTTATAATAACTTTCAGTACAATAAAATATAAGGGAATAAAAATACAAATCCAGAAAAATAAACATTGTTTGGGCAAAACACCCTATTACATAAAAGAAGATTTTTCACTAGAAATATTAAATAAACGAAAGGAATTGCAAATCCAACTGCAAAAGGAAAAAGAACTAGGCAGAAAGGCTTTTATCAAATACGATAAACTAATAGTGTTAAACAATATAGAAAATCGTACAAACTATCATCAAAAAAACAAAAGAAACCTGTCTGAATCACCTGAAATAACAGGGATGAGCAGTCAAGAAACACCACAACACAAGGAACAGCAACCATCTAAGAAAAATAAGAAGAATAATATGAAAAATTTTATTGTGCACAAACCAAAACGATTAAATGAACCTGAAAATGCTCCTCTCGATAAGCTAAAAGCGACCCATTATTACAATACAGAATAGCAATCACAAAAGGCTCCTCTTCAAAATCAAAACCTCCCAACACGGCTTGTCACCGCGGGAGAGGTAGACTATAACCCTCCACGAAGTAAAAACAATCAGAAACTCCACATATGTACGTACAATGTGAGATCCCTCAGAACACCAGAAAAAATGATATTACTTGAACATTCCCTAAAGCATATCAAATATGATATCGTTGGACTATCCGAAGTAAGAAAAATTGGAAATAATATAATCGAACAAGAAAATCATATATTTTGTCATATAGGTAAAACTAAAGGCCAATACGGATTTGGATTTCTAATCAAAAAGATTTACAAATCAAATACAGATAGTTACGTAGGAATATCCGAAAGAATATGTGTACTGAACCTTAATTTTGAAACAACAAAACTATCACTAATACAGGTATACGCTCCTACTCTTGATTCATCAGAAGAAGATATCATTGCTTTTTACGACCAACTACGAAAAGCACAAACCTTAGCAAAAGGAAAGTTAATTGTTATGGGAGACTTGAATTCAAAAATTGGCCAAAGAAAACCAGGAGAAGACCTAGTAATGGGGTCCTACTGCTTCGGAACCAGAAATTGCAGAGGAGACCTGTTACTGCAGTATGCATTAGAAAACAAGCTTACTATAATCAATACAATATTCAAGAAAAAAATTAAAACTTTGTGGACCTGGGTATCCCCCGATGGAAAAAAGAAAAATCAAATCGATTTTATCTTAAGTAACAATCCAAAAAGTTTCAGTAACATAGAAAATTTAAACGTCAAGACTTTTCCGAGCGATCACAAATTGATACGAAGCACATTCAACCTAAATAAGTCAAAAAAATGTAGAGCAAAGTTCATAACCAAACAAAATGTGTTAACAGACGAACAAAACGCGGAAGTCTTCCTAGATGCATTAAAACAAATGCAAGAAAGATTAACTTGGACAACGTTTGATAACTTAGAATCTTACAGCAAAAAAATAGAGCATAAATTCTGTATACTGTGCAAACCAACCAACAGAGATTCTATCAGACGAAACAAAAGAACTGATAAAAAGACGCATAAAACTACAACATAAAAAACCCAAGAATGCAGAAGATAGGAAAGAGCTTACAAATCTGTATAAGAAAACAAATAAATTTTTGAAAAAAGATTATGAAAATCATAAAATTGCAATAATTGAAAGAAACCTACGGAAGAACGGAAATCAAAGAAGAGCATTCAAACAACTAAACACCGATAAAAAATGGATACCAAAACTGAAATCAAAATGCTCATCAATTAACACACAAAAACGCTCTGATATAGTAAAAGTCGCCACAGAATTTTACAGAAACCTGTATAGCAATAAGAACTGCGGGACACAAATACACGAATTATGTAGTAAACTAAAAGATCACAATGAAAATATCTATCCAGTCCACCCCTTTGATGAATTAGAAATCCTGAGTCAAATAGACAAACTAAAACCAGAAAAAAGCCCAGGTCCTGACAACATACCAAACGAAGCTCTTAAGCTGGGAAATTTTATCCTCATAAGCCCATTAACAATGCTTTTTAATAAAGTGCTCGAATAACAGAAAACCCCACAGAGTTGGGGCGAATCGAGGATAATACTTTTATATAAAAAGGGAGATCCGACTGACGTTGGCAACTACCGACCTATCAGCTTGCTTCCAGCTAAATATAAACTGTTTGCTGCGTGCATAGACAAGAGAATAGAGTCAGATATATTGAATAATCAACCAGTAGAGCAGGCGGGATTCCGAAAAGGATTTTGTACGATCGATCACATACATACTCTAGATCAAATAATTGAAAAACACCTGGAATTTAAACAGCCGCTCTACCTAGCGTTTATAGATTACGCAAAGGCGTTCGACTCTATATCTCATGAAAGCATATGGAAAGCGCTTGACAGTCAAAACATTCCGAACACCTATATAAACATCATAAAGCACATATATAGCAATAGTGTGAGCAAAGTAAAACTAGATAGAATAGGGCCAGACATCAAGATATGTAGAGGTGTGAAGCAGGGCGACCCCCTATCACCAAAATTATTCATATCTGTCCTACAATACATATTGAAAGACCTAAGGTGGGATCAAAAAGGTATTAAAATTAAAGGAAACTATCTGAGCAACCTCAGATTTGCTGACGACATTGTCCTGTTTTTAAGTACCTCAAAACAACTAGGAGAAATGATAACAGAACTATGTACCGTAAGTGAAACCATAGGACTTAAATTGAATACCTCTAAAACGAAAGTTGCAACTAACAGCCTACAGCACTCCATCATAGTAAACCAAATACCGCTGGAATATGTAGATAGCTACGTATACCTAGGGAAACAAGTTTCTTTCAACAAATCAAGACATAAGGACGAGATAGACAGAAGAATAAATATGACGTGGAAGAAATTCTGGAGTCTAAAATAAATCCTGAAATCAACGATACCTGTAAAATTGAAGAAAAATGTAATGGACTCTTGCGTGTTACCCTGCCTATCCTATAGCTCTCAGACATGGATATTTAACAATAAAACAAGAAACAAACTAATAAAGAGTCAACGGGCGATGGAGAGAAGTATTCTAAACATCCGGTTGAAAGACAGACAAAGAAGTGCAGATATAAGAAAAATAACCAATGTCATAGACGTCCTTAAACATACTTAACGTCTTAAATGGAAATGGGCAGGTCATGTGGCACGCCTTCCAGATACAAGATGGACTAAACAGGTTACAACATGGGTGGGACCAAGTGGCAACAGAACCAGAGGACGCCCGTGCGAGCGCTGGGCAGACGAAATTATACAAATCGGAGGACACAACTGGATAAACAAAGCCAAAAATCGAACAACCTGGAAAGTATTGGAGGAGGCCTTTACCCGAAAGGGGCCCTAACTAATTAATAAATATAAATATAAATTTCTTATATAAATTTACTATAAAGTGTAACTAGCATGTTAAGGAGATAAATAAGGCTTATTATTATTATTATTATAACCTTAAATATTTAGGTCTCAGGGTCCCAGCCTTTTCCAGACCTTTGATCGCAGTTGGGACTCCATTGTGACGATTTCAGGATGAGAACTATCCCGTAGTTAACTCAAAAAGTTTCTGCACTATAGAAGATTATTTAGCAGTGGTCACCGCCTCCAGCACTGCCAAAGTATTGTGGACGTAGTAATGATTTCCACCCGGGGATTACATTTTGCACGGTTTACTTTTCCTAGACCAAATCATGTTCAGATTCGCAGACTATAGTTACAATAGTGACCAGATGCATGTTCCAACTACTCTGTGAAAATAGCTAAAATAGGGAGCAATTTCTTACAAAATTATTATTTTTTACAGGGTCCGGCTGCCTAATATGTAACTCTCATATAATCTGTTTTACTCGATTGGTTTAGTTTCCACCTAAGTAAGTGCTGTTAGAGAATTCTGATAGTAAGTTTCGGAAACACATTCGCCATATTTTAGGTTAACATTTTTAAGTACATACTTATAACAAGTTGTTGATTTTTGGTGTGATCAGTTTAATTATAATTTTTACACAACAATGTTGTCGTAAAATTGAGTATCTTTACACTGTACAAATCATTATTTATTTTCTATTATTTCATACATATTTTTTTAAGACTGTAAGGTATGAATTTATAAGCCTTGCTGTAAGGGAACTCATTTTAGCTGATCTATCCCTATCGTCACTATGGTATCTTGTTTTGATCTAAATCGAAGACATTCATAGATTCTGTCGTAAGAATGTCTCTTCCAAAGAAATCGATATCCGAATCAAACGCACTACAATCCATTATAAATTAAATCAAGCACTAAAAGGTCTAATCGAATTGAAGTCCATTTCCGAATGAGCAAAATTTTGAATAATGCATTTGATTTAAGGAAAACATTTAAAACTGAAATCTTTCAGAAATCATAAAAATAATGATGTTTCAGAAGGCACGTATTTGGTATTTATTCGAATATATAGATGCATACTGTACTCAAATAAGAATCATACGTGAATGACTACTTCTGTGATTCCACTTCGAAAGATTCACTGAATCGACTCAATGTTTAAAATCGGTTAAAAAGGAATTATTATTTCAATCGAATAATCGATACTTCGACTTTGGACAGGCATGGGAACATTTACTTTGCTTAAGTACATATACATATAACTACACACTTAGATATTTAGATAATATACGCGTACACGCACTATATTGATCATCAACTATATTGATAAATAGTAGGCACATTTGTTTATATATTTACATATACATACACGCATACATATATTTTTATGCAGCATTTGCTACATTCAACCACAATCGGCGTCTAGGTCTACATATACACATTACACAATGTATATATATACCATCTATGCAGCCTTTGCTACATTCAACCACAATCGGCATCTAGGTCTTCATATACACATTACACATGTATATACACACCATCTATGCAGCCTTTGCTACATTCAACCATAGTCGGTATCTAGGTCTACATATACACATTATACATGTATATATACACCATCTATGCAGCCTTTGCTACATTAAACCATACATTGTATGGCCGGCACATTTTCTATGTTGCAAACTGCGACACTAAACCATACGTTGTATGGCCGGCACACTTTCTATGTCGCAGTCTGCCACATTTAACCATACGTTGTATGGTGGGAACATGTTGTATGTTGCTAATTGCGACATTCAACCATCCGTTGTATGGCGGCCACATTTTCTATGTTGCAAATAAGCACAATTAACCATACATTGTATGGGGGGCACATTTTGATGTTGCAATTTCCACAATAAACTATACTTGAGTATCCTCGGCATACTTATTTTTGTCTTAATAGTCTATGTAGCTATTTGCCATAATGAACAATACTTTTGTATAGTGGGCAGTGTTTATTAAAGGTTTGCCATATCCAACCATACCCTTGTATGTTGGACACATATCTATATATTACTTCGGTATTTCTATATAGTTGTTTGCTGTTGCTACGCTCAATGTAATATTTTATATTCATAGCAGTAGGCCAATTTCGATTTATTTACGTAAGTTAAATAACTTTTAACGCAGGTAGGTATTTGTTTTGGACGTAATACCTACGTAAATATCGCATTTCTCTGTAAATTATATAAATTTACCTTCTAAAACGCGACAAAGTACACGTTTATTTTATTTCTACATCTTTCCTTATTTTGAACTATCATAGGAATAACCGAAGTGACCTTAAACATTGCAATGCAAACCATTATTTATGAATACTGCTAAAACTGATACTTTTGTCAGTCTATGAAGAACTCTCAATTATCCTTCATATTATTTGCTTTATCGTATTATTTGGTATACTTTTTGTCGGTTCTCCGATTCGGCACAATCTAATTGTGTGGTTGATAGCAATCTCTGATATATTTAAGTCCACATTATTAATTGTAGGTAGTTTTTTTTCCATATATCTACCGTCACTCGCGAAATGTTAAAATTGAATCATGTTTAATTCATTGTTAAATGCAATGAATTTATATTTACTGTAGTTTTTATAAAATTATTATATAACCACAGTGTAACAGACAACCACACAACAATGAAAATCTTTGTCCTGTTGCAGTATTAGCAGGCACAAATGTTAGATTGACCTGACCGGAGCAATGAATGTGTTTGAGTATTTAAATCTCAGGACGACATAACTGTGACAATTTGACTGTCTACCACCTTTTCCTTTTGAAAATAAAAAGATGATCATTATTGTTCAATAATGAAGTACTATGATCAAATAATAATTCTTAGGGTATTAATAATAAATAAACAGGGTAGGTGGTGCGGCCATTTCAATGTCAAGCATTTAATTATTATTCCGGTCATTTCCAGTCGTATAATTGCTTTTGTATGTATTACTCACATCCCATCCTCGTCGCCAATGTGGTGTACTCAAAAGATACACTTCTTTGGTTATCACCATAAATACACTCAATGCACAGACAACCGCTCATGGCGGCAGTCAACAAGTGAATGTCCAATGTCACCGTTCGCCCCACCAAGCCATCCCGTAGTCTATACGTCACACCTCGTACTATCAGAACTGTCGGGGGTTGAGAACCAAACTTCATACGCTTTATATGAATATATTATCAACTAATTATGATATAATTGTTTTGACCGAGACTTGGTTGCATGAAGGTGTACATGATAATGAATTTATGGATAGTCGTTATCAAGTATTTCGATGCGATCGGGATCGCGTAAGTACCGAACGCCGCGATGGAGGCAGGGTACTGGTGGCGGTGCGCCGTGAGCTCAGCGCGGTGCAGGTTTCGACCGCCATCTGCAATGCTACAGGTGATGCATCAGCATGCAGTTTAATTGAACTACGCAGTCGCGATTATCGCTGTGTTATCAGCGCCGTGTATATTCCGCTTAACGTAAACACTGACACATATACGATGCATTTTAATCTACTCTCCAGTGTACTGCAATCACTCGATATTAATGAATTTAGTATAGTAGGGGACTATAACCTCCCCACATCAGAATGGTGTAATCGTGGGACATACCTAGAGCCAATATATAAAAACCACTACTGTGTGGCTAATAAAAATTTAATTAATTTATCGAGTACACTTAACTGCTATCAGTACAACAAGTTTAAAAATTTTGGAAATCGCATTTTAGACTTATTCATTACAAACATAGTTGACACTGAGATATTGAGTGCTGCAGTTACCCTTAGTACATCTCGACGAAAACCATCCTGCTTTTATAGGATTAGTGCCTATTAACCATACACATGCCTCTTTTACCAGATGAAAGCCCCGATTACATTTTATCTTTAAAAACGCGGATTTTAATGTTATAAATACTAAAATTTTGGAAACTGATTGGAACGAACTATTTTTATAATAAAAAATATGGAGGACAAGGTATCATTGTTTTATGAAGAAATTTACAACATTATAAAAAACTATGTTCCTACAAAGATAATCAAGTCTTTGCATTTCCCAAAGTCTACAGCTTTAATACATATCTTTAAAAATAAAAATCAAGCCTGGATAAAGTGGAAGAAATATAAAAATCAATCCGATTATGAAATCTATTCCATGTATAGAACTCGATTTAAATCGGAATCGCGTAAGTGTTACAATAGGTATATTAATTTAATTGAATCTAGTGTACACAATAGCATAAAGTTCTTTTGGGCTTACGCGAATAATATGAAAACAAAGGCTAATATCCCAAATAAGATATCGTATAATAATATTGAAACTAAAGATCCAGCTGAAATCTATCACAGTTTTTCACTATTTTTTAAATCGGTATTTAAACCTACACATGTTACGGAAGATTATGATGTTAACAATATACCCGATTGCAACTCGTTATCTGACTTGGTTATAGATAGTATACAAATAACAGAAAAAACTGTATTGGAGGAACTCAGAGGCCTGGATGTGTCCAAGGGTCCCGGAATAGACAACCTACTCCCTTTTTTCTTTAAAGCAACTGCACACACAATTTACAAGCCTGTATACTGTCTTTTTAGTTCATGCTTGTTAAAAAGTATGTTTCCCACAATCTGGAAATCGGCACGCATTATTCCTGTCCATAAGGGTGGGGATCGATCCTCTGTCGAAAACTACCGCCCAATATCTATCTTATCTGCTCTGTCGAAACTTTTCGAAAGACTGGTTCACAATGCGATATATCCATTGTTACATAATATAATTATACCACAACAACATGGATTCGTGAAACGTCAGTCTGCTACCACTAAATTATTAATCTATACGACGTATTTGTTTGAAGGATTATACGCCAACAACAAATTGACAGCGTATATACAGACTTTCGGAAAGCTTTTGACGGAGTGGATCATAAAATATTATTAGACAAACTTGCATTTAACGGTATACGTGGCAGTTTATGGCGCTGGATAAAATCATACATTACAAACCGCACACAAAGGGTAGTTATTAATGGTTGTGAGTTAGATGTCATTTCGATAACTTCAGACGAAATTGTTCATACTATAGTGTTTTATAGTCTGAACAACTCAGGACTGCTAAATTAAGCTGTGATAAACGATTTTGGTGTTGAATTTAATTTTACTTATATTTCAACCATGTTAATCACATGTAATGTTTCACTGTTTGTTTATCCAAATAAACTAAAAAAAAAAAAAAACCTGAGCTCAATATTAGACAACCAGTTCTATAAGGAATTTACAGAAATGCAGATCGAATGGCACTTCAACGCTTCCTCGTGGCCCAGTGCGGGCGGCCTGCGGGAGGTAGCAGTAAAGAGTCTTAAATACCACGTAAGGCGAGTCATTTGCGAACAGAGATTATCTTTCGAAGAATTTTCTACATTACTGGCTCAATTGGAAGGCTGTCTCAACTCGAGGCCTCTATGCCCAATGAGCGAAGATCCAGAAGATCTAAATTTTCTTACACCAGCGCATTTTCTGTTAGGTGGACCAACTTTAACAATCGTCGAAGCTAAAAAGGATTTACGCACCAGATGGCAGTTCACTCAAAGGATTTACCAAGATATCTGGAAGAGGTGGCGAACAGAGTATTTGACTGAGCTAAACTCTCGGTCCAAGTGGCAGCGTTCCCGACCAAACATGAATATTAGCGACATTGTCATAATACATGATGTCAATTTACCTCCGGGAAAATGGGCTCTGGGCAGAGTCGTGGAGCTCCATCCTGGAAACGATGGACCTGTTAGAGTAGTACCCGTCGTAACCAAAAACGAAACCATAAAAAGACCAGTCCTAAAATTATCTTAATTACCATTAAATGATAATACAAACCATAATAACCAAGAAGCAAATCTGGCAGGTGAGACCCAGGATTCAAATGAAGAATTACCAAAACTAAAGACCAAACCAAGACGTAGCCACAAAAAAGGCATTTACAATTTCATGACCATGATATTTATGATCTTTACATTCTTCATATCAATAATTGCGTGTCCTCACAAGGTCATAAACTTAAACGACAGCCAGAGTTTATATTTTGACAAAATAACTACTGTGCCCCTTGTTCGGGATGAATGAAAGCTAGTAGTATACTACGATATAGGGCTGTATTGGCAAGGGACTAAGCTGTTACTGAAGTATAAACCACTTAGATAACATCTGCTCCAAATCAGATGTAAAGGTGCACTGTGAGTCAGTTTTATTACAATTACGTCACAGCTACAATGAATTGGATCGTAACAATAATATTCTTTCAAATCAGCAGTTCACAGGCGGACACGTGCGGCGTCGACGCCGCGGCCTATCAATGCAGTGGGTAATATTGCATATACTATGTTCGGTGTACTCTATGACCAATTCGCTGAACAATATAAACGGGACATCGATCTCATAAGAACTAACCAAGATCACTTAGCAGCGTTGTGGAAAAACCAGACTTCCATGGTGGAGGCCGAATATAATGCGTTACGCAGAATGAGTCATTCCATTGATAAACAACTTAAAATTTTAACCAGTATCTCAACCAATTACAAAATGATACTAACACCGTGAGGAGTAAATCCAAAATACTGAAACCATCAACGAGTTCTTACTATCTTCCATTGCAGCTAACAGTGTATTAACGAATCTAAAGTGTATTTAAGATATATTACTAGACACCATATCTGAGGTTACTTACGGAAGATTCAACATACATCTTTTGAAACCGGACCAGCTGTTAGAAGAATAGAATACAATTTCAGGAAAACTTTCAAATGAGTTGAGCTTACCAATACATCGCTTCGGAACTACCAAAGATATACCATTTATTGAAAGTGAGGGCAAGAATGACTAAAGGCTACTTTATTTTTGAAACAAAAAGTCGAGAGTCTTGTGAGTCGAGATACTTATGAGGCATTTAAAATACTTTCAGTACCAAAGAAAGTTGGCAACAAAATGGTCACCCTAGACCCAGTTTCGGATTACATAGCGATCAATTTGCGTAAAGACTCTGTTGCCGCCGCAACGTGTTTACTATGCAATAAAACTATTTTTCTGAGTCTATTGCGTTTATTTTAACGTTTAACCTATCGACGTTTTCGGGTGAGCAAAGAAATGGGAGTTACAAAATTTTATTTTTTGAATCTTAAGTTCAAAATTATGACACTAGATGCCTTGTTCGGAAACGCGACATGCCCCCGGCCTTGGAAGCTGTAGCTTCAAAGATTAGTACTCGAACATTGCTCCACCTCTTCTTCATGAAACAAAGGACAAATTTTTGAAAAACTGCGCCGCACTGTTTCTGACGCAGTCCGAATGACAGCTACGCGCGATATGCCGTCCTTGCCAACCACGGTGCTCGTTATTCTTCCAAGCGACCACTTCAACGGGGGAGGTCTATCGTCTTTAATCACCACCAGGGTATTGGGCTGTAGGCTCCCGACATTCTCTCTCCATTTGGAGCGCGTTTGAAGCTCGGAGACGTATTCCTTGGCCCAACGAGACCAGAAGTTATGGCGTATCTGTTCCACTCGTTCATAGCGGGTCAGCAACTTTGAAGTGTCATCTCGCATGTCCTGATACACCGGTGCAGTAAGCGGACGACCAACCAGGAAGTGTGCA
This sequence comes from Phalera bucephala, assembly GCA_905147815.2. Lineage (NCBI taxonomy): Eukaryota > Metazoa > Arthropoda > Insecta > Lepidoptera > Notodontidae > Phalera > Phalera bucephala. Next base: position 2,562,985 of record CAJHXA020000005.1, read on the forward strand.
GGACAGAGAGGAAGGAAGTCATGTGGCTCGGAAGACAATGGAGACAAAGGGCGGGAGTTAAATATAGCTTCTACCTGTGTCAACACTGTAGTAAGCTCCTCAAACGTGAGGTGAGCGTTACCTATGACCCGAGTTAAGTGAAACTTGCAGGATTTTATTCCGGCTTCCCATAATCCTCCAAAATGAGCAGAATAACCAGGTATAAATCTTAATCGTATAGCTTGGCTAAGCGCGTACTGAACGATGTCCTCGGAACAAGAATTCAAAAACTTAAAAAACTCTGTTTTGGCCCCGACAAAATTTTTGCCATTATCAGAGAATATTTCATCTGGTTTGCCACGTCGCGATATAAAACGCTTTAGAGCTAAAATGTATGCCTCAGTGGATAAATCGGATACCAGTTCCAAGTGAACTGCTCGCGTAATAAAGCAAACGAATATAGATATGTAGGACTTGGTAGTCTTAGCGCCTCTTCCTTTGCAATTCAGTGTAAGCACAGGCCCTGCGTAGTCTACACCGCAATATCGAAATGGGTAGGTGGGAGTTACTCGTTCTTTCGGTAAATTGCCCATAATCTATCAATGAAGGTATTGTTCCCACTTTATGGAAGTCCGCTTTTATCACCCCTATATACAAAACTGGTAACAAAAGTGAGGTCAGTAATTATCGTCCAATTTCTAAATTATGTTTATTTGCAAAAATTCTTGAACGCCTCGTTTACACTCAAGTTTACAGCACCCTATCAAGCTTTTTTATTCCCGAACAACACGGATTTATTAAAAATCGTTCAACCACGTCGAATCTACTATCATTCACTGAGTATGTATCAGCAGGTATGGATGCTGGTGGGCAGGTGGACTCTATTTTTACTGACTACAGTAAAGCTTTTGATCGAATAGATCACAAAATTTTACTGCAAAAGCTTTTATTAGCTGGAATACATGGAAATCTTTTTAGATGGTTCACCTCCTATGTAAAAAATCGATCACAGGCTGTAGCAGTGAATGGTTATTCTTCTCGGTGGAATATCGTCCCTTCAGGTGTCCCACAAGGATCATTGCTAGGTCCATTACTATTTAATCTCTTCATTAATGATATTAGTTCCTCTTTCTCTCATTCTGGATTTCTGCTGTGTGCTGACGATATGAAAATATTCAAAAAGATACAATGTTTTAACGATTGTCGTCTTCTACAGCAAGATCTTCATAAGTTTGAAGAATACTGTGAACTGAATAAATTGGACCTAAATGTATCGAAATGCTATAGTATAACCTTCAGTCGGAAACTAATTACAACCAATTGCACATATACCCTTAAAGAACATGCACTCAAGCGGGTCGACGAAATTTGTGATCTCGGTGTTATTTACGTCTGTAAACTGTCCTATGAAAAGCACATTAATCACATTGCCAAGAAAGCTAACCAAGCCTTAGGTTTCGTATTTAGAACATGTTCTCAATTTTCCAGTATAAAGGTTATTAAAATTCTATACTGCTCTTATGTGCGTAGTACCCTCGAGTATTGCTCCCAGGTTTGGAATCCGCAATATGACGTCTACATCGATAGACTCGAAAGTATCCAACGAAAACTACTTAGATTTTTACAATATAAGTGTAGGGGCCAAAAACAAGTATATGCAGCGAGATGTAAGAAGCATCATATACTACCTCTAGAAGAGAGGCGAAAAATTGCTGACATTTCCTTGTTGGTGAAAATTGCGAATTCCAAAATAGATTCGCCATATCTCCTTTCTCAGATAAAGCTCCGGGTTCCTAAGAGAAACCTAAGACAACCCATCCCTCTATGTATCCCACACTGCGCTACAAAGTACAGACAAAACTCATTTTTTGCTCGTTCAGCAAACACTTATAATCAATTGGTTGACATCTCCATTCTAGATTTGTTTTTCTCAAATACGAACACATTTAAACAAATATTAACAAATAAGTGGTTCGATATGGTTCTCTAACTAACTTAATAGACACATTTTTGTTGTTTCTTTTCCTTTCTTTATTTCCATTAGTTTTTAATATTATCTCTTTTTAACCATAAAAATAAAAAAAATAAAATAAAAAATTTCTTCAGTAGCTTTTTTCTTCTTAGCCTCGGAATACTCACGGGCTTCACTGGTGCAACTTTGCTCTTGGAGCATAGTAGCCTGACACATACTACGGAGTGGGTATTGTTTACGACACGAATGAAAACGCATGCACCGTATCCTGTTAATGACGCATCAGTAAATATGTGCAGCTCGATATGCGATGCCACAATACCCAGTACGTGACGCGGTACTCGAATACTTTCGAGTGCAGATAAGCCAGTTGCGAACCTGTTCCACGCATCTACGACATCGCTGGGGAGCGCATCATCCCAATCTAATTTTAATAACCATAATTTCTGTAATAAAACTTTCGCAATCATTATTGCAGGACTTAATAATCTAAACCGATCGAATATTTGTAAAACGTGGGATAATATGGACCGTTTAGTTACTATACTATCCCGCTTAAATTGCGTGTTTTAATGGAATTCATCAGATAAATTATTCCAACCGATACCGAAAGTTTTAGTTTGGCGGTTTATGTCTAAATTTAGTTGCTTGACCTCATGAAACGGGTCGGCAAGTAATTGGTCACAATGAAAGTTGAATAACCACTTTCGTAAAGGAAAACATCCCGATAACAAAGTTTTGCACGTTTTTTCGCAATGTTCTAATAATTTGTCTTTATTATCGGACGATGTAATAAGGTCATCAACGAAAAAATCCTCATAAATTATCCTTTTGACGTCTGGATCCGAGCAGTTCGCAGCCGTTTCCTTTAAACATCGGACCGCCATAAAGGCAGCGGATGCAGTCCCATAAATAATACGGTTATGACGATAAACACCCACCTCGTGTGACGGGTCATCACGCCAGAGGATAAGCTGTAATTCGCGTTGATTATCGATAACCTCAACCTGTCGGTACATTTTTTCAACGTCAGCGCAAGCCACGTATTTATGGAGGCGCAGACGTAGTAGAATAGCAAGTAAGTCACCTTGTATAGGAGGTCCTATGTGCTGTATATCGTTAAGGGATACTCCAGTGCTCGAGGCAGCACTCGCATCGAATACCACCCTTAATTTGGTGCTCTCGCTGTGCTCACACAGAACACCGTGGTGACTCGTAAAAAAATGAGGAACTCCGAATGAGTCAATTCGCGTCATGTGCCCCAAAGCTACATACTCATGCATGAAGTCCGTGTACAATTTTCTATATTCTGGATCACGTTGCAATCTTTTCTCTAATGATATTAATCGCTTGAGGGCCTGAGCAAACGTCTCACCTAAACTTTGAGGCGAAGACTTGAGGGGAATCGTGACGCAAAATCTCCCGTCCTTGTATACGAGTTGTGGTTTTGACGAAATGGCATTCCCGTTCCTCGTCGGTGCGCGTGTCACAAAGCTTAGGCTCCTCAAGCTCCCAAAACAGCCGCAGTTGGTTCTCTATTAATTGAGAAAAATTGCATCGTACGTGGTTCGGTTTTCGCATACCGTTTACCGGGCCCGATATAATCCAACCTAATCGCGTATTTTGTAGGTATGGACCTTGGGGTAATCGCATTTTACCTACGCATAATAAGTCCCAAAATATATCTGCGCCTATTAAGATATCTATCGTGCGGGATTCATGAAATTCGGGGTCGGCTAGTTGTACGTTGCCAGGGATCTCGAACTTCGCAAGTTGTTGCGGTAACGCTGGCAACACGGACGTAATATTAGGTCAAACAAAACATTGAATTCGCATAACGTATGTATCCATGTGTGATTTAACCTCGATATTGCAAATCACCGTTGATCTTGTTACCGAGTTACCCACGCCACGGATTTCTTGAGTGGACTGTACTAACGGTAAATTTAAATTGTCGCATAGCGATTGCGTAATTATACATCTTTCGCTGCCAGAATCTAAAATCGCGCGAGCTAAATGATAATTACCACGACTATCCCGCACTTCGACTAGTGCCGTTGACAACAACACAGGTCGCAAACATGGGTAACTAGCGCATAAAACATCTACTCGAGCATTATTGTTGCATATTTTGTTGTTGTCATGCGAGTCGGCAGCGTTGACGGCCGAGTGCATAATCACAGCTGGTATAGTTTTATTATTATCAGCTGAGATTTGCGGCCCCGCCTTGTGACTAACTTCATTATGAATTAACGAGTTATGTTTTAATCTGCAAAACCGGCAAGAACCGAATCTACATTCATTCACGTTATGACCGATACGTAAAATATTTTCGCAAAGCTTGTTATCTTTTATTAGTTTTAATTTAGATTCTAAACTGGAAGTTAAGAAATATTGACATTTATACAATGGATGATATTGTTTACAAGGAAAACACGACTTTTTACTTTGGCTTTGCGACTTATTTGTGGAAAGATTGCAGTGTATTTTCGAGTGATTTTGTGTAATTGTGCTGTGCCCTTTGTGACTCGTGCTGCCGTGCGACAACTGTAATGTTTCCAACATGTCAGCTCGGTCCTTTAGAAAGTTCAACAAATCATTTAATTTCAAAACTGATTTGGAATCACCAGCTTGATTGGAGTGCATAGTTTTGTGTTGTTCCCATTCGCGTTCTGAGATTTTATCTAATTTTGTTACTATAGTGTAAATAATTAAGGTATCCCAGGTATCTACCGGTTCACCTAGAAGTTTTAATGCGCGTAGATTTTTGAGTATATTGTCTATTAACTTCCTCAGCAATGCTGGTGATTCTTTGGTCAGCGTTTGAATGTTAAATAAAGCCTTTACGTGGTTATGTATTAGTAATCTGGTGTGTGGGGTCTAAATAAATCTCTCTAAATCTAAGTCCGTGTGGGGACGGATCAAGAATACAGTCTCCCCACCGCATGCTGGCCTAACAGCGGGTCGTAAGAGGCGACCAAATCCAGAAACAAATACTGCAAGCGGTAGTTCAAGCGAGGCAGTACTCTGGTGCCACACCGGAAGAGGGCTCGCTTGGGCTGAGTGTTGCCGGAAGCAGGGCACCACTCTCTGGAATGGCGATACACATGGCATCCAAAGCCCTAGTTAGTTGGGTTACTGTTACTGAGATCATAGCCCACAGGTGCCGTAAGTGGTGCCTAAGGGGCTTGTAAGACGAGAGGATGGGCAGCAGCGTCCTCTTAATACCTACTAACGCTATACTGCGATCGCCAACCCGTCTGCCAAGCGCGGCGATTATGGCATCATCCCCCTAATGACATCCACAAATATTAAACGGCCCCCAGTACCCGGCGGCCCCGCTAGTCCTGGCCACGGTAGCAGCCACGGTAACGGCGGGGCAGGGGGTGCTAAGAATCCCCGGAAGAGGCATGGCTACCGACAACGAAGACCATTGGCCCTGGCAACTTTTAACACGCGCACACTGCGAACTGACGAAAAGATCGACGAGTTAGAGGAAGAATTGAGCAAGTTACACTGGGATATCATAGGATTATCTGAAGTCCGAAGAGAAGGTGAGGACTCGATAACACTTAAATCCGGTAACTTGCTCTATTTCCGGGAGGGCGACCAGCAGTCCCAGGGTGGTGTCGGGTTTATAGTCCACAGGTCTCTCGTGAACAACGTTGTCAAGATCGAGAGTGTGTCGACCAGGGTAGTGTACCTGATATTCAAAATGACTGAAAGGTATTCACTGAAAATTATACAGGTATACGCACCGACTTCGACACACCCCGACGATGAGGTAGAGGCTATGTATGATGATATATCTAGAGCCATACATACCTCTAAAACTCACTACACCGTTGTCATGGGGGACTTTAACGCGAAACTGGGCAGACGAGGCGACGATGAGCTGAGAGTGGGAACCTTTGGTACTGGACAACGGAATCCCCGGGGCCAAATGCTGGCTGACTTCATGGAGAAGGAGGGACTCTTCATGATGAACTCCTTCTTCCAGAAGCGGGAACACCGTAAATGGACCTGGGTGAGCCCTGATGGTGTTACAAGAAACGAGATAGACTTCATCATGTCGACGAGGCGGCACATATTCAATGATGTCTCTGTGATTAACGCAGTTAAAAGTGGAAGTGATCACCCACTAGTAAGAGGCACATTGAATATCAACTTCAAGCTTGAAAGGTCTAGACTGATGAAGTCTACACTCCGTCCAGCACCTGTCCAGATTCAGGAGCCCGATAGCTTTCAGCTCGAACTGCAGAATCGCTTCGAAGGTCTAGGTGAGTGCATAAACGTGGACGATTATAACAGCAGGGTAGTGGAAACTGTCCATACGGTCGGGCTCAAGTTCTTTAAAACCCACCGTACAAAAAGAACCAAAAAGCTCTCAGGCGTTACCCTCAAGCTTATGGAGGAAAGACGCAGGATGATCTTGCAGTCTCCAGAAGAAGTTTCCGAATGCCAGCGGCTCAATAGGCAGATCTCTAAGTCTCTGACTCGCGATGTACGCGAGTATAATACTGAAAAAATAAGAGAGACTATCGAGCGCAACAAAGGCCCTAAAGTGTTTGCAAGGGATCTGTCTATCGGACAGAGCCGGCTGAGTAAGCTGAAGACCGGAGACGGCAGGATTGTATCCTCTACACCGGAACTCTTGAGGGAAGTCGAGAAGTTCTACGGCCAGCTTTACACATCAGTACAATCACCTATCTGCAATCCGGCTATAGACCCAAGAGCCAAATTGACCCGACACTATACCGATGACATCCCGGACATCAGTCTGTGCGAGATTAGTATGGCTCTCAAACAGCTCAAGAACAACAAGGCGCCAGGCGATGACGGTATAACAGCCGAGCTTCTCAAGGCTAGTGGAAAGCCGATATTGAGGGCTCTCCAGAAACTATTCAACACCGTCATCCTCGAGGGCAAAACGCCACAGTCATGGCGCGGAAGTGTGGTGGTTCTCTTGTTCAAAAAAGGTGATAAAACCCTCTTGAAGAATTATAGACCCATCTCACTTCTGAGCCACGTCTATAAACTGTTTTCGAGAGTCATCACGAATCGTCTCGCGCGCAGACTAGATGACTTCCAGCCTCCCGAACAAGCCGGTTTCCGGAAAGGCTTCAGCACCATAGACCACATTCATACGCTGCGACAGGTTATACAGAAGACTGAAGAGTATAACCTGCCACTATGCTTAGCGTTTGTGGATTATGAGAAGGCCTTCGATTCGATCGAGACTTGGGCTGTACTACAGTCTCTCAGGCGGTGCCAAGTTGACTACCGGTATATCGAGGTGCTGAAGAGTTTGTACGAAAACGCTACTATGTCGGTCCGCCTTCAGGACCAGAGCTCGAAACCTATTCAACTGCAGCGTGGTGTGAGACAGGGAGACGTTATATCCCCGAAACTGTTCTCCGCCGCGCTGGAAGATGTCTTTAAGCTTCTGGACTGGAGAGGACTAGGTATCAACATCAACGGCGAGTACATCTCTCACCTTCGATTTGCCGATGATATCGTGCTCATGGCGGATACCCTGGAAGACCTCAGTGCCATGCTCGACGACCTCAGTAGAGTCTCTCAACAAGTAGGTCTTAAAATGAACATGGACAAGACGAAGATCATGTCAAACGTCCATGTAGTACCAACTTCTATAAAGGTTGGAGACTCTACGCTCGAAGTTGTTGACGATTATATATACCTGGGACAAAGAATCCAATTAGGTAAGTCCAACTTCGAGAAAGAGGTCAATCGTCGAATCCAGCTCGGTTAGGCGGCGTTCGGGAAGCTACGTAACATCTTCTCGTCCAAAATTCCGCAGTGTCTCAAGACAAAAGTCTTTGACCAGTGTGTGTTGCCAGCGATGACTTACGGCACTGAGACATGGTCGCTTACGATAGGCCTCATAAGAAGGCTCAAGGTCACCCAAAGGGCGATGGAGAGAGCTATGCTCGGAGTTACCCTGCGGGATCGAATCAGAAACGAGGAGATCCGCAGGAGGACGAAAGTCACTGACATAGCACTCAGAATTGCTAAACTTAAGTGGCAGTGGGCGGGGCACATCGCTCGTAGAACTGACGGCCGTTGGGGCAGAAAGGTTCTCGAATGGCGACCACGTACCGGAAGACGTGGAGTGGGTAGGCCCCCTACAAGATGGACCGATGACCTGGTGAAGGTCGCGGGTAGAAGTTGGATGCGTACAGCACAAAGCCGGTCGTTGTGGCGGTCTTTAGGGGAGGCCTTTGTCCTGCAGTGGACGTCTTTCGGCTGAAGAAGAATCTGGTGTTGTTAAATCTTGTGAGGAGTAACTCCCATGCCACCTCGTAATTTGCCGCGGAGAATTCAACCGAATCAATAACCAAAGCCGCACTGCCCTTAAGAGATGATCTCAAGTAATGGAACTTTTCTATGCTTTAAATATTGTTTGAATTATGGATTAACGATTGACGCCGGCACGCGCCGTTTCGACCATTCCGTCACTTAGTACACGTTCAATCACCAATCGGTTCGCGTGTGCTCATAACCATTGAAAACCATACCATTTTAGATTAAGTTAAGTGAATATACCATAATCGCGCTTAACTTATCTTTTATTTATGAACCATTCATAAATCTCTGTACGGTCACCATACCCCGTACAGGCAGTAATTTCTTGCTTTTTACAATCGATGAACTAGCAACTGTTTTAAAGCTATTTTTCGGGTTTTGTCGCGGTTTATTTTTGCGTTTACAGATGTCGATGTTTCGAGTGCTTTACAGCACTTATGGCACGGGACCTTAAAAAATAAAAAAACTGTGATAAAATCCAAAAAATAGATTTATTTGTGTAAAATTTGCGTAAACCTAAAAACTTAATGTAGCAACCGATTATTGAAGATTTTCAGTATGATAATCGCTATACTTTCTCGGTAGATTTTACAAAATAGTCTCTACTCGGGACGAGAAACTCTTTTTTAATTTTTTATATATTTGTTCTTAAGTGTTCATTCAATACCAGCTCAATGAACAGGGCAAATTGTAATAGTATTGATGATACAAAGAATGATATAAAGATCCATTTTATAATGAAATTCTGTATTATAAGAGAATGCGTGAGGTATTATTGAGTCTCGATTGATTCAGAACTTTACATGTGAAAATGAGTCTTATGTCATAGTACTACAATTTTGTTTTGAATACCAATGATGGAAGTTTGCTCTTCAGATGATGAGATGGAACTTCAAGCCGGATTGTGTTAACGGACATTTAAGGGTAATTGTGGTAAAAGCTTTTGGCGCGTTAACATGAGTTTTAAAAATATTTTTTTGTATAGTCCGCTTACATTGTTCAGTTACAGCTTGGGTTAAAAATATAGAGCGCCTTTAAAGGGTTGCCGCGATAAAAACGTATTTTTGTGCTCCATCAGTGTTGGGCACTAATTGTTTAATTGTTCAATTGTAGGACCAAACAATTGAAATTTCAATCGCAGAAAAAATTAATTGCAATTGACGATTGAAAAATTAATTGTTAATTGTAGGGTTCACAATTAACAATTGATCAATGGTAATTGTAAAACGTTGCAATTACCATTGATCAATTGTTAATCGTTTTTTGCATGTTTACGATTAAACAATTAACAATTAAACACGACAATATATTTTAAACACATCCAAGATGGCGGACGTGACTTTTGAAGTAAAATGGGTGTCATTTTTGGGGTTTCAGGGAATACTGATTGCAAATATGGCGTGAATTTTTGGATCTAAGTAAAATACGACGATAAGACTTTTGAAGTAAAATCAATATAGGAGTCACATTTGGGATATTAGGGGATGCTGATTACGAATATGACGTTAATTTCTGGATCTAAATGGTGGACGTGACTTTTGTAACAAAATCAATATGCATGTCACTTTTATGGTTATGAAAGAAGTTGATAACGAATATTATGTTAATATTAAAATCCAAGATGGCAGATGCGACTTTTTATGAAAAACGATATGGGTATTGATTTCGGGGTTTTATGAGATGCTGATTACGAATATGGCGTTAGTTTCTGGATCCAAGATGGCGGACGCGACTTTTTATGAAAAGCGATATGAGTAACGATTTCAGGGTATTAGGGGATGCTGATTACGAATATGGCGTTAGTTTCTAGATCCAAGATGGCGGACATGACTTTTGAAGTAAAATCAATATAGGTGTCACTTTTAGGGTTTTAAGGGATGCAGAGTAAAAATATAACGTTAATTTAAAGATCCAAGATGGCGGACGCGACTATTGAAGTAAAATCGATGTGGGTTTTATTTTTGGGGTTTTAGGGATGCTGATAACAAATATAACGTTAATTTTGAAATCCAAGATGGCGGGCGCGACTTGTTATAAAAATCGATATGGGTATCGATATCGGAGTTTTAAGGCATGTTGATTACGAATATGGCGTTAGTTTCTGGATCCAAGATGGCGGCCGTGACCTTTTTTGTAAAATTCGATATGAGTTTCATTTTTGGGGTTTTAGGAGATTCTGATAACGAATATAACGTTAATATTGGAATCCAAGATGGCGAACGCGACTTTTGAAGTAAAATCAGTATGGGTGTTATTTTTGGGGTTTGGGGGAAGCTGATAAAGAATATAGCGTTAATTTTGAAATCCAAGATGGCGGATGTGACTTTTGAAGTAACATCAATGTGGGTATCATTTTGGGGGTTATGTCCAAGAGCGTGCTCGTTGCGACCCCTGCCAGCCATCTAGGCTGGGTCGTTTCCCCGAGGCGACGCGTGTATTCTAGGGTACCACTGAGCGGTCGTGCCAGCAAGAGGGTGGGTATCTTGCTGTCCCATCGCCTGGCTTCTGGAGTGAGACTATGGCCTGTACGATGCAAGATTCTCTAAGTCCGTTTAAATCCTAAGTCTCACTAGAGTATTTTTGGATGCAGCATACGCTTCCGTAAGCTTGTCGACACACCAGGAGCTTGAAAAGTTTTGGGATAATGTCAGGGAACTTTTGAATCTGACTGATGCAAATGAAAAGGTGATTTTGTGCGACGACCTGAATAAATGGGTGGGAACCAGGTGGCAATCTTACGACGTTGCTCTAGGTCCTTATGGTGATAAGAGAGTAAATGATGTGGGTAAGCTCATTGTAGATGCATGTTTGGAAAGAGGCCTTCTTGTGTCAAATACGATATTCCAACATAAAGCGATTTATATTACGTGGAGAAGAAATGAACAGAAAAGCATGATTTGATCCTAGTAGATAACCGTCTCCAGAGCAAACTTTAAGATATCTGTGCATATAGAGGTCCCACTCTTGAATCGGAACACTATCTCATAGTTACGTGGTTTAGTGGTTTGTTTAGAAGAAGAGGCACTGGCGGCCATAAAAGAATTATAATTGAAAAGTTGCAAGAGTGAGAAGAATATATCAAGATCTGTTCATAAAGACTCTGGTCCGGGAGAATCTTTTGACAGCAGGTACTTCGGACTCGAATATAAATGAATGCTGAAATAGCCTGCAAGAGAGTTTGTTAGAATCCGCGAAAGAAGTATGTGGTTGCTCAAAAAAGCAAAGCACAGCGGAAGTTGGGACGGAGAGTTACAAAGCTTCGTAGAAAGTAAGAAGAAAGCGTGACAGGACTGTGTTTCTTCTTTGAATGTAAATGACAGTATGACAGAGCTGAAGAAATAAATATACGGCAATGCAAGAGTGCCACCAAAACTTTAGTGAAAGAAATGTTTGAAAGAACTAGTGCGATTGGAGAAGAAAGGCTCGAGGTGATTCGTCAGGCTTAAGCCAAAAGGCGTAGCAAGCCATGCATTAAGGAGTGCTTGTCCTAACGCTGTTATATGGCAGTGAGGGTTGGGTATGTAAGAAGAAGAATGAAAGCAGGATAAATGCGGTCGAAATGCGAGCACTGCGGAAGATGTGCCGTGATTGACCGTATTCGCAATAGCATAGTAAGAAAGCTTGTAGGTATGAATGTTAGTATTGGTGTAAAGATGCGAAAGGGTATGCTTCGTTGGTTCGGGCATAAAGAATGTCGGAAGAAAGAATGACAAAACAGATATCAAATGCGAAAATGGAAGGATGTAGGTACCGGGAAATATCTAGACCATCTTACCCCGTTTGATTGGTTATGACGAGTACTATATCCGGAAGGTGGCCAACGGAACCCTGAGAGTTCCGTTGGCCACCTTCCGGATCCATCATCAGGACGTGGCCGCCATCTGAGTTTAAAGTACTGGTCAAGACAAACATAACGATCTAAAACTCGACGGAGTTTCTAAATCTCGAACCATGTTGTCTCGAGACATGTTGGTCTAGTTTTTTTGACCCGCAAAGTCAATTTGTCTTCTTATCACAAATTAAATTTGTCATAAGAATTCAAGATAAACAATAGCAAACAAGGAGCAACAATAGTGTTAAATAAATATACAACGAGAAATATTAAAAATCAATTTTTATTTAAATCAATGTTTCGATTTAATGACACATAATTAAAATGATTTCTGTATGTTCTTTGAATAGGTTAAGTTGCACTTCAACACGACTCTCTTTTCAAACATTTGATCTGATAATCTATGACTTTTTGGTGAATTGGTCATAGTAGCAAAAGAAAACAATCTTTCAACTGCTGCGGAAGCTGGTAATGGCGTATTAAATTTTATAAAGACTCTTTTTATTTCTGGGTATTTGTTCAGCAGACTTAGTTCTTCACTTTCTCCAGCAAAAAAGTGTAGCATTAATAGCTCAGCCTTTGTTATAGGCATGTTACTACTGGCAGCCGCTGTAGGTGACACATGAATATGTGTGAGCACTATCTGATTCAGAATCAGATTCAAAAAAATTTTCATTACGACTTTTAGTTGCTATAATTTGTTGAGGCTCTTCATTGAGTTCTTTTGAAATAAGGGTTTAAAAAAGATTCTGTACCTTAGTTTGGTCTTGATTATCTAAGCGAGAAAGCCACTTATTTTTAAAACGGGGATAAGATACAGCAGCTATTGCTGCATATTCTGCCTCAGCAGTGTTAAAGTTAAAAAACTGTTCAAAACTCGTTTCAACGCTTATCCTGTACGCCTCGATTAAAGGTGCACAGTACATCAAATTGCCTCTCCTTTCAATTTTTTGTATTTTTCTTATCAATGCAAACAGACATGGCAATAAAATGCCATAATAGGCATTGGTTTCACTTTGCATAATATCTAGTGCTTCTGCTACTGGTGCAGCACATGTCAAATATTCTTTCAAGTACTCAAATTCAACATCTTTTATGGGATTACTAATATTTAAAGCTCTATGAAGCTGAATTTTTTTTTCTTGAATTGATAAAATTTGTTGAAGTGAATCATATAGGCTATTCCATCTGGTTTCACCCGGTCGACTTAATGTGTGTTGTAATATATCTTGTATAATTTCAGCCGTTTTTGGACGACCAGCTGCATTCCATAAAGAGTTGCATTTTTTTTAGTGGTGGTATGTATATGAGATAATGGAGTACCCATGTCATTTAAAACTTTATTGGCATCAACGGTAGCACATAAGCTTAATGTATGTGCACAGCATCTTAGATGGGCAGGCAAAAAAAAATCTTCGGATTCTTCTTCGTCCAGACTTGAGTTAGATTCCACATCTATTTCTTCAAACAAAGAATCTTCTGGCTGACTGGTTTTGTCACAACTGATGTTTGTAAGTTCCACGCCAAAAGCGCGTAATGCTTTTACAAAATTACTTCCGTTGTCAGTAATGGTTGCGACTACCTTATTACCGTTTAAGCCAAATTCTGTATAAATTTCTTTAATTAAATTAGTAATACGATTGTAACTATGAATGCCTTTGAACCGCTGACATGCTAATGCTACTGAAACTCGTTTCAAATCTTTTGTGATCCAATGTGCAGTCATACCTAAGAAGCTTCTCTTCTTTCCCGACCAGATATCAGTTGTAGTGCACACGAAATCAACAGCCTTTAGTTCAGATTTTATGGCAGACATTTTTTCTTCATAATATGTATTTATACGGCGACTCAAACTTCGACGGCTTACAACTTTCAAATTCTTGTCGGATATCTTCAAGTTGTTAAACATCTCTAAAAAATATGGGTTTTCAATAGCCCTCAATGGGATCATAGAATCAATAAAGAAGTTTATCATATTTTGTGCAAATTTTTCTTGTGTATATGGATGGACCTCTTCAACTTTTCTTAAGCCCCTAGTCGGTATTTTTTTTGGAATGTTTGCACCGTTTTTTTATCATTTTTCTTTGTTTTTATGTATCTTTTATATTCATTTACACAATCTTGTCCATATTTCCGTTTGAGATGACTCAGAAAATTGGATGTACAGTTGTCGAATCCTCTGATTTTAGTAGTGACAGGCGAGCATTTAGTACACAGAGCTGTAATTATATGTGCTGTTGATTCTTCTGGTAAATATTTGAAAAATGTACCGTCAAGTAGTGCAAGACGCGGGGGTGAAGATATCGACGTGATTGAGCTCGGCCCTGAAGACTGCCCATCTCGATCTAACTGTTCATTGATGTCCGTGTCCAACGTGTTAACTGACATATAACTATATTCCTCTTCATCCATAATGACTATAATGTCCAAAAAGTGTGGAAATATAATGAGAATACTTATTCGTAAAATGAATTTTTGAAAGACGGACGATTTAGCGGAGTGGTTAAGAGCTTAAGCCGCTCCGCCCACTGTGTCTAATAGTTGCGGGTTCGATTCCCGCACGGGACAAATCTTTGTGTGATCCACAATTATTTGTTCCGGTCTGGGTATTTGTGTGTGTGAATTTTCATGTTTGTAAACGCACCCACGACACAGGAATAAATCCTAGTGTGGGGCAACGTTTTTAAAAAAAAAAATTGCAATAAAAGTAAATAATATTTAAGTTAGTTAGTTACATGAACATTAAAATCATAAACGTTTTCATTATGCTGTTATTACACAGTCCCTATGGTAAATTGTATTACGCTGCACTCATACGAAAAAATACAGGCTTATAACCACTGCAGTAGATAAGTTTTAATAAATGAAAAAAAAAGGTGCTAACCTTAACAACGTTCTGACGGGGAGTGTTGGTAATTATACCACTAAAACGGCTTAGATGAGTTACTGGATAGATAGATACTGTGGCATTACTGACCGACTCTAGCTACCTACGCACGGGCCCTTTGTCGGCTCGTGCCGGTGCCGACAGGCGATGAGTAACTAGGGTTGCTACTCATAGTTTATTATAAAGTACGTATCGTACGTTATTTAAGGTAAGTATACCTTGTACTTTATGAGAACTGTAAAGTATGCGAAAATACTTTATTTCGAATAGTTTGACCTTTTAAGATTGATTTTACATAAATCATTAAAAAGAAAAAAAATGATCGCAATTAAAAGCAAAGTAGATGATGTCTGGTGTTAAAATCCGAATCTATGGTACTAGATTTAAGAAAAAAACATTATTACATCTAACTTCTCTAACTTAAAGAAAATAGTAAAACCTATAAGCACTTCTTAATTCTTACTAATCTATTCAAGTTATTATAGACTGTCAACATGCTGTGAAGGTGTTTAGCAATGATAACAGTGACTGAAAAGTTCTAAAAGTAATAATAAATATGTTTTTAAACGAAACCATAAAGTGAAATAAATAATACTTTATTTTGATACAATGTACTTTTTTTGACTACCTTTAAAAACCAAAGTACTTAATTTGCTCAAATAAAAGGTGGCAACCCTACTAGTGACGCGCGCGCACTTGTCGGCTCGTGACACTGCCGAAAGGCGACAAGTGCGCACGCGCTTCTTTAAAGTTTAGGTACCTTTTTATAAACAAACATTTGGTTACCACGGGGGTTTGGCAGAGGGGTGCAGTGTATTGGCCGAATTTCGAATGATTTATGGAACTGGAACTTGTAAAATATTCCATTTTTATATGGACAAAATAGAATACTTAATTTTTACAAGCTTTTATTTGCTCCCTGCCTTACTACTGCTTATTGCCTCGTTGATCTGGTGGCAAAGCGCATCGCTATGTGATCACGAGGTCCTGGGTTCAAATCCGTGGTCGGACAAATGTAGTTTTTCTAACGAAAAATTCCCAGTAACAGTCCGGAGTCTGGAGTTGTGTCCGGTATATAGCAATAGGCTCGCCCCCTATTACATGGGACCTAACATCGTCGGCGAAACGTGGGTGTACTCAGTACACCTCTGCCACCCCCTCTGGGGGATAGAGGCGTGACGGTGTTACGGTGTTACTTTTATTTAACTTGCACTGTTCGTATGTCTGTCTGTCTTTCGGGTTCAACTCTTCTGACCCTTTTCTCAAGCACTTACGGTATCCGATTCAGCTGAAATTGGCATACGTATGTAAGTTCGGTGACAATACAATAATATGGTACCATGGGGATGGTCTGATGATGAAGTTGGAAGGTGGCCATAGAAACATGTGAACTGGACAACATAATCCCCTCGTGTTTAGGTTGGTTAGTTTGATATTGACAAGTACAAGTAGATTGATATTGATGTTAAATTAATATGGATATAATTTTTGGGGTATCATTCCCTAAAATGCCGATAAAGAACATAGTGTTTAATTTGCGCGATATTCGTAATCAGCGTACCCTTAAAACCCAAAAACGATGTACATATTGATTATTCATAAGAAGTCGCGACGCCATCTTTGATCCAAAAATAAAGTTTTTGAGTTATCAGCATCTCCTAAAATCTCATAGATGATGATGTTTTCTTTTGTCTTGAGTCTTTTTAGAAGGCAAGCATTCACTCAAGCTTCGTACTTCGTACTGATTCAAGCCTTACAACACCAGACAGAATCTAAGAACTCAATATGTGAACCAGACAGAAGTTTACATTGTACACTCCCACATTGGGCCAACGTTAGGTGTGCTTTTTTTTTGATGATTAATTGTTAATTGTTTAATCGTAAATGTGCATAAAACGATTAACAATTGATCAATTGTAATTGCGTTGTTTTGCAATTACAATTGATCAATTGTTAATTGAAAAACATTGCAATTACAATTGATCAATTGTTAATTGCATAACACTGCAATTACAGTTGATCAATTGTTAATTGTCAATTGTTTAATCAATTGATTTTTGCACAACACTGCTATATACCCTATTAATTCAAGAGTGGTACTCGAACGACTATAGCCACCATAGGCGAAAATGCACCAGCGGCCTATGAAGATTGTCAGTTTTCGTCCCGAACGGACCCCTTAGACGGCGCTAGAGTTCATAAATTTAGCCTCATTTGATAGCTTTTATAACTGGCTATATACCCTATTAATTCCAGAGTGGTACTCGAACGACTATAGCCACCATTGGCGAAAAAACACCCGCGGCCTATGAAGATTGTCAGTTTTTGGCCCGAACAGACAGCTTAGACGGCGCTAAAGTTCATAAATTTGGCCTCATTTTATAGATATAATGACTGTCTATATACCCTATTAATTTCAGAGTGGTACTCGACCTACTATAGCCACCATAGGCGAAAATGCACCAGCGGCCTATGAAGATTGTCAGTTTTCGTCCCGAACGGACCCCTTAGACGGCGCTAGAATTCATAAGTTTAG
Source organism: Phalera bucephala (assembly GCA_905147815.2). Classification (NCBI taxonomy): domain Eukaryota; kingdom Metazoa; phylum Arthropoda; class Insecta; order Lepidoptera; family Notodontidae; genus Phalera; species Phalera bucephala. Next base: position 2,580,518 of record CAJHXA020000005.1, read on the forward strand.
CCTCATTTGATAGCTATTATAACTGGCTATATACCTTATTAACTCTAGAGTGGTACTCGACCTACAATAGCCACCATAGGCGAAAAAACACCCGCGGCCTATGAAGGCCTATGTGCTAGAGTTCATAAATTTGTTCTGATTTGATAGCTTTTATGACTGTCTATATACCCTATTAATTCTAGAGTGGTACGCGACCTACTATAGCCACCATAGGCGAAAAAACACCAGCGGCCTATGAAGATTGTCAGTTTTCGTCCCGAACGGACACCTTAGACGGCGCTAGAGTTCATATATTTGACCTCATTTGATAGCTATTATGACTGTATATATACCCTGTTAATTCTAGAGTGGTACTCGACCTACTATAGCCACCATAGGCGAAAAAACACCCGCGGTCTATGAAGATTGTCAGTTTTTGGCCCGAACAGACTGCTTAGACGGCGCTAGAGTTCAAAAGTTTGACCTCATTTAATAGCTATTATGACTGTCTATATACCCTATTAATTCCAGAGTGGTACTCGAACGACTATAGCCACCATAGGCGAAAATGCACCAGCGGCCTATGAAGATTGTCAGTTTTCGTCCCGAACGGACCCCTTAGACGGCGCTAGAGTTCATAAATTTAGCCTCATTTGATAGCTTTTATAACTGGCTATATACCCTATTAATTCCAGAGTGGTACTCGAACGACTATAGCCACCATTGGCGAAAAAACACCCGCGGCCTATGAAGATTGTCAGTTTTTGGCCCGAACAGACAGCTTAGACGGCGCTAAAGTTCATAAATTTGGCCTCATTTTATAGATATAATGACTGTCTATATACCCTATTAATTTCAGAGTGGTACTCGACCTACTATAGCCACCATAGGCGAAAATGCACCAGCGGCCTATGAAGATTGTCAGTTTTCGTCCCGAACGGACCCCTTAGACGGCGCTAGAATTCATAAGTTTAGCCTCATTTGATAGCTATTATAACTGGCTATATACCTTATTAACTCTAGAGTGGTACTCGACCTACAATAGCCACCATAGGCGAAAAAACACCCGCGGCCTATGAAGGCCTATGTGCTAGAGTTCATAAATTTGTTCTGATTTGATAGCTTTTATGACTGTCTATATACCCTATTAATTCTAGAGTGGTACGCGACCTACTATAGCCACCATAGGCGAAAAAACACCAGCGGCCTATGAAGATTGTCAGTTTTCGTCCCGAACGGACACCTTAGACGGCGCTAGAGTTCATATATTTGACCTCATTTGATAGCTATTATGACTGTATATATACCCTGTTAATTCTAGAGTGGTACTCGACCTACTATAGCCACCATAGGCGAAAAAACACCCGCGGTCTATGAAGATTGTCAGTTTTTGGCCCGAACAGACTGCTTAGACGGCGCTAGAGTTCAAAAGTTTGACCTCATTTAATAGCTATTATGACTGTCTATATACCCTATTAATTCCAGAGTGGTACTCGAACGACTATAGCCACCATAGGCGAAAATGCACCAGCGGCCTATGAAGATTGTCAGTTTTCGTCCCGAACGGACCCCTTAGACGGCGCTAGAGTTCATAAATTTAGCCTCATTTGATAGCTTTTATAACTGGCTATATACCCTATTAATTCCAGAGTGGTACTCGAACGACTATAGCCACCATTGGCGAAAAAACACCCGCGGCCTATGAAGATTGTCAGTTTTTGGCCCGAACAGACAGCTTAGACGGCGCTAAAGTTCATAAATTTGGCCTCATTTTATAGATATAATGACTGTCTATATACCCTATTAATTTCAGAGTGGTACTCGACCTACTATAGCCACCATAGGCGAAAATGCACCAGCGGCCTATGAAGATTGTCAGTTTTCGTCCCGAACGGACCCCTTAGACGGCGCTAGAATTCATAAGTTTAGCCTCATTTGATAGCTATTATAACTGGCTATATACCTTATTAACTCTAGAGTGGTACTCGACCTACAATAGCCACCATAGGCGAAAAAACACCCGCGGCCTATGAAGGCCTATGTGCTAGAGTTCATAAATTTGTTCTGATTTGATAGCTTTTATGACTGTCTATATACCCTATTAATTCTAGAGTGGTACGCGACCTACTATAGCCACCATAGGCGAAAAAACACCAGCGGCCTATGAAGATTGTCAGTTTTCGTCCCGAACGGACACCTTAGACGGCGCTAGAGTTCATATATTTGACCTCATTTGATAGTAATTATGACTGTATATATACCCTGTTAATTCTAGAGTGGTACTCGACCTACTATAGCCACCATAGGCGAAAAAACACCCGCGGTCTATGAAGATTGTCAGTTTTTGGCCCGAACAGACTGCTTAGACGGCGCTAGAGTTCAAAAGTTTGACCTCATTTAATAGCTATTATGACTGTCTATATACCCTATTAATTCCAGAGTGGTACTCGACCTACTATAGCCACCATAGGCGAAAAAACACCTGCGGCCTATGAAGATTGTCAGTTTTCGGGCCGAACGGACCCCTTAGACGGCGCTAGAGTTCATCAATTTAGCCTCATTTGATAGCCATTATAACTTGCTATATACCCTATTAATTTTAGAGTGGTACGCGACCTACTATAGCCACCATAGGCGAAAAAACACCCGCGGCCTGTGAAGATTGTCAGTTTTCGGCCCGAACGGACCCCTTAGACGGCGCTAGAGTTCATAAATTTGGCCTCATTTGATAGCTATTATGACTGTCTATATACCCTGTTAATTCTAGAATGGTAATCGACCTACTATAGCCACCATAGGCGAAAAAACACCCGCAGCCTATGAAGATTGTCAGTTTTTGGCCTGAACGGACCCCTTAGACGGCGCTAGAGTTCATAAATTTGGTCTCATTTGATAGCCATTATGACTCTCTATATAGCCTATTAATTCCAGAGTGGTACTCGACCTACTATAGCCACCATAGACGGAAAACACCAGCGGCCTATGAAGATCGTAAGTTTTCGGCCCGAACGGACCCTTTAGACGGCGCTAGAGTTCATAAATTTAGCCTGATTTGATAGCTATTATGAATGGCTATATACCCTATTAATTCAAGAGTGGTACTCGAACGACTATAGCCACCATAGGCGAAAATGAACCAGCGGCCTATGAAGATTGTCAGTTTTCGTCCCGAACGGACCCCTTAGACGGCGCTAGAGTTCATAAGTTTAGCCTCATTTGATAGCCATTATGACTGTCTATATACCCTATTAATTCCAGAGTGGTACTCGACCTACTATAGCCACCATAGGCGAAAAAACACCCGCGGCCTATGAAGATTGTCAGTTTTCGGGCCGAACGGACCCCTTAGACGGTGCTAGAGTTCATAAATTTGTTCTGATTTGATAGCTTTTATGACTGTCTATATACCCTATTAATTCTAGAGTGGTACGCGACCTACTATAGCCACCATAGGCGAAAAAACACCCGCGGCCTATGAAGATTGTCAGTTTTCGGGCCGAACGGACCCCCTAGACGGTGCTAGAGTTCATAAATTTGTTCTGATTTGATAGCTATTATGACTGTCTATATACCCTATTAATTCTATAGTGGTACGCGACCTACTATAGCCACCATAGGCGAAAAAACACCCGCGGCCTAAGAAGATTGTCAGTTTTTGGCCCGAACGGACTGCTTAGACGGCGCTAGAGTTCAAAAATTTGACCTCATTTTATAGCAATTATGACTGTCTATATACCCTATTAATTCCAGAGTGGTACTCGACTTACTTTAGCCACCATAGGCGAAAAAACACCCGCGGCCTATGAAGATTGTCAGTTTTCGGGCCGAACGGACCCTTTAGACGGCGCTAGAGTTCATAAATTTAGCCTGATTTGATAGCTATTATGACTGGCTATATACCCTAATAATTCAAGAGTGGTACTCGACCTACTATAGCCACCATAGGCGAAAATGCACCAGCGGCCTATGAAGATTGTCAGTTTTCGTCCCGAACGGACCCCTTAGACGGCGCTAGAGTTCATAAGTTTAGCCTCATTTGATAGCTATTATGACTGTCTATATACCCGGTTAATTCTAGAGTGGTACTCGACCTACTATAGCCACCATAGGCGGAAAACACCAGCGGCCTATGAAGATTGTAAGTTTTCGGCCCGAACGGACCGCTTGGACGGCGCTAGAGTTCAAAAATTTGACCTCATTTGATAGCTATTATGACTGTCTATATACCCTATTAATTCCAGAGTGGTACTCGACCTACTATAGCCACCATAGGCGAAAAAACACCCGCGGCCTATGAAGATTGTCAGTTTTCGGGCCGAACGGACCCCTTAGACGGTGCTAGAGTTCATAAATTTGTTCTGATTTGATAGCTTTTATGACTGTCTATATACCCTATTAATTCTAGAGTGGTACGCGACCTACTATAGCCACCATAGGCGAAAAAACACCCGCGGCCTATGAAGATTGTCAGTTTTCGGGCCGAACGGACCCCTTAGACGGCGCTAGAGTTCATAAATTAAGCCTCATTTGATAGCTATTATGACTGTCCATATACCCTATTAATTCCAGAGTGGTACTCGACCTACTATAGCCACCATAGGCGGAAAACACCAGCGGCCTATGAAAATTATCAGTTTTTGGCCTGAACGGACCCCTTAGACGGCGCTAGAGTTCATAAATTTGGCCTCATTTGATAGCCATTATGACTGTCTATATAGCCTATTAATTCCAGAGTGGTACTCGACCTACTATAGCCACCATAGAAGAAAATGCACCAGCGGCCTATGAAGATTGTCAGTTTTCGTCCCGAACGGACCCCTTAGACGGCGCTAGAGTTCATAAATTTAGCCTGATTTTATAGCTATTATGACTGGCTATATACCCTATTAATTCAAGAGTGGTACTCGAACGACTATAGCCACCATAGGCGAAAATGCACCAGCGGCCAATGAAGATTGTCAGTTTTCGTCCCGAACGGACCCCTTAGACGGCGCCAGAGTTCATAAGTTTAGCCTCATTTGATAGCTATTATAACTGGCTATATACCCTATTAATTCTAGAGAGGTACTCGAACGACTATAGCCACCATAGGCGAAAAAACACCAGCGGCCTATGAAGATTGTCAGCTTTCGTCCCGCACGGACCCCTTAGACGGCGCTAGAGTTCATAAATTTAGCCTCATTTAATAGCTATTATGACTCTCCATATACCCTATTAATTCCAGAGTGGTACTCGACCTACTATAGCCACCATAGGCGGAAAAACACCCGCGGCCTATGAATATTGTCAGTTTTTGGCCCGAACGGACTGCTTAGACGGCGCTAGAGTTCAAAAATTTGACCTCATTTAATAGCTATTATGACTGTCTATATACCCTATTAATTCCACAGTGGTACTCGACCTACTATAGCCACCATAGGCGAAAAAACACCCGCGGCCTATGAAGATTGTCAGTTTTCAGGACAAACGGACCCCTTAGACGGCACAAGAGTTCATAAATTAAGCCTCATTTGATAGCTATTATGACTGTCCATATACCCTATTAATTCAAGAGTGTTACTCGAACGACTATAGCCACCATAGGTGAAAATGCACCAGCGGCCTATGAAGATTGTCAGTTTTCGTCCCGAACGGACCCCTTAGACGGCGCTAGAGTTCATAAGTTTAGCCTCATTTGATAGCTATTATAACTGGCTATATACCCTATTAATTTAAGAGTGGTACTCTAACGACTATAGCCACCATAGGCGAAAATGCACCAGCGGCCTATGAAGATTGTCAGTTTTCGTCCCGAACGGACCCCTTAGACGGCGCTAGAGTTCATAAATTTAGCCTCATTTGATAGCTTTTATAACTGGCTATATACCCTATTAATTCCAGAGTGGTACTCGAACGACTATAGCCACCATTGGCGAAAAAACACCCGCGGCCTATGAAGATTGTCAGTTTTTGGCCCGAACAGACAGCTTAGACGGCGCTAAAGTTCATAAATTTGGCCTCATTTGATAGCTATTATGACTGTCTATATACCCTATTAATTCCAGAGTGGTACTCGACCTACTATAGCCACCATAGGCGAAAAAACACCCGCGGCCTATGAAGATTGTCAGTTTTCGGGCCGAACGGACCCCTTAGACGGTGCTAGAGTTCATAAATTTGTTCTGATTTGATAGCTTTTATGACTGTCTATATACCCTATTAATTCTAGAGTGGTACGCGACCTACTATAGCCACCATAGGCGAAAAAACACCCGCGGCCTATGAAGATTGTCAGTTTTCGGGCCGAACGGACCCCTTAGACGGCGCTAGAGTTCATAAATTAAGCCTCATTTGATAGCTATTATGACTGTCCATATACCCTATTAATTCCAGAGTGGTACTCGACCTACTATAGCCACCATAGGCGGAAAACACCAGCGGCCTATGAAGATTATCAGTTTTTGGCCTGAACGGACCCCTTAGACGGCGCTAGAGTTCTTAAATTTGGCCTCATTTGATAGCCATTATGACTGTCTATATAGCCTATTAATTCCAGAGTGGTACGCGACCTACTATAGCCACCATAGAAGAAAATGCACCAGCGGCCTATGAAGATTGTCAGTTTTCGTCCCGAACGGACCCCTTAGACGGCGCTAGAGTTCATAAGTTTAGCCTCATTTGATAGCTATTATAACTGGCTATATACCCTATTAATTCTAGAGAGGTACTCGAACGACTATAGCCACCATAGGCGAAAAAACACCCGCGGCCTATGAAGATTGTCAGCTTTCGGCCCGAACAGACCACTTAGACGGCGCTAGAGTTCATAAATTTAGCCTCATTTGATAGCTTTTATAACTGGCTATATACCATATTAATTCAAGAGTGGTACTCGAACGACTAAAGCCACCATTGGCGAAAAAACACCCGCGGCCTATGAAGATTGTCAGTTTTTGGCCCGAACAGACAGCTTAGACGGCGCTAGAGTTCATAAATTTAGCCTCATTTAATAGCTATTATGACTGTCTATACACCCTGTTAATTCTAGAATGGTACACGACCTACTATAGCCACCATAGGCGAAAAAACACCAGCGGCCTATGAAGATTGTCAGTTTCCGTCCCGAACGGACACCTTAGACGGCGCTAGAGTTCATATATTTGACCTCATTTGATAGCTATTATGACTGTCTATATACCCTATTAATTCCAGAGTGGTACTCGACCTACTATAGCCACCATAGGCGAAAAAACACCTGCGGCCTATGAAGATTGTCAGTTTTCGGGCCAAACGGACCCCTTAGACGGCGCTAGAGTTCATCAATTTAGCCTCATTTTATAGCCATTATAACTTGCTATATACCCTATTAATTCTAGAGTGGTAAGCGACCTACTATAGCCACCATAGGCGAAAAAACACCCGCGGCCTGTGAAGATTGTCAGTTTTCGGCCCGAACGGACCCCTTAGGCGGCGCTAGAGTTCATAAATTTGGCCTCATTTGATAGCTATTATGACTGTCTATACACCCTGTTAATTCTAGAATGGTACTCGACCTACAATAGCCACCATAGGCGAAAAAACACCCGCGGCCTGTGAAGATTGTCAGTTTTCGGCCCGAATTGACCCCTTAGACGGCGCTAGAGTTCAAAAATTTGACCTCATTTAATAGCTATTATGACTGTCTATATACCCTATTAGTTCTACAGTGGTACTCTACCTACTATAGCCACCATAGGCGAAAAAACACCCGCGGCCTATGAAGATTGTCAGTTTTCGGGCCGAACGGACCCCTTAGACGGCGCTAGAGTTCATAAATTAAGCCTCATTTGATAGCTATTATGACTGTCCATATACCAGATTAATTCCAGAGTGGTACTCGACCTACTGTAGCCACCATAGGCGGAAAACACCAGCGGCCTATGAAGATTATCAGTTTTTGGCCTGAACGGACCCCTTAGACGGCGCCAGAGTTCATAAATTTGGCCTCATTTGATAGCCATTATGACTGTCTATATAGCCTATTAATTCCAGAGTGGTACTCGACCTACTATAGCCACCATAGAAGAAAATGCACCAGCAGCCTATGAAGATTGTCAGTTTTCGTCCCGAACGGACCCCTTAGACGGCGCTAGAGTTCATAAATTTGGCCTCATTTTATAGATATAATGACTGTCTATATACCCTATTAATTCCAGAGTGGTACTCGACCTACTATAGCCACCATAGAAGAAAATGCACCAGCGGCCTATGAAGATTGTCAGTTTTCGTCCCGAACGGACCCCTTAGACGGCGCTAGAGTTCATAAGTTTAGCCTCATTTGATAGCTATTATAACTGGCTATATACCCTATTAATTCTAGAGAGGTACTCGAACGACTAAAGCCACCATTGGCGAAAAAACACCCGCGGCCTATGAAGATTGTCAGCTTTCGTCCCGCACGGACCCCTTAGACGGCGCTAGAGTTCATAAATTTAGCCTCATTTGATAGCTATTATGACTCTCCATATACCCTATTAATTACAGAGTAGTACTCGACCTACTATAGCCACCATAGGCGAAAAAACACCCGCGGCCTATGAATATTGTCAGTTTTCGGCCCGAACGGACCCCTTAGGCGGCGCTAGAATTCATAAATTTGGCCTCATTTGATAGCTATTATGACTGTCTATACACCCTGTTAATTCTAGAATGGTACTCGACCTACAATAGCCACCATAGGCGAAAAAACACCCGCGGCCTGTGAAGATTGTCAGTTTTCGGCCCGAATTGACCCCTTAGACGGCGCTAGAGTTCAAAAATTTGACCTCATTTAATAGCTATTATGACTGTCTATATACCCTATTAGTTCTACAGTGGTACTCTACCTACTATAGCCACCATAGGCGAAAAAACACCCGCGGCCTATGAAGATTGTCAGTTTTCGGGCCGAACGGACCACTTAGACGGCGCTAGAGGTCATAAGTTTAGCCTCATTTGATAGCTATTATAACTGGCTATATACCCTATTAATTCAAGAGTGGTACTCGAACGAATATAGCCACCATAGGCGAAAAAACACCAGCGGCCTATGAAGATTGTCAGCTTTCGTCCCGCACGGACCCCTTAGACGGCGCAAGAGTTCATAAATTTAGCCTCATTTGATAGCTATTATGACTCTCCATATATCCTATTAATTACAGAGTGGTACTCAACCTACTATAGCCACCATAGGCGAAAAAACACCCGCGGCCTATGAAGATTGTCAGCTTTCGTCCCGCACGGACCCCTTAGACGGCGCTTTAGTTCATAAATTTAGCCTCATTTGATAGCTATTATGACTCTCTATATACCCTATTAACTCCAGAGTGGTACTCGACCTACTATAGCCACCATAGGCGGAAAACACCAGCGGCCTATGAAGATTGTCAGTTTTCGGCCCGAACGGACCGCTTGGACGGCGCTAGAGTTCATAAATTTGGCCTCGTTTTATAGATATTATGACTATCTCTATACCCTATCAATTCGAGAGTGGTACTCGACCTACTATAGCCACCATAGGCGAAAAAACACCCGCGGCCTGTGAAGATTGTCAGTTTTCGGCCCGAACGGACCACTTAGACGGCGCTAGAGTTCATAAATTTGGCCTCATTTTATAGACATAATGACTGTCTATATACGCTATTAATTCCAGAGTGGTACTCGACCTACTATAGCCACCATAGGCGAAAATGCACCAGCGGCCTATGAAGATTGTCAGTTTTCGGCCCGAACAGACCACTTAGACGGCGCTAGAGTTCATAAATTTAGCCTCATTTGATAGCTTTTGTAACAAGCTATATACCCTATTAATTCCAGAGTGATACTCGGCCTACTATAGCCACCATAGGCGAAAATGCACCAGCGGCCTATGAAGATTGTCAGTTTTCGTCCCGAACGGACCCCTTAGACGGCGCTAGAATTCATAAGTTTAGCCTCATTTGATAGCTATTATAACTGGCTATATACCTTATTAACTCTAGAGTGGTACTCGACCTACTATAGCCACCATAGGCGAAAAAACACCCGCGGCCTATGAAGATTGTCAGCTTTCGTCCCGCACGGACCCTTTAGACGGCGCTAGAGTTCATAAATTTAGCCTGATTTTATAGCTATTATGACTGGCTATATACCCTATTAATTCAAGAGTGGTACTCGAACGACTATAGCCACCATAGGCGAAAATGCACCAGCGGCCAATGAAGATTGTCAGTTTTCGTCCCGAACGGACCCCTAAGACGGCGCCAGAGTTCATAAGTTTAGCCTCATTTGATAGCTATTATAACTGGCTATATACCCTATTAATTCTAGAGAGGTACTCGAACGACTATAGCCACCATAGGCGAAAAAACACCAGCGGCCTATGAAGATTGTCAGCTTTCGTCCCGCACGGACCCCTTAGACGGCGCTAGAGTTCATAAATTTAGCCTCATTTGATAGCTATTATGACTCTCCATATACCCTATTAATTCCAGAGTGGTACTCGACCTACTATAGCCACCATAGGCGGAAAAACACCCGCGGCCTATGAAGATTGTCAGTTTTCGGGCCGAACGGACTGCTTAGACGGCGCTAGAGTTCAAAAATTTGACCTCATTTAATAGCTATTATGACTGTCTATATACCCTATTAATTCCACAGTCATACTCGACCTACTATAGCCACCATAGGCGAAAAAACACCCGCGGCCTATGAAGATTGTCAGTTTTCGGGCCGAACGGACCCCTTAGACGGCGCTAGAGTTCATAAATTTAGCCTCATTTGATAGCTATTATAACTGGCTATATACCCTATTAATTCAAGAGTGTTACTCGAACGACTATAGCCACCATAGGTGAAAATGCACCAGCGGCCTATGAAGATTGTCAGTTTTCGTCCCGAACGGACCCCTTAGACGGCGCTAGAGTTCATAAGTTTAGCCTCATTTGATAGCTATTATAACTGGCTATATACCCTATTAACTCTAGAGTGGTACTCGACCTACTATAGCCACCATAGGCGAAAAAACACCCGCGGCCTATGAAGATTGTCAGTTTTCGGCCCGAACAGACCACTTAGACGGCGCTAGAGTTCATATATTTAGCCTCATTTGATAGCTTTTGTAACAAGCTATATACCCTATTAATTCCAGAGTGATACTCGGCCTACTATAGCCATCATAGGCGAAAATGCACCAGCGGCCTATGAAGATTGTCAGTTTTCGCCCCGAACGGACCCCTTAGACGGCGCTAGAATTCATAAGTTTAGCCTCATTTGATAGCTATTATAACTGGCTATATACCTTATTAACTCTAGAGTGGTACTCGACCTACTATAGCCACCATAGGCGAAAAAAACACCCGCGGCCTATGAAGATTGTCAGCTTTCGTCCCGCACGGACCCCTTAGACGGCGCTAGAGTTCATAAATTTAGCCTGATTTTATAGCTTTTATGACTGGCTATATACCCTATTAATTCAAGAGTGGTACTCGAACGACTATAGCCACCATAGGCGAAAATGCACCAGCGGCCAATGAAGATTGTCAGTTTTCGTCCCGAACGGACCCCTAAGACGGCGCCAGAGTTCATAAGTTTAGCCTCATTTGATAGCTATTATAACTGGCTATATACCCTATTAATTCTAGAGAGGTACTCGAACGACTATAGCCACCATAGGCGAAAAAACACCAGCGGCCTATGAAGATTGTCAGCTTTCGTCCCGCACGGACCCCTTAGACGGCGCTAGAGTTCATAAATTTAGCCTCATTTGATAGCTATTATGACTCTCCATATACCCTATTAATTCCAGAGTGGTACTCGACCTACTATAGCCACCATAGGCGGAAAAACACCCGCGGCCTATGAATATTGTCAGTTTTTGGCCCGAACGGACTGCTTAGACGGCGCTAGAGTTCAAAAATTTGACCTCATTTAATAGCTATTATGACTGTCTATATACCCTATTAATTCCACAGTCATACTCGACCTACTATAGCCACCATAGGCGAAAAAACACC